>JAUPFP010000003.1:13250674-13597376 GCA_036925085.1 Brachycybe producta
GGGAAGAACATAAGTTGGCTCCGCCCTTTTTATGACAACTGGCAACTTCTAATTGGTTTCTTGTGTGGTTCGACGTTGAAAAGGGGCGGAGAACATGTGACGTCAGACTACATAACCAACCAATTAGAAGTTGTCAGTCGTCATAAAAAGGGCGGAGCCAACTTATGTTCTTCCCGATTTCTAAATGCCTGTCCTAGATACACGTCCTCCATTTTGTTGTTTTGAGCAGACGACAACGAGACACATGAGTATTAGGCTACTATATATAGGGTGTTACTAAAATTGCTAGAAATAGTCTCACAATCGTTCACAATTAAGAAACATTAAAGCAGAAAATGGAATAGATAGTATTGTTCTTTAAGTACTCGCTTTATATAAATTTTGAAAAGGGTACTTCTATTTTTAAATGAGGTTCAAAATCGTTCGTTTTTATAACTCCATGTTAAATCCCATAGGACCAAAAAAACTGTCCAACAAACATTTGCAGAATTCTCGTTAAAAACGATTTAGAGCACTAACAAAAAAGGTAGCACGTGCATTAATGCATGGGTTTCATGCTGATTCATTTTTATAAACTTTGAAAAGGTCCTTCTATTTTTAATAACGCTTAAAAGCTTATGTTTTTTAAATCTCCATGTTAAATCCCATAGAACCAAAAAAAAACCATCCAACAAAAGTTTGAACAACTCTCGTCAAAAACGATTTAGAACAATAACAAAAAAATGAGCACGTGCATTAATGTATTGACTTCACGGTGATTCCGTTTTAAAGCTCAGCACGTGCTATTAGTTTTTTATTAATTTGTATGTGACTTCATACCTGGAGAGAAAATTTGAGGTGAAAATTTCAACGTTTTGAACAGTTTAAACCGGTGAAAGACAGAACGCACGTGGCTCCCGCCCATTCACTATCATAGGCGGGGACCACGTTTCTTCTATTTTTCACCGGTTGAAATTTTCAAAAAGTTCAGAATTTCAACTAGAATAGTCAAAGAAGAAACTAAAGCTGTTTTTTTTTTCATCTTTCAAAATAAACTTTTTATATAAAAAAACCTCTCTAATACTTAAATAAAGTAACGTTAAGAAGAGAATTGAAAGTGTTTTTAGAAACTAGAAGAGACAAAAAAGGATTTAAAAGACTTTTTCATATATATCTTTTAAAATAAACTTTTAATGTAAGAAAACCAATCAAACACTTTGAAGTGACTTTTTTTCCAATAAACACACATTCGATTTTGGAACACTGCAATTTTCATGTTGAATATCTTTCAAAATAAACTTTTTATAAAGAAAACTTTCTAATATACTCAAATAAAATAACATTAAGAAGAGAATTGAAAGTGTTTTTTTTTAGAAACTAGAAGAGTCAAAGAAGTAACTAAAGTATGTTTTTTCTTTCTTCATGTTTGATTTATCTTTTAAAATAAACTTTTCTCTCTCTCTCTCTCTCTCTATAAAGAAAACAACTCAACACTTAAGTGACTTTTCCAATAAACACTTTCAATTTTTGGAGCACTGCAATTGTGTGGTGTCTGTCTGTGTGTTGTTATGTTATCCTAAACACAGTTGAACCGCCTCAAGGGGCAAAGTGGTTCAAAAACTCTCAGAACTGATCATCAACTACTAAAAAGCTGACACAATCACTTTTGAGACCCTTGTCTTTTATTCTTTACAATGTCTACATTTATAAAAAAGGGGAGGAGGAGGAGTTCCTCCTCTGTATTTTTATCTTTTGACAACCGGAGGTAATGGTATATCTTGTGGGCCATATTATCCCCCCCTTTCTCTCTCTCTCTCTCTTCCCAATTTCTCCTTGCGGCGGGATAATTGATTTACTGGCGCCTGCCTGTTGTAATATGAACCACCGAACGCCAACGGGCTGTGGCCGAGAAAAAGAGGAGGAACAACCGGCGACGACTCAACGTGAACGTGTTTGTGTTGCCAGTGGTTTTAAGACTTTTTTTTTTTTTTTACAAGTTAGTAAAAAAATATATGTGTGCGTCCGTGCAGTCAACCACAACGGCAATAAGGAAAAAAACTAGGGGAACTATGAGCGCCTCGTATGCGGCATATTGTTTTGTTTTTTAAAAAAAAAATCCGGCTTTATTACATTATAAGCTATGTTGGAAGGATGGTGGAATGTCATTAAACACTCTGAACACTCTTAGAGTCACCTGAAAACTGCTCTGAACATTACAGGAACAGTTTCAGTAACTCCAGAGTAACTCTGTGAATTCCAGAGTAACTCTCAACTTTAGAGTAGCTCAACTTCAGAGTAACTCCCAGCTTCAGAGTAATTATCAACTTAAAGAGTAACTGTGTGACACACTTAAAATTTGAGAGTAATAATTTTGTGAACTTCAGAGTAACTTCTGATCTCCACTTACTATAGAGAAACACAGCGAACTCAAGAGTAACTCAGAATAGCTGAGTGAACTTTAGAGCCATTGTAAACTTCAGAGTAACTCTAGGAATTCCAGAGTCAATCTGTAAGCTCCAGGACTGCTCTGTGAGCTCTAGATGATAGGGTCACACTTGAGGGGACAGAGTAAATCGTAGGTCACTAGGTGACCTACACTTTCAGATAGCTATTTGGAGAAGAACTGTGGGTCACTCAGTGACCCTACACTTTTAAATATGAACTGTGGGTTACTCGGTGACCTGCATTTTTACATTCTAGAGGGTGAACCCCACCCCCCCCCCCCCCCATCCCCAGACCCACTGCAACAAGCTTGATTTAAAGTAACCATACCTAACCACCGATATAAAGTTCTAAAGTGTAGGTCACTGAGTGACCTACAGTTCTGGCCTATGATTAATCTGTTCCATGCTTGAGCAGTAAACACCCAAAGGTTTACACAAAAGTGTCCGCTGAAAAAATCACATGCGATTTCTTCCTACATTTTCGAAGATACATTTCCACAAATTCATAAACCTACAGGTGTATCGCAATAGAGACCTACATAAAGCCCATGGGCGGTTGGGCTTTTGCAAAAGCCCAGCTTTGGGCCTATGGGCCTGGTGGGCTGGGCTGGGCTTCAAATTTTTACACAATGTAGGTCTCTATACCCCAAGCCATAGTTTTGAAAGTGGACAACGTGACGTCATCAAAACAGCTTGCAAAAATTGCAACTTTGGCTTTATCCCACTGTAATAATGTGACATAAGGAGTAAATTAAGAAGCAATGGAATTTTTTTTGTATTCTTGAGGTGGAAAGGAACTTTTTCTTAAAAAAAAAGAAGATATGATGTTTCAATAAGTTAACAACAAAAGTTGAACAAACAAACATTTCAGAAGAAGAAGAAGAAGAAAAAGAAAAAGTGAACGGATTTCTTTCTTGTTTTTCTCTTGTGTATGTATGAGAATGATCCCGGTTTTTTTCTGAGGAGGAGGAGAAGGAGGAGGCGACCTGAAGCCTGGCGCCAAAATCCTGAAACTCAATCTCAGTTCTGACTAGACAAGAGAGAAAAAAGAGCAGAACACAAGTGAAGAGAGTTGAGAGTTGAGACTTAAGAGAGAGAAAAAATAAGTTTCTCCCAAAAAGATATCTCTCTCTTCTGTCCTTTTTTTAACTCTCAGAGAGAGAGAAAGAGAAAAAGTCTGTATTCTGGAGGGAGCTTCACATTCGGGACACCCCCCTCTTTGTTTATAAGTCCACTACATAATAAAGTAATCCCTTATTGTCTGTGTCCACTAACTACGTCATTATCCTGGACATGGTTTTTTTTATCTTAATATCTTATCTCTTTTCAAATACTGAATGTCCATATCATAAGAAACAAACAGTAGTGTCTGTCTGTCTGTCACACACACACACACTTGTGACACACAAGACACTTACCTCTACACGATTGAGATAGCTTTGAATATGCACACATTACAAACATGAGATAGTTTCGAGTGTTCAGACACACAAACATGAGATTAATTTGATCACATAGTCTAACCTTGAAGTACTCCTGAACGTAACTTGCGATAATTTAGGTAAAAGAAAACTTGAGATAGTTTTGGTCAAACAAAATTTGAGATTGTTTAGGTTAAACCAAATTTGAGATTGGTGTGGTCAAACAAAACTTGAGATTGTTTAGGTGAAACCAAACTTGAGATAGTTTTGGTAAAACAAAATTTGAGATTGTTTAGGTTAAACCAAATTTGAGATTGGTTTGGTTAAACAAAATTTGAGATTGTTTAGGTTAAACCAAATTTGAGATTGTTTAGGTTAAACCAAATTTGAGATTGGTTTGGTCAAACAAAACTTGAGATTGTTTAGGTGAAACCAAACTTGAGATAGTTTTGGTTAAACACAACTTGAGGTTGTTTAGGTCAAACAAAACTGGAGTTAGTTTAGGTCAAACAAAATTTGAGATAGTTTAGGTCAAACAAAATTTGAGATTGTTTAGGTCAAACAAAATTTGAGATTGTTTAGTTCAAACCAAACTTGAGATAGTTTTGGTCAAACAAAACTTGAGATTGTTTAGGTCAAACAAAACTTAAGATTGTTTAGGTCAAACAAAATTTGAACTTGTTTAGTTCAAACCAAACTTGAGATAGTTTAGGTCAAACAAAATTTGAGATGTTTTAGGTCAAACAAAACTTGAGATGTTTTAGGTCAAACAAAACTTGAGATGTTTTAGGTCAAACAAAACTTGAGATGTTTTAGGTCAAACAAAACTTGAGATGTTTTAGGTCAAACAAAACTTGAGATGTTTTAGGTCAAACAAAACTTGAGATGTTTTAGGGCAAACAAAACTTGATTGTTTAGTTCAAACAAATCTTGAGATGGTTTAGGTCAAACCAAATTTGAGATAGTTTAGGTAAAAAAACACAACTCGTGACACTGTTTTGGCCAAACACATTTGAAGTAGTCTTGAAGACACCTAGAAGAAAACTGTCACCATTTTCAAAATATTAACTTTGCTTGGTAGATTTGGACTCAAAAAAAAAAACTGGTTAAATTATACCAAATATGAAAAACCATCAAAAAAAAAGTAACTCCTTTTGTTTTTAGCTATTTTTTTTTTCAGAAATAAATTAATCAAGAGTTCATTGTTCTAATGGTGTACAAGGTTGGAGTTTTTATGTAAAAAAAAGGTGCTATTTATCTATTACCTGTATATGTATTATATGTATTGCCTTGAAGAAACACTGTTGGACCTGTGTGTGTCTTCCTTACAGAAAATGCATTAACCATAAATAAAAAAGTGAAGAAACCAGCTTTTAAAATGGTTTATGATCTTATATTGAGGCTAGATATTCCCCTCACTTATGAGGTAGAAGAGAGAGATAGGAGGTAGGGAGGGGTCATCATGGGGTCAAACTGGTCTAACTAACACCCGTGGTTGGTCATTTATAGAAAGAATAACGCACACACACACACACACAACTTATATAAAAAGTCCAGGTGTTCAAAATAATACAACACGAGTTTAGATTAGAAAACAAATAAAATAGTTTTCCCATATGGCTACCTTTTTTTTTAAAAAAAAAAGCTTCATTCAAGCTGCAAAAGTTAAAAAAAAACCTCCCAACATTTTAGTATAAAATGGCTAACAATTTAACAAACTGTTACAAACAGTTTGCTTGGAAAACAAAATGTCTGAACCACTGCACCCGAACCACACACACACAGATGAAGCGAACCACTCAAGAGGGTGAACAACTATAGGGAACCAACCTTTTAGTGTGTTCTGAGAGCCATCACCTTGGCTATGAACCACTTGGACACTCTTTGAGTCCATTAAAGCCTGGAACACACACGCGGAATTCCACTCAAGAGAGTGGGGGAAATGAGAAAATTTTCCAATAAAATGTGAACGGAAAATTCATTAAAAATATGAGTTGAACAAATCTGAACTTTTTTTTTCCGTTCCTCAAAATATTTCCGTTCAAATTCCGCTCCAATCAGAAAGAAGCATGTATATGTGACATCACAAAAAAAAAGCATATTGGAATCCATTTTTGGCAATGAAGAAGGTGCACACAACTTTCCTCATTACTTTTCTGTTTCTATGTGTGAACAACACAGGCAATTAGAAATCGGGACAAACAGAAGTTGGCTCCACCCCTTTTTTATAACGACCGGGAACATCTAATTGGTTGGTTATGTAGTCTGAAGTCACATGCTCCGTCCTTTTCAACGTGGAACCACACAACAAACCAATTAGAAGTTGTCGGTTGTCATAAAAAGGAGTGGAGCCAACTTCTGTTTGTCCCGATTTCTAATTGCCTGTGTTGTTCACACATAGAAACAGAAAAAAAGAAAATAGCTTTAGACATTCTAAATAGAGAACCACCATGGACACTATAGAGATTACCACTCTAGAAACTCTTTAATTAGATAACCACAGTGGACATTTAAGAACCACTCCGGACATTCTAAAGAGATAAACACTGGACACACTCTACACTGCAGTAATAACCTAACCATGAGCTCACTTAATTGCAATCCACCGTGGATACTCTCAATAGAGAACCACTCTAGAAATTCTAATTAGATGACCATCCTGGACACTCTAAATAGAGAGCCAGCCACTCTGGAAACTCTTAATTAGATAACCACCCTGGACACACTAGATAACCACCATGAAAACTAATTAGATAACCAACGTTGACACTTAACCCACTCTGAACACTCTTAAAAAAAGATAAAATACTCTGGACACACACTTTCTAAACTGCAGTGATAATCATTAATCACCAATGAGCACACTCTTAACCTATGATAACCAACCTTGTACACTTGTAAAACTTAATGAATCAACAACCTTATGCAAAAACAATTGAGATTAAACGGATTAATCTCAAAAATCAGACAAACAAAGACATTGCGGTTCATTTAAAAAAAAAAAAAATATACATACAACAAAGTCTTAAAACTTTGTTGTCATTTTTTCAAGACAACTTGGTTTCCTTAATTTTTTTTTGAGTGATGTCTCAAATTGCATTTTTTTTTTTTCTGCTCTTTTTTCTTCTTCTTCAACACATTCAAAAATAAACAACAACAACAACAAGAACAACAAGAAAAAACTTCTCCTCTCTGTTATTCTAAGCCCCCCCTCCTCCCCTTAAAACCATTTTTTTATGTATACTTATTATAAGTCAATGTATTAAGAAGTTTCAAGAGTGAATTTTGATGATTGACATCACTGAATCAATTACTGTCAACTCTAATACCCATAAAAACTGTTGTTCTCTCCATCTCCTCCTCAAGCAACAAAAAAATAGTTAAGAAAGATGGATTCACATGTAAACAGCAATATATTTAATAATCACACACACACATGTCAGATTCAGAATATTATGTGAAAAAAGGAAGGGGGTATTTAAATGTTGACGTGTTTGTTTTGCCAGAAAAAAAAAAAACTAATTTCACTTTCTGTTTTAAAAATGTTGGCAACAAAAAAAAAAGTGTAACAAACAATGTTTGCCAAACGGATAAGACACTTAATTGTGTGTGTGTGTAAATCTTGTAATGCAACGTAAATGCTGCTACGTTTGAAGATGTCTCTTCCAAGATTTATCACTAATATAATTGTTTTTTTTTTCTTTCTATGAAGCGATTTCTTGCAAATCCTGAAAGAAAATAAGCAAATAAATTCCTTTTCTTGAATTATATGGGCGCACGAAAAAAAAAACAAGCTTGTTGGTGATAATATTGCATGATATGCTTGATTTCTTGCAAAATACACTTCATTTCTTGCAAAATTTGCTTGATTTCTTGCAAAATATGCTTGATTTTTTGCGAAATTTGCTTGATTTTTTTTTTCAAAATATACTTGATTTGTTGCTAGATATGCTTGACTACTTGCAAGATATGCTTGATTTCTTGCAAGATATGCTTGATTTCTTGCAAGATATGCTTGATTTCATGCAAGATATACTTGATTTCTTGCAAAATTTGCTTGATTTTTTTCAAAATATACTTGATTTCTTGCAAGATATGCTTGATGTCTTGCAAGATATGCCTGATTTCTTGCAAGATATGCTTGATTTCTTGCAAGATATATTTGATTTCTTGCAAGATATACTTGATTTCTTGCAACATTTGCTTGATTTTTTTGCAAAATATACTTGACTAGAAAGAAAACCCGTCTTCGATGGGCGTGATAGTCTCACATAATATCTCAGATTGAGAAAATTTCACGATATACAACATTTCGAGTAAATACTTTGTTTGATCCTGGTATAAGAACTGCCTTGCATTGAAGTGTCAATAATTTTTACCTTAAATGAAAAGGGACACTGGTACTCTCTGTCCCACATAAATCCACCAATGCAGTCATGAGCGTGAAAGCATTATAAAACAGTTAAATGAATAGTTTCTTAAGCAGTGAAAGTATTCCAATGGTAATTTAAACCAATAAACCCTGATTAAATTTATAAAATAAAAAACAATGTTCATTAAAACTAAAATACAAACCATAAATAATTAGGTGGTAATGTAATTCAGATTAAGTGTAATTGTAAATAGTTGAAAATTATGTTGTTTTCTAATCATAAAAAATGAATTTTGAAATACAAAATTTGCAAATTTCAAAATGAAAGGTGACCTCATTGTAACCCACGTGGGTTAATTTATTCATTGATCAAAAGTATGATGCAATTATTCACGCTTTCCTGGCTGCCAACTTTTTTTGTTCAGGGTTTTTTTTTTAAATTTGATGATTTTTCACAAAAATAAGATAAACGGAACACAATTGAAAATTCTAATGTAGCCTACCAAAAAGCCCATGTAAAGATGTATATACTGGTTAATTTTCACGATTCTAGAGTGTGTAGTTTCCGAGAACATTCGTGCACAAAGGGAGGGAGTGAAGGAGGGAGTGAGGCAGGGAGTCAGCCCTTAGCAAATTATGATATTAGATTTGTTGCAAGAAATATGCTTGATTTTTTAAATTTTTTTTTAAAGGTTAGGATTCGAAAGACGAAAAAAAGCGCGAAGATTCGACTTTTCGAATCTCGAATATTTTTTTCAAGATTCGCGAGATTCGAAGATTCGAATGTCTCCCAAATTATATAGATATCTTGAAAAAAAGTTTACAAGAAATCTTAACTTCCTTCATAAATAAGGAAGATATTAGGGGAGGGGACTGATGAACAATGGTAGCCTCTAAACAATCAAGACACACAATAGGCCTATTTTTTCAGGTTGATGTATTGAAACTTTCTATATTATAACTAAATGAATGACTTGGGCCTTTTGCCAACCTTTGTAACAATTGTAGCATAAAGTTTTAATAACTCATTTGCATTTAATTTAACATAAAGACAATATTAACTTTCATTTTTGTTCTGTTAGCCCAACATTCAGTTTACTTTATACATTATATCGTAATAGGGAGGTGTAATTAGGAGAAAACAAAACAAAAAATGACAAAAGATGTTTCAATATTTGATTTCTTTTGTTTAAACATTTGCATTGCCACATTTGATACCCAACCTCTTTTCTATTGAAGTGCCACAATGTAATGGAATTGCGAACTGGCTCGCGAGCCACAGGTTGAATTTATTTAAATGTCATTTTTAAGAAAGGCCCTATATGTTAACTTGTTATTGTTGTTTAAATGCCTGACAAAAGTGACTGATAAACATCAGCTTGTGTGTGTGTTTTCTATATAATAACTTTGTAATAATAAAAAAAACGCTCTTGCACGCGTCACTTTCATTAACACGGAAATACTTTAATGAACTTCACGGTTTATGGTGTGAAAGTCTACCAACGGAAGAACATTTTATAAAAATGTTTCTAATAAAATAACAAAAAAAAAAAAATCGAAAGTGACAAGTCTTATTTTAATTACACATGATGGACGGAGTGTCTCATTTATGGTTCAAATAGAAACGCGTCCACTGAACGCATCCGTTTCCTTTTTAATTATTCAACGCCTAAAAATGTGCATGGTGACCATAAAGATTGTTCGGAAATGATGATGACAATGAGAGAGCAGTCGTGATAACTCTTCAAGGGGTCTATCTCTCTCAGGTCTGCAGAGACCTCTGGTGGCCATGGTATAGTATTTCTTATCGAAGTAACCCTCATGGCCTCAAAAAAAAAGCCTTGAGCTTTGTGTGGAAAGCAACAGTGCTAGTGTCACTTATTGAAGTGGCCCATGTGGACAGGACAGCAAGCAGTGACCTCTGGTGGCTATGTTAGTGCCACTTAAAGAAGTGGCCCATGGCCTCAACAACTCTCAGCTTTGTGGACAGCAAGCAGTGACCTCTGGTGGCCATGTTAGTGGTATTTATCGAGGTGGCTCATAGCCTCAACAGTTCTCAGCTTTGTTTACAGCAAGCAGTGACCTCTGGTGGTTAGTGATACTTATCGAAGTGAGATATGGCTTCAAAAGCTCTTTGCTTTGTGGAAAGCAGAATTGATCATTGGTGGCCATTATCGAAGTGGCATGTGGTCATTGGCCTCAAACGCTCAAAGCTTTGCATAGAACAGCAACGACCTCTGGAGGCCATTTTAGTGGCACTCTTAGCTTTACAAAAAAACAGCAAAGACATTTGGTGGTCAGGTCAGCACGCTTACAAAAATGGCCACTGACCTCTACAGAATTGAACTCTTCCAAGAATAGCTGAGACATCTAGCGGTTACACTTGCGACACTATTTAATGTAAAAACTGCATATAAGTATGCCTAGAGCAAGCAAGGCTCCCGGTGGCCATGTTAGGGCATTTATCGAAGTGCCACTCGTTTCAAAAGCTCTGCATTTGGAAGAAACACTAAATGGAGTGGCCACTAGCCACTAAAGCTCTCAACTTTAAAGAGAGAGAGAGTCAATCACAGCTGAACTTCTAAATATATAAAACCCAAACAAATTTATGGTCACCCTGTAATATATCAATATTTTTTTTTCTCCACCCCAATTAAAAAAAATCTAAACGTGGAAATGGATTTGTGTACTTCCGTTCAACGAACGTCCTGTCAAGCATTTTCAAATGCCATATGTATTTGCACTTCCTGTTTAAAATCGACAAACTGTCGACATTTTTCATTACAAAACTTTTATTTCTAAAGATTTTAATTTTAATTTTATTTCTCAAATTATTGGCAAGATTTGTTTTTGTTGGTTTCAAAGAATCTTAATATTGAATTAAGGTTGTAGACTTCTTAATTTGCTTTCTGCAGCTTTAAAGCTAATGCTCGCTGCTGAAGTCAATACTGCTTGCATATTTGCATCAAAATCTAACCTCTAGAAAATTCTAAATATTATGTAGAGCACTCTGCTACAGCATAATCGGCTGACCTACCTTTTCGTTTTTTCTTGAAATTTGATTGGTTAGTTTGTTTTTTAACGTTATGATTTGCTGCAAATATCAAACCAAATGGAATCTATAGAAAGAATGCAAACAGTTCGCTTAAAAATGCATTAAAACGCAAATATGCAGCAACATGAAAAGCTCAAAATTGCAACACAAAGCTTAGCTTTAAAGCTGCAGAAAGCAAACATGCACCAGTTCGAAAAGCTACAAAAAGCAATGCAAAGCTTAGCTTTAAAGTGGCAGAAAGCGAATATATAGTCATTTTTACGAAAAGCTACAAAAAGCAGTACAAAGCTTGGCTTTAAAGTGGCAGAAAGCAAATATATAGTAATTGTTCATGCAAAGCTACAAAAAAACAATGCAAAGATTAGCTTTAAAGCTGCAGAAAGCAAACCTGTAGTAATTTGAAAAGCTACAAGAAGCAACGTAAAGCTTAGCTTAAAAGTTGCAGAAAGCAAACATGCACCAGTTCAAAAAGCTACAAAAAGCAGTGCAAAGCTTAGCTTTAAAGTGACAGAAAGCAAATATATAGTCATTTTTTACAAAAAGCTACAAAAAGCAGTGCAAAGCTTAGCTTTAAAGTGGCAGAAAGCAAATATATAGTAATTTTTCATGAAAAGCTACAAAAAGCAATGCAAAGATTAGCTTTAAAGCTGCAGAAAGCAAATATGTAGTAATTTGAAAAGCTACAAAAAGCAATGCAAAGATTAGCTTAAAAGCTGCAGAAAGCAAATATGTAGTAATTTGAAAAGCTACAAGAAGCAACGTAAAGCTTAGCTTTCAACCTTGGCTTTAAAGCTGCAGAAAACAAACATATAGTAATTTGAAAAGCTACAAAAAGCAACGCAAACCTTAGCTTTAAAGCTAATATGTAGTAATTTGAAAAGTTACAAGAAGCAACGCAAAGCTTAGCTTTCAACCTTGGCTTTAAAGCTGCAGAAAACAAATATGCAATTTGGCCTTTAGAATATGAGACATTTTTGTCTCACTCTGTACACGTTCAATTTGCAATTTTTATACATCTCCTCCCCTTATGTTTGAAGGTATATTGGCCCCCAAAAATCGATTATGATCAAAGCCTGTAATCAGTGAGCAATTTCACTACAACAACTCTTTTTATGTTGTTGTTGTGAGTTGCATCTTTTTGTAAATATTGACTTTCTTGTGTTTGAGAAAATTTAGGTAAACTTTAAAAGCGGCTTTTTTTTTCTTTCTCTCTTTTGCAAAAAAAATTATAAACCTCTCTTTCTCTGAGTTTACTTAACCATAATGTTGGAGGATGAGGCCCTAGGGGAGGCTAGAGGGGAAAAGCTGAGTTTATATTATTCAATGAGCGGCAACTAACTCAATTTTCATGATTGGAAAACACAAACCAAATACAAAGCACCAAAAAAAACTGCTTTGATTTCATTAAAATGTTTACTTTATGTGGTAAATTGTGTATTTTTTTTATAATGTTTATAAATTGTCTCCTGTGTGTATTAATTATGATAATTAAACGCTTAGAAACTGAACGCATTCGAAAAATAGCAAGCTACTATTTTAATCGGCCATTAAATGGCGCTTAAGCGTTTTAATTATCATAATTAATACACACGGGAGACACCTATACATCATATGCGTTCAGTTTCTAAGCGGTTATTTTTTTTAAACAGCTCGAAGAGGGTTTTTTTGCTGTTGTGTATGAGGTGCCATTCATGTCAAAATTAGGTCGAATTTTTGTGTGTGAATATTTTGACGTAAACGGTGCCTCATACATATAACAAGCTCTTCGATCTATATTTCAAAAGCGCTTAGAAACGGGAACGCACTTAATAATCTCAGACATATTTGTAACATTTTGGAAAATTATTCATAGGAGTTTTACGTACATCAAATTAGAAAGTGCCAAATGGCATATTGGTTATATGCTGCACGGTTTTTTTTTTTTAAATCATCGGTTAATTTGTTAAATCTATTGGCTGTGAGTTAAGCGGTGAGTTTAAAAATGCGCCAGATAGTTAAAAATTGATTTATGGGTAATATATATAAATCATGAATCATAAATCATGAACGAATACTGCCAAGTGCCAATCGGCCTACAGTTTATAAACAAGTAACAAATCTTAGATATATTAGGTCAAAAAATTCAAAAAAGAAAACTTTGAACTTTGAACCCTCTAGGTAAGGGTTCCAAGCATAGACAAAAAAATATAACTCAAGAAAACAATATTTTGTTTAGGTCCTATATGTTGAAACCCTGCACAGAGGGTTCAAGTTGAAGCTCAACTTTTTTTTTCTTCTTCTTTTTAGTAATTAGATGTTTCAACATATATATACTGAAAAAAAAAGTGCCAAATGGCCTACATGGTATAGTTAACAAGTTTGAAAGAAAAACACATATAGCTTTTGAAACCCTACGACAAAAGTTCCAATTAGCCTACAAATGACATGAATAGTAGACTAATTGGCACTTGTGTCGGAGTTTTCATTACAAAAACAAGGTATAAATATTAGTAAATCTATAAACTATTCTGTTTCAGCTTATAGTTAATGAAATAAATACAAAAACAAAGAACAAAATGGCATAGAAATAAATAAGAAATGCGGTTTTTTTTTACTCACATTGTGAAGTTTGTAATAGAGTCCGCAAGCGTTACACACTGGTTCTCCATTATGATTCCGCCGCCATAGAGTTGTTGTTGTAGTTTTACAATTGGCACAACTGGTTCCTGCTCGCCTTGCCGCTGACTGCAACAGAATTACCAAACAAAATTACAAAATTAACATATCTGTATAGGACCAGAAATCGTACATTTTAAAACTGAAACCGAAATTATGTTGCATTTTGAATTGTGGAGAGGTGGGGGGGGGGGGGGTGTAGGAAATTTTTCCAACTATAAGGTTATCACTTGTGGGCTCGGATTTTTATGCAGTATCAAGCAAATGTTTCTCAATTTGTGGCCCAATGGTACCAAACTTTGTGAAATAGGCCTAATCATCATCATTACAGCAACTGATGTGCAACTATGTTTTTTTTTATCAAAAAAAGGCTGATTAGAGGCTAGGTGTCTGTTTAATATCAGTTGTCAACAAGAATTCTAGCCTCTAGTCAGTGTTTTTGGTTTAAAAAAAATTGTTTGTTGAACTAAACGGGATTGAATTTTTGAATTTGAATTTGAAAAATTACTCTGCAAGCAGCCATAAAGGCCTATGGCAGAGGGACAAGAGTCCAAGTGCAGCATAGAAAATGCATTGTCAAAACCAGATAGTATACTTCAGAATTGGCTGTTGTGCCACATATTTCACAAACATATGCTTAATATTGCATAAAAATCCGAGCCCTAGTTATCACAAATGACTTTTTGAAATATGTCCATTAAAATTGCTCAGATTTTAATCTCGTTATGTTGTTTATTTTCTCAGTTAATATCTTAATTTACTGTGCCCTTATACCTATAGTACACACACGTGATAATTTAAATGCATTTAAATAATAAACGTGTTCTACGGAGCCCTGTGAAGGGCAAACAAACAATATATCGAATTCAATTTAATCAGTTAATAATCTGAAAATATTGAGTTAATACTTAAATAAAAATATAGAAACTATTTGATAAAATATTGATTTCGTATTTCAATTTAAAATATTAATAATAAAGTCAACTTTTATTTAGTTCATGTCCTTAATTGGATTCCGTATAATTCACCTAAACACATTTAATTTGAATTCATTTTAACTCATGTGTCTTGGTTGTTACCGTGTTGCGGAGTGTTGCAGTGGTGTTGAGCCACACACAGTTCAAAAATGCAATTAAGTTTTTTATATTTAATTATCAATTTCACAATCATATTTATCAATTTAATTATCAAACACTGTATTTTTTTTATCCGCAAATACAGTGTTTCTTTACATGTAGACCGGCTACAAACTGTTGCGGATGCAACACATTACAATACCTCTGAACCCGCCTATATGTGATACATTGACACTGTTGAGTTTAAGAGGCAATGTGAAAAATAATTAGAATAAAAACAAAAAAGCCACATTTTCATAATGGCTAGTTGCTGTATAGGTATTCTACACATTGCCTTGAAATCTAGTCAATGTTGAACAACTCTATTATCTAACAGCCGGTTTAGTAGAATGCCCAGTGAATTTGCAAAATAACAAATTTTCCTCTTTGACATATAATATTATAATGAACTTTTAATATATTACCATCCAAGTAAATAGGCCTACAAATTACTATACAGCTTTTAAAAAGTTTGCAATTTTCGTTCCTCCTCCTCCTCCTCCCTTTTGCTCCCACCCTCGACACCTCAGCCCTTTAACCCAACCCGGGCCACCCCTCGGCGTCCCCCCAAACACATTACACCTGCCCAGACACAAACACACACATTAAATAAAATGCCATTAGGAATGTTTAATTATGTATTTTAACAGAAGCGACAGAAAACCGTCAGAGAGAGAGAAAATAAAACACTTGTACAAAAGTGGGGCGGAGATGGAGGGGTGGGTGGGGGCCAAGGGTCTAGCTATAGAGATAGAATGAGAGAGCATGTGTGAATGTTTAGACCGGAAGCAAGTTTTTTTTTGTTGAAACAGTGTTAACACTAACACATATAGGATTCAAATGAGTGTATATTTTAATCATATGCTTGCGCTGTATTACAGCGGCTTTTTTTTCTCTCTCTCTCTCACTCTATTACTGTTATAAGTCATAATAAAATATAGTATTCATTAGTAAACACAAAACAGAACATGTGTTTTCTGTAATTTCATCTCTTAAATTAAGGGGGGTCTGACTACATTATATAAGAAGCCAGATTTTTTTTTTTTAATATGAAATGTGTCATTCTTGTTAGCGCCATCTTGTGGCAGATGAATGCCCATAATGAGAATGGAGTCACAAGTTCAGTCAACTCAAGATTACTGGTTGCTTTATTTAAATGAGGAGGAGAGCTACAACAATCTGAGCACTTGACATGTAAGCAGTGGGCCCCCTATATTCAGTGTCTTTCCCTTTTTATTGTTATTATTGGGCAGTCTGCCCCTTTTTTTAGTCATTATTGGGCAGTCTGGCCCTTTTTATAGTCATTATTGGGCAGTCTGCCCCTTTTTATAATCATTATTGGGCAGTCTGCCCCTTTTTATAGTCATGATTGGGCAGTCTGCCCCTTTTTATAGTCATGATTGGGCAGTCTGCCCCTTTTTACAGTCATGATTGGGCAGTCTGCTCTTAATTGCCCATCTGCTTCCATTTGAAGTTCCATATTATATATTTGTTGACTATATAGGAATGTTTTCAGGATCGAAAAAACATTGAAATCTTAAAAAATGGGCACGCCCTTTATGAAGGTACCCCTAATTTGGCCTACGCATAGGTTTTTATCTATTGAACCTTATAATTTTACTCTTTGAATAAAAAGCTTTAAAAATTCATTTCTATTTGGCAACAATGAAGCGGTTTTCTTGTTTTGTTAACGTCCATTAATCCTTAATCCTAACAATTGCTTCTGTTGGATACATTTCTATCATATCCTTGCCCCGCCCCTTCCCTACTCAATGTTTAAAAAAAATATTACAAGAATGGGGGGGGATGGATGGAGGGCTAATTCAATATTCTTTTGCCTATACTTCAGAAGGGATTCTCTCTTTCATATGTGGGTCCTTAAATGTATTTTGATTCATATAATAATAATAATCTTTACAACAACAACAACGAAAAAAGTTTATTGTTTGAGTCTCAAATGGTTTTGGTTTTTTCATTTTGAAAGATTCAAAGATTTTCTTTTGAATTATAAATGGGTCTTAAGGTATATAATAATCTATAGAAAAAAAGGACCCCCTTCCTTTTATGCTTTGTTAAAAATAAATAATAGATTGGTTTAAGACCAAAATATGAATTCAATGGCAAAAAAGGGAGGAGGAGAAGACCTTCCCTATAGTCTCTTAATACCTTATTGGAGATATATCCCTATCTAGGTTTACAAGATTAATAACAGAATATAAATCTATTAGGCTTTATTTTTTCAGTCCATGATCTAATGCATCAGCAATGTAAGGCAGCTCTCTACTGCGCATGTGCAGGGTACTGTTCCTTATGTATCATATCGTTTGGATTGGAGCATTTAAACAATGTGCATGCGCAGTAGAGAACGACCTTGCATTACTGCTGCATTACCAAACTTTGTTGATGTTTTATTGGTTTGATAACTCCTACAGGGAGACGTAGTCGTTCATCAGTAATTATAATCAAGTCTCGGATTTTTATGCAAAAAAAAATATCAAGCAAAAATGTTTCTCAATCTGTGGCCCAAGGGGCAATTGTGAAGCAACAATCCCGTTTAAATCAACCAACAGTTATGCTTTTTCTAATCAAAAAACACTGGTTAGGTTGATAACTCGTAGTAACCAGACATCTAGCCTCTAACAAAGCTTTTACTAGCAAAAGAAAACAAAAAACAATTGCAGTTGCTCTAATGATGATGTTTACATTAAAATTGGCACTTGGGCCGAAAATTGAAAAACACTTGTTTAATATATTTTGCATAAAAATCCGAACGATAATCATAATAGTAACTATGATCATGACATCAAAGATGTAAATTAAATTGTAAATATGCATGTGATTATGCATACTAAGAAAAATTAATAATTATCTGGCAACTCTATAAGCTTTAAATTAGTTTCTGCAATGGTTCTCAACGAGTGGCTCGCGTGCAAGTCTTGATTCTGCAAAACTGTTGGTTTATTTAGGTAATGAGGAGCTCCTTGTTGTGAACCACACGATTGCATTTAATCTGATGTCATACAATAAAATCAAGATAAATTTATTAAAATCTTTGATAATAATTCTTTTTATTGTGTGTTTTTATAGAAACAACTCCTTCTTTGTTGATTGCGTTTACACATCGGTAGGATCCGTTATCCGTAAGAACGGTAAGATCTTTACTGACGTTTTTTAATGTTCATTTCATTGCAGTTCTTGCTGAACCAACCGCAAACGCGAACATTTGCACCATTTGCAACTGAAATGCTTTTATCGCTCAGTTCCGCTTCTTGTAACTTTATGGGGTTTTAATTATATTCGCTCAACTATGCTACGCAAGTTCCCCTCTTGACGTCATCGGATGTGACGTAAGCCCTGAAGCAATGGCGGCTGATTTCGGTTACCGGCAACTTTTGCATCAATGTTTTAAACGCAATCTGCAAGCTAAACAGGTGATTAAAACGGTGAAGTGACATTTTAAAGTGAAGAAGTTGTGTTTAGACTGCAAGTGGGTCGCGTTGTCAGAGTGTTAAAGTGTTTTTAAAAGTGTGTTTGATGGCATTTTATGTACCGCATAATCGGGTCCACTTTAATGAGACTTGGAGCGGTTGGAGCGAACGGATACATAAGTAAGTCATATAAAAGCATAGAGCTCTTTAAACACTTGTGTCGTATGTAATCGTTTCAGATATGTTGGAGTGATTGGAGCGGTTACTTCGTTTCTATGTTTAATTACTAGGTGCTTAATTGATTTTATTCAGAGCGTTTTTCAGTTGGTGTTAGCACTGAACGCTCTGAGTATTGGTTAAGATTGTAATCTTCATAGGAACAATGTTAATTTTGAGTGTTTTTTTTAATTGTGTTCAATGTTATTAAAGAATAAAATGTATTTCATTTCGTCTCTTAATTTGAGATACTTTTTAAAGTTTAAACTCCTCTCGAAAATCTACAGACAAGTGTAAAGCAGCTCTAGCTTTTCGTTTGCTCCGCCCTTTTATGAACATCGGACCAATAACAAACCAATTTGAAATTGTGACGCTCATAAAAGGGCGGAGTAAACGAAAAGCTAGTAGTGCTGGCTATACACTTGCCGTGAAAATCTTGATTAAATTCTGACTTTCTGAAGCATAACGCAGATAAACTGTGAATGTGTTTTAGAAACTAGAAGGGTAACTCAATCACTGAAGGCTATTTTCGTAATGATATTTTTCAAAATAAACTTTTTAATGTGAGTTTTGAAAAATATAAAATCTATAAAAAAAAAAGAGAAATAAGAAAAAAATCAGCCTTTGATGATTGAGTTACCCTTCTAGTTTCTAAAAGACTTTTCTAGTTTTTTTTTTTAATTTTCCCTCTTCTGAAAGACAGAATAATCAGAGAGTTTGACAATCAGCTGTTCATAATAATAATAATAATAACAATAATAATAAATAATTTTTGATTAAAATTTTTTCCTTAAAAATCGCGATATTTTTCAGAGGTAAACTGTGTTAAGTCACAAAACCTAAATTTTACAAAGGAAGTCAAGTCATTTGAAAGTGTTTCTTCTCTTCATTGAAGGGAATAGGACTTAACAATGGTGTACCACCACCTAGCGGCCGATGTGTAAAACTTAGGACTTAACACTGTTTACCACTGATAGAACTTGACAAGTTGATGCATAATATGTAAAAATCGTGTATTTTTGTAAAAAAAAAAAAAAAAAAAAAAAAAAAGAAATGTGACTTAACACAGTTTACCTCTGAGAGGCACTGATTTTTTTTCTCTTTTTTCTAAATGAAATTTCGAATATATTTTGTTATTTTATTATTTTTCTAACCTTACTGTATTCGATGCTTTTGTCCAGCTGCATGCAATATAAGTAAAAACAAATAATAGAAATTTAGAAAAAAAATCAAATAAGTCAATTTGTAAAAAAAAAAATTTCAAAGTATAATTTGGGTGGGGGGGTGGCTTTTAAAACACCAGAGAGAGAGAGAGAAACACTAGTTATCAGAAGTAGAAATTGAAAGTGTTTGATGGAAACTAGAAGAGTAAATGAATCAATTAAGAGGGTAAATCACAAAATTACTTCGAAAAATCTCCACAAAGAGCGCTAGCATCGTTTTTCTCTTGAGCGCATAGACCCCGATGTTAAAGAAGAAAGGTTAAATTTTTAAAATTTACACAGTCGCGGCGGCAATATGTTTATTTTTCATATTTCAAGTTGTCCAATTTTGATGGTTCAAAGTGCAATGTGCATCTTAAATATATGCTGATATAGTGATAGATTGTCAAAAAATTGGAAAGTGTGCTTCTATTTTTAAAAAACAAATATTTCAAAATTGCGAATTTTTAACTCTTTTATGTTAAACTCCGTTGAGTAAGAAAAATACAACCATTATAATGTTTATAAAAATACCTAAAAATAATTTTAAAAAACAGAAAAAATACATTGGCGCACGTGGTGATTTTTTTTTCTGTTTTTTAAAAATTATTTTTAGGTATTTTATGAACATTTTAATGGTTGTGTTTTTCTTACTCAGTGGAGTTTAACATAACAGTTAGAAAATTATAGAAATTCGCGATTTTGAAATATGTTTTAAAAATAGAAGCACACTTTCCTATTTTTTGACGTTCTATCACTAGATCAGCATATATTTAAGATGCATATTGCACTTTGAACCATCAAAATTTCACAACTTTAAATATGAAAAATAAACATATTGCCGCCGCGACTGCGTATTTTAAAATTTAACGTTTTTTTCTTTAACATTAGGTCTATTGGCTCAATAGAAAAACGATGCTAGCGCTCTTTGTGGAGATTTTTCGAAGTAATTTTGCGATGTAGCCTCTTAATTGATTCAGTTACTCTTCTAGTTTCTACCAGACACTTCCAATATATATAAAACTCTTGTTCATGATAACTGAATGAAAGTGGAGTTTTCTGTGTTTAGTACCCTGTACAGAGGGTTCAAGTGTCAAGTTTACTTTTTTTTTAATTTGAGCCTTACAAGTGCTCATATTCACTCTGACCCATAAATATTTAACCCTGTGGTCCACTCAGAAACACCCATTATTAACCCCCCCCCCTCTCCACACACACACTTATAATTAGAGCTCGGATGTTTATGCATTATTAAAATAAATGTTCCTCCATTTTTGTCCCAAGTACCAATTGTGAAGTAATCATCATCATCATCAACTACAATTATGTTTTTATTTTTCTAACCAAAACTGTTGTTTTGATCGAAACGGGGGCAGTGTTACTTCAAAATTGGCTCTTGGGCCACAGATTGAGAAACATTTGGATTTTGATATTGCATAAAATCCGAGCTCTTACTTATTGTTCTATATATATTAAGCCAGGTCTGTGTGTGTGTGTGATTAATGCTGTACAAACAAGGACAAAAACCTTGAAGCACGTCGGAATTTATATAAATTTAAATGAATAAATGAACCGCTTTTTTTTTCTCAAGGTCAACTATATGTTGAACTCTTCCCATCCAAGAACCCCATGATATTAAATTGGAGGGGAAAAGGTTGGAAAGTGTAGAAGAGGGGGGGAGAGAGAAACGTGGAGGGAGAAAAAAGGGTCAGGGGAAACTGAAATTGAAATGAAAGGATTAAAAAAAGAACAAACGACGCGCATGCGCACACCAGAGAAAATGAAAAACTCATTTTCTCTTTCAAATATAAAAAGGGGAGGGGATAATAGTAGCAAAATTAAACTACAGTTTATCACGGGCAATTGTGCCCAGCATTAGAATTTCTTTTGCTCAGCCCTTTTATGAACATCAACAATTTCTAATTGGTTTGTTACTTGGTCTGACGTCATAAAAGGGCGGAGGAAAAGAAATTCTAATGCTGGGCACAATTGCCTGTGAATTTTGCTCCCGTTATTTATGACGGGTTACCCCACTAGTGGTTAAATAATAAAACAACCCCCATTGGAATTGGGTTTCTTGGTGAAAAATTGAAAAACAAAATAGAATAAATAAATAGCGGAAATTAGCCTCTCACCCTTCTTCCTCACCACCCAAAAACCACAAAAATAACGGGTCAATGAATGAGAATTGATGAGAGAAAAAAAAAAAGAGTCAAATTATTTGTTTGTAATTTTTTTTTTTCTCTTCTTTTTTTTTATAAAAATTGGTCTTTTAATTTTAGAGGAGGTTTGACCATGGAATAATAATAATTATAATAATTGAAAGTGGTCACGCATATAGTATTGGTATTAGAGGTGGAGAAGAGGAGGAGGAGGAGGGTAGAGTCAAATAGCGTGACCATGTCACACGCTACCTGTGATCATCGCCATCACCATAGGTAGGGTTCGGATTTTTATGCAAAATATCAAGCTGAATGTTTCTCAATCTGTGACCCAAGAGCCTATTGTGAAGTGACAATCCCTAATTTAGATCAACCAACAGTTATGTTTTTTCTTTTTAATAAAAAAAATACTGGTTAGAGGCTAGAACTCTAATTGGCAGTTAAGGAGACATCTAGCCTCTCTAACCAGCTGTTTTTTTTTAAATATTAAAAACGATAATTATTGCTCTTATGATGATGATGATGATGATGATGGTAATGATTACTTCAAAATTGGCCCTTTGGGCCACAGATTGAGAGACAGTTGGCTTAATATTTTGCATAAAAATCCGAACCCCTGATGATCATTAATAGATACAGAGTAGAAACACATTTTGTCTTCAACCTACAACTACAACTGAAATTCAGTTTTTAATTTTAAAAAAAACTTTATATAGCCTCTAACCAGTGACTTTTGAGTGCCAGTTAAATGTGTTTAGTTGTTTTATACGGAGTCCAGTTAAGGACATGAACAAGATAAAATAAACTTTTATGAAATGTTGATTGAAATACTAAATCGATAATTTATTAAATTAAACCCAATTATGTTGAAATACAACTTTAACACATTTAAATATTAACTCAAATATTGGATATAAACATTTGCCCTAAAACACTTGTCCTATGGACATTTGCCCTAAAGCCATTTGTCCTAAAACTATTTTCCTTAAAGGGACATTTGCCCTAAAGCCATTTATACTAAAACCATTTGCCCTAAAGGAACGTTTGCCTTAAAAGGACGTTTGCCCTAAAACCATTTGCCCTAAAGGGACATTTGCCCTCAAACCACTTTTTTGTTCTCTCCTTTTATGCGGTTTAGTCTTTTGGCGGAGTATGTTAAATAGGTTCTGCGTGCCGCAGGCATGCAAAAAACGTAAATTTGCACTACTAATTAGGGGAAATGTCCTTTTAGGGCAAGTGTCTTTAGGGTAAATGTCCCTTTAGGGCAAGTGTCTTTAGGGTAAATGTCCCTTTAGAGCAAATGGTTTTAGGGCAAGTGTCTTTAGGGCAAATGTCCCTTTAGAGCAAATGGTTTTAGGGCAAGTATCTATAGATCAAATGTCCCTTTAGGGCAAATGTCCCTTTAAGGCAAATGTCCCTTTAGAGCAAATGGTTTTAGGGCAAGTATCTATAGATCAAATGTTCCTTTAAGGCAAGTGTCTTTAGGGCAAACGTCCCACACCCCTCAAATATACAGAGATATTAACTGAATAAATTAAATTTGGCATAATTTCTTTTTGTTTGTCCTTAACAGAGCTCTGTAGAACATGTTTAATATTTAAATACCTGTAACATTGTAGGTGTAAAAAAAAAGGCATTACAAATGGCTCTCTTATTGGATAGTGAGCCACAGGTTGACCAACTGTGTGTTAGTCTCATTGAGAGACCTCTTAAGATTTATTTTTTTGTGTGACATAATAACAATTCTAATGGAGAGGGAGAGAGGGAGGGGGACTGTTGTTGTTGTTTTGTTGTCTTTTGAGTTTGATATAGGGAAAAAAACAGGGGTGGAGAGTAGGAGTGGAAGGAGGAGAGTTGGGCGGGGGTGGGTCAGTCATTTTATAAAGTAAGACAGTGTTATTGGCCCATAATTACAATGAACAATAAGTGTGTGTGTGGTGAGAGTGTCTCTCTCAAGATACTCTAGAGAGTATTTGTCTGTCCTGTTATTTGACAGATTTTTATGTGGAGAACACAGCACCACCTATATCATATTACAAGGGAGCACACATCATAGCAGAAAATATGCTTTATTATTATTATTATTACTATGATGATGATGATATCATAATGTGAATTAAATGAATGACAAGTGAGGTTTTTAAGTTGGCACATGATGATGATGAGGGGTTTTTTTTTTGTGAATGAAAAAAAGTTCAAAATGAAAGGGTTTTTTGTTGTTAGAAATTATACAATCATAGTTTACATAAAAAAACAACTACTAAATGTATTTTAAATCTCTTGTCAGTGACTCTCAAGAACAACTAAATCCATTCTAAACCTTTGTAAAGCACACTGAGAACCACTTAGTTAACTGTAAACCTTAGTGAAACTCACTGGAAACAACTGAATTCACTTCAAATCTTTATAAAAACACACTGAGAACCACTGAATTCACTCCAAATCATTCTAAAATACACTGGGAACTACTGAATTTCACTCTGAACCTTAGTAAAACATACTGGGAACCACTGAATTAACTATAAACCTTAGTAAAACATACTGAGAACAACTGAATTCACTGTTAAACTTCAGTAAAACACAAAGAGAACTGCTGAATTCACTTCAAATATTTGTAAAAACACGCTGGGAACCACGGAATTCACTCCAAATCATTCTAAAATACACTGGGAACTACTGAATTTCACTCTGAACCTTAATAAAACATACTGGGAACCACTGAATTAACTATAAATCTTAGTAAAACATACTTAGAACAACTGAACTCACTGTTAAACTTCAGTAAAACACAAAGAGAACTGCTGAATTCAGTAGAAATCTTTGTAAAAAACACACTGGAAACCACTGAATTAACTCTAAACCTTAGTAAAACATACTGGGAACAACTGAATTCACTATAAATTTCAGTAAAACACAAAAGAGAACCACTAAATTCACTCTAAATTTTAGTAAAACATACCGAGAACCATTGAAATCACTCTGAACCTTATTAAAACACACTTTAAACCTTAGTAAAAAAACATACTGCGAACCACCTATAGTGCACTCAAACTATTTTAAAACACACTCAGACCCACTACTGGATTCACGCTAAACCATTGTAAAACGGAAGAAAACCACTCAAATTCACTCTGAACCCACTGACTCTGAACCCCACTTTGAACCACAGGTATAGATTTACTATGTTAATGCATAGTTTTATTTTTAAGAAGGGTGGATAGAGAGAGAGAGAGATAGAGAGAGAGAGATAGAGAGAGAGAGATAGATAGAGAGAGAGAGAGAGAGAGAATTGTGGTCAATTAGGAGGTGGAAGGGGGGATGGAGGGATAGTATAGACTATATAAAAGGACAATGTCACAATGGCTGAAATTGGTTTTTTATTCTAGAAAATAACAAATATAATTGTATTTATAGACAGATGTTAATGTTGCATTTTTTTTTGTGTTGTTGTTGCGTTAACAGACGGTTATGTTAAGGGCGGGAAGAAACATGGTTGGATAACGAGTTGTTATTTATGAGCCAATTTCACATCACCAGAAGCAATATTTTGTAACCGTTTTTTTTTTCTTCTTCTTCTTCTTCTTCTCCCTTTTATATTTTGCACAATTCGAAAAGAAGACGAAGACGCAACAGCAACAAACAACAACAAAAAAACACTCATTGAAAATAACATTAAATTCTAATTACACCGCAGACTAAAAAAAAAAAAAATTCTTTCAAGCACAGAAAAAAAAAAAATTAAATGACATTAAAAACATGACTAGAATAGTTAAAAAAATAAAAGGTTCCATCTTTTTAAAAGTATTTCCAATTATTTATTTGCTATAATTTTCACTTTTTTTTTTGTTAAAAAAAAGTAATTAGAAGGGGTAAAAGGTAGTTGTAATTAATACTAATTAGAAACTGTTTAAAAACAGCTGCAGTTTTTGCAAATAAGATCAGTAGGCCTACTAGTTTGGGTATGAAAATCTAAAAGGAAATGGCGGCCAAGGCATGTTATACTGACAACTTGCAAGTTTCACCACATGGTGCGCTGTTTGCTACTGAGAATATGTAAAACGAAATTAAGAGACCTTTGGTGGTCATCATACATATACATAAAAAAACAGCTGTCAGCCATGACAGTTTGGGTATGAAAATTAAAAAAAAATGGCTGCCAAGGTAGTCATATTGACAACTTGCAAGTTTCACCACATGGTGCGCTGTTTGCTGTTGAGAATATGCAAAAAGAAATTAAGAAACTTCTGTTAGTCATCATACATACTGGTATACATAAAAAAAACAGTTGTCAGTCATATGACAGTTTGGGCATAAAAATCTTAAAAGAAAATGGCGGCCAAGGCAGTCATATTGACTGACAACTTGCTAGTTTCACCACATGGTGTGCTGTTTGCTACTGAGAATATGCAAAAAGAAATTAAGAGACCTTTGGTAGTCATCATACATATACATAAAAAAACAGCTGTCAGCCATGACAGTTTGGGTATGAAAATTAAAAAAAAATGGCGGCCAAGGTAGTCATATTGACAACTTGCAAGTTTCAACACATGGCATGCTGTTTGCTTAGATGTTTGCTTTTGAGAAATTCTAAAATAAATTAAGAGACCTCTGGTGGTCATCATACATAGATCAATTCATGAAAAAACAGCTGTTAGCCATTTCAGTTTGTGTATGAAAATCTAAAAGAAAATGGCGGCCAAGGCAGTCATATTGACAACTAGCATGTTTCACAACATGGTGCGCTGTTTGTTTAGATGTTTACTAAGCCAGTTCTGCTTCAACCCCCCCCCCCCCCCCAATAATGTAATCAGATGGAGGTAGAAGACACACAGAGACCTCTGGTGGTTGACATTTAATTAGGCATATTTAAAGTCATTAATGGTTGTCCGCTTGTTAAAAGTACAATTGAAAGTTTGAGGTGTAGAAAGGGGGGGGGGTGGGATGGTGGTGGGGGAAAAAACCTGTTAGGGGGAGAGATATGGTTAAACCGGAAGTAGCATTCTTGAAAGTTTGCTTGCCTAAAACACATGCTGACCTATGAAAGAATAAATTTGCTGTGTTGTTATAATTTTCTCTCTTTTTTTATTTTGACAATCATTGTTTTAGTGCATCAGGCATATCTCTCTCTCTCTCTTGTGCAAATTCAACAATTGAATTCACTTTTTCAGTAATAGTTAGTGGAGGCCCTTGTGGCTTTTTTGCTTTTTTTATTTGAATGTCACTTTTAGTTGCTTTTTCTCTCTTTCATTTGCATTGTTTTATTGTCTCTCTCTCTCTCTCTCTCTCTCTCTCTCTCTCTCTCTTCACAATAATTGAAAAGATCGAAAAACAAATTTTATTTTCTAGGACAAACATGTCTATAGAAGCAGAGAGAGATAGATAGAGAGCGAGATAGAGATAAAAGAGAGAGAGAGAGAAAGAGAGGCAGCGACAGGGAGAAATAGTCTGAGAGAGAGAGAGAAAGAGAGGTAAAAGAGAGAAAGCGACAGAAAGACAAAGAGAGAAAAGACAGAGAAGAATAACGAGAGAGAGAGAGAGAGAGAGAGAGAGAGAGAGAGAGATAAAGATAGATAGAAAGAGATAGAAATAGAAAGAACGAGAAAGAGAGAGAGACAGCGACAGAGAGAAAAATAGACTAAGAAAGACAGAGAAGGATAAAGAGAGAGAGGGAGAGAAACAGAGAGAGAGAGAGAGAAAGAGAGAGAGAGAGAGCGAGAGAGAAAGATAAAGAGACTAAGAAAGAAAGACAGAAGGATAGAGAGAGATAAAGAGAGAGAGAGAGAGAGAGAGAGACAGAGAGAGAGACAGAGAAAGCGAGGAGAGTAACAACGGAATAAACCATCTTTTTTAAAAAAATTAGTTTTTAATTGTTTTAGATGAATAGGGGGGTGGGGGGTGGGTGGTGGGAATTAGCTCATTATTAAAAAAATATAAAGCACTTTTTCCTTGATACTGTTATATTTATTATACAATTCAATTCAATTCAATTATCAATGAGAAATGATTGTCAACGAGGGAGGTTACACAGCACCCCACTTACGGTGCCAGAAGTGTCGATTAATGTAGGTCCTCCTTACGCCGGCTCTACTCCTAAATTTAATATGTGTTCTCTCATTATAAGAAGAGTGCAGAATGTGGACTCTGTGGAGATTGGCTCAGAGTGCACCCTGGGTAGGAATGACATATATCGACACTTAGTATAGTCCCGTGTAATAAGACCCGTTTAGACAAAATTTAGATTCCCAAGGTTTTGAAGAAATTTATATTTTTTACAAGCGACCGTTTATCAGAAGAAACATTACGAAAAAATAAAAATTCAAAGTGTTTTAGAAACTAGAATAGTTGGTGATACTGCTAAACGTTTTTTCAATGACCGATATCTTTCAAAATAAACTTTTTATGACAGTTTGAAAAAGGGATGAAAACTAGTTTTTCATGAAATTTCAATGGAAAAACTAAAAAGTGGGTCATTTTCAAACTAAACTATAAAAATGTTTGATTTTTTAAGATGAAAAAAAAAACTTTTAATTTAATCTTTTACCATTCTAGTTTTGAAAACAATTTGAATTTTTTTTTTTCGTAATGTTGTGTCTAAGAAGAAAAAAACCGTTCACTTGACCAAAAATGCTCCAAAAGGAAGAGCTCTTAGTTGAGTTAACCTCTGTGTGTTTACCTTGGTTGTTTTCAAAGGTGTATAGTTTTCTTTGGTATCAAGACACTTCACCTAAAGTTATTCACCTAAAAGATAATTACACCTAAATGACAATTACATCTAATTGACAATTACACCTAAATGACAATTACACCTAAATGACAATTACACCTAAATGACAATTACACCTAAATGGCAATTACACCTAAATGACAATTACACCTAAATGACAATTACACCTAAATGACAATTACACCTAAATGCCAATTACACCTAAATGACAATTACACCTAAACCTTCTCACCTAATGAACATTCACCTAAAGAAAGTTCTTCTAATACATTTTCATCTAAAAACATTTAACCTAATACTATTTTACCTCAATTTGTTCACCTAAAGTATAATTCACCCACCAAACATTTTTCACCTAAACATTTTTCTCTAAACCATTTCACTTTCAACAATTTCGCATAAAATACATTTTGCCTAAAAAGGAATTTTCATCTGAAGATTCTTCTTCTATAAACCATTTTCACCTAAGGTGAACAAATTAAGGTTAAAATAGTATTAGGTTAAATGTTTTTAGATGAAAATGTATTAGAAGAACTTGCTTTAGGTGAATGTTCATTAGACGAAAGAAAATATTTAGGTGTATTGTCATTTAGGTGAAAAAACATTTAGAATATTTTGGTTTTATGTGTAATTGTTTAGGTGAATGGTCTTTTAGGTGAACAACTTTAGGTGAAGTGTCCTAGAACCGTTTTTTGATGTGAAATAAATTGTTTCTAAATTTGATTTGTGAGTTGTTGTTTTTTTTAAAGAGGAATCTCAGTGTATTTTAATCAGTATATGTCAGTTAATAACATACAGAAATAATTAAAACTCATATTCTTGTATAACATGAAGCTTCATTTTAATACCATAGTGTTTTCCATATATAATGAATGTCTCTTATGATATAAAATTCATTCATAAATCTTAGAAAAACAAGGGATTCAAGGAACCCTATAGACCTCCATTGCTTTAATATATGCTTTCATATATCAAATAACCAACTTTTTTTCATTGTGCGCATGTGTATGCACATGTACACACTTGTGCGCATGTGTACGCACATGTACACACGTGTGCGCATGTGTACGCACATGTACACACGTGTGCGCATGTGTACGCACATGTACACACGTGTGCGCATGTGTACGCACATGTACACACGTGTGCGCATGTGTACGCACATGTACACACGTGTGCGCATGTGTACGCACATGTACACACGTGTGCGCATGTGTACGCACATGTACACACGTGTGCACATGTGTACGCACATGTACACACGTGTGCGCATATGTATATAGATAATCACACATGTATGTACTCATGTACATGACATAGTTACATGTGATGCGCCTTTTTATGACGACCGGCAACTTCTAATTGGTTGGTTATGTAGTCTGACGTCACACGCTTCCCGCCCTTTTCAACGTCGAACCCACAAAACAAACCAATTAGAAGTTGCTGGTCGTCATAAAAAGGGCGGAGCTAACTTCTGTATGTCCCGATTTATAATTGCCTGTGCTCTTTTATGACGTCAAACCAAGTAACAAACCAATTAGAAATTGAAAAGGGCGGAACATGTGACTATAAACCAAATAAGAAACCAATTAGAAATTGATGACGCTCAGAAAAGGGCGGAGCAATAAAATTGGCTCAATAAAATTGTTGATAACACAAGGAAAATAAAGTAATCGATCGATATTATCGATTCACTGTTAATATCGGATCATTTTTCAAGATAACAATCACTGATAATTTTTACAAAGGAAAAAAAATATATAAACGTGTATTTAAGTGACAGTTTAAAGCAATTAAGTCTTAGATTACAGTTTTAAAAAAAAAATTATACTTTTGTATAATTATATATATTTTTTTTTTTGGTTTCAAAAAGAATTTTTACAACCAACTGAAAATAACATTTAATTTCAGAGCTACTTTCTGTAATTACTAATTACAGTTTTTTGAGGGTGTCGAAAAAAAAACAAAACAAAGATGGAAGTGTCAATTGATGATGATGATGATGATGATGAGTTGATGATGAAATAAAGAGGGACAATTAGTAAACTTTCGATATACAACTTAATTTACAAAACAGTTTAGAAAATAACATAAGAAATTTCCTTTTAAAAAAAGGAAAATTTCCTTAAAAAAATTTTTAATTGTTGGTTATTTACTGTGAAGTTGACCAACATCTTAATTATTTTTTTTAAAAAAAAATTGCCTTCAAGAATGGACTGAAAAAGTGGGTGGGGGAGAGATGGTGGATTTGACAGTTTAAAGCCTCGTTTTCACGATGATAGTTTTCACGATAGTTGCTGTCCATGAGAGCAACTATCGCGAGAACTATTATCGTGAAGACCACATGATAGTCACTAACTATCACACTGTTGTGATAGAGACTATCACAACTATCACAGGCAATTAAAAATCGGGACATACAGAAGTTGGCTCCGCCCTTTTTTATGACGACCGGCAACTTCTAATTGGTTGGTTATGTAGTCTGACGTTACATGCTCCGCCCATTTCAACGTCAGACTACATAACCAACCAATTAGAAGTTGCCGGTAGTCATAAAAAGGGCGGAGCCAACTTCTGTATGTCCCGATTTCTAATTGTCTGTCAACTGTTTCGTTTGACTAGATAGTTGATAGTACTGTCGCAATAGTAATAGTAATAGTTGTTGAGCGTGAACCGCTTGTAGGGAAATAATCCATTTTGTAGGGAAAATTTGGCTTCTGGACGGAGAGAGAAAGAGAGAGGCAACACTGTTGTTGACTCAATGATATCTGTGAAGTAGAAACGAAAGTCTCTCTCCCCCCCCCCATTTTTGTGGGGCAAAGGTTGTCAGCTCACATTTCCAGAATTCCTTAATGAAATATATAGATATTCCCTATTCCTATTCAACTCAATAAAACCTTCCAATGTGGGGAATAATTCAAATATTAAATCCAATAGTACTTTGAAATGAAAGTAATGTGAGCTGGTGACAAACACATCAGAATACGAGTAGAAAGGAGTATACTTTGGGGGGGGGGGGGGGTTTGTTGCCAATGGCTGTTGTTTGGTGGCGCATCTATCGGATAAAGTTCATTTCACATGAAGTCAACTGATTTTTAATTTTTTTAAATTATATTAATGACTTATTTTAAATTTTAAAAATCGTTTTTTGGTAATCGTTGAATAAATTCTTGACAATATTTTGACAAGGAATTTCTGGAGGTAATAATGGTCTCTTTTAAGTGTTTTCATCTTGAATTTTCCAACACTATTACTTTCCTTTTTCTTTTCTTAAAAAAAAAGGTCGATTATTCGCCTCAGTGCTTTTTTTGCACCTATTTTTTATTGTTTACCATTTTTTTCTTTCAAAAACAAACATTTTGTGTTTTTCACAATTGTTTTTTTCTCGCAAGAGTTTACCTCGAATAACTGGTTATTTTTCTTAAGAGAATGAAAAAGCATTTTTTTTCTATACTTGCTTTCAATGAATACTAACTATTTAAGTTGAACACATAATTGACACATAAATTAATTTATAAATTTTATGTACCAAATCATTCACGAAAAGATTCATCATTTAATTCACACAAATATTTGAGACATAATTGATGGTGTATAACGGGCATTAGACTCAGGGTTATTAAAAAAATCATAATTTTTTTTTAAAAAATCAAAAAAATCCGATTTTTTTTATTTAAATCATTTTTTTTTTATTTTTTTAAATGAACATTTTTCAAAGGAAACAAAATGAAATTTTAATTCCTTTTCAAATGATATACACCAATTGTATACAATTATAATGAGCACATTTAATAAACAATAGCATTATATCATTTATTATGCTTTTGTAAGATTAAAAACTAGAGATGGGACATTCGTTCGAATCCCACGAATCTTGAAAAATATTCGAGATTCGAAAACTGGAATCTTCGCGCTTTTTTCGTCTTTTTCGAATCTTTCGAATCCTGACCTCAAAAAAAAAAAAAACTGTTAAAAACGTTGGTAAAATTAGTTTTAACTCCAATTGACGTCCAATAGAAGTTGCAATGTTGCGATTGTTGCAATGTTGGTGGTATCCGGATCACCAATATCACCTTGTGGCGATCCTGAGTGTCACACTTGTTTTTTTTTTATTATTATTATTATTAATAATTTAATATTTAATATTATTTCATTTATTTGTATCTTTCTTAATGAATAATAGAGGATTCTTATATGAAAGATTCGAGAGATTCGAGATTCGGGAGATTTGAGGAATTCGAGAACCTTTTAGGATCCGGATTCGGATTCGAGAAAATTTAGGATTCGTTCCACCTTTATTAACAACTATTAAAAAAAATTTAATGAAACTGAATTTCAGAACGTTAGAAGAGAATCAAAAGTGTCATAATGACTGTGAATGACGTAATATAAAATTATAGGCCTAAATCAATTTAAATCATGACTAGTAAGAACATTAACTAATAACAAATAATTTAATAAAATGAACAACTACTCCCACACGAATCTTGAAAAATATTTGTGATTCAAAAACTGAAATCTTTCAAATCTTTAGAAGTCCAATAGAATAATGAATAATATAGGATTCTTATATGAAAAATTCGAGAACCTTTTAGTATTCTGATTCGGGAGATTCGAGAACCTTTTAGTATTCGGATTTGGGAAATTCGAGAACCTTTTAGTATTCGGATTCGGGAGATTCGAGAACCTTTTAGTATTCGGATTCGAGAACCTTTTAGTATTCGGTTTTGGGAGATTCGAGAACCTTTTAGTATTCGGTTTTGGGAGATTCGAGAACCTTTTAGTATTCGGATTCGAGAAACTTTTAGTATTCGGATTCGGGAGATTCGAGATCCTTTTAGTATTCGGAAGATTCGAGAACCTTTTAGTATTCGGATTCGGAAGATTCGAGAACCTTTTAGTATTCGGATTCGGAAGATTCGAGAACCTTTTAGTATTCGGATTCGGAAGATTCGAGAACCTTTTAGTATTCGGATTCGAGAAAATTTAGGATTTGTTCCCACCTCTATTACACTACCTGCTATTACACTAGCAACTTTTGATGCAATTCAACTTGCAATGCAACTGGTGATGTGACTTGCAACTAGAACTTTGTAATAAACTTCTATATCACACTATGCAACCTATAGTTCATAATTAAGTTTTCAAAACTTCGTTTATGTCAAGGGGCCGACATTGGTGGGTGAATCTCGTACGGTATCGGAAGCCATTTTACTTTTAATCCGCGTTTCATTGAATTTTAAAATTTCAATTCTATTCTGGATATCTAAGTAAAATTGCAGCTAAAAAGTAAAATGAATTTCCACCCACACGATCTGCTGTGAATCTTAGTGAAAATCGTACATGATTTTCTTCAATGTCTGCTGCCCCCTTCGGTTTGTGGCCATATTGTGATCAACTAACAGGAAGTTCATAAACCGGGAATTCGTTCAATGTTACATATGTCATTTCCGACAAACGGCCTGATTGGTTGTTTGTCAGAAAGTTTACTTGAAAAGTCTCTCAAAGTTGAACCTGTTCAACTCGGTGAGACTGAGTCTCACACTAGTTAAAAATAAAAGTTTTATCAAGTTGCATGTCACATTGCAAGTTTTTCTTGCATCAAAAGTTGCTAGTGTGATAGGGGCTTTATAGTGTAATGAGGGGGCCTCAGTTCTCAGCTCGCATCACAGCTTGGCTCTTGACTCGCCTCTCTCTCTCTCTCTCTCTCTCTCTCTCTCTTTCCACCCTGAGAAAGAATTCATCTCTTAAGTAGAGGGTGACGCCAACTATTGGCTACACTCAGCTCTGGCACCGGAATGCTGAAAGCTCTGCTTGTTACATATATTCCGGAAAGTGCAATTACCATTGAAGTATTTAGGCAGACAGACATTTTTTTTTCTTTTCTTCAAGTCATGCTTTTTAAAAAAATTGCATATGTTATTTAGTCATTGGTTTTTTTTTTGACTGCAACAAAAAAATACTAACGTAAATATTTTTTTTTTGTTGCTTAAATGGGGCTCCTCCACCTTTTTTTTTCCCCCTTTCTCTCCCATTTCCCATTTCCCATTGAAGAAGAATCTACTGAAAATAAATTCAAACAGCAATTTGAACCAATTTTTCCTCTTTTCTTCACCTGACATTAAAATATTTTTGTAAGAAGGTTAGAGGTGATTTTTTTTTTTTGGTTTCTTCTAGTAAATAATAAAAAAAAATAAAATAATTCCCTTTAAGTTGGTGGCACGTTGAGAGAAATACAAGAAAATAATGGGGGGGGGGGGGGGGGTTATACGGAAAAATGAACTTGATGTGTGAATAACCACCAATTTGCCAAATTTGCGGGTTTGTGGAGCAATGGGGTGATTTTTTTTTTTTTTTTTCTCTTTTTTTCTTTCTCCTTTCTATTTGGAGTTTGGTTGGGCGTGTTTAAGATACTGCAAGCTTGTTAACAGTTTGCGGAAACCGAATTATTACGAGGCTTTTTTTTATTTTTCATTGTAAATGACCGCAAACTCGCAAGTAATCTGTAAGCTGCTGCAAGATTCAGTTAATTTTTTTTGTGTGTGTTTTGTGTGTCTTGAGAGAAAAAAAAATTTCTCTTTAATTCTATTTTTAAGTCAGCATAAATAATAATGATTGGTGTGTATGTGTGGATGTGAATGTTTATATGGTGCTCAACAGTATTGCACCATCTAACTTCATTCACGGTTTTTGAAAAGAGAACAAAAAAAAAAGAGACATCAATTAGGCCTTGTTTCCATTGAGGCAGAAAATTTGAAATTTTTTTTGAAAATTTCAACTTGGTGAAAAATAGAAGAAACGTGGCTCACCGCCTATTACAGTGAATAGCCGGGGGGGGGGGGGGTGAAAGGGCACTTTTGTTCTATGTTTTCACCAAAGTTGAAATTTTCAAAAAGTTCAAATTATCAGCCCTAATGGGGAAACAAGGCCATTGGGATGAAAATTTTCTCCTGTGTAAAAATGTCAACTGTTGAAAAATAACAGGTGTTATACTATCATTGAAGTGAGCCTAATGCGCATGTCTATTAGTTGGCTAATATAACATCACCGAGATAGGAGAGAAAAGCCATTCAATAAAACGCCCTCAATTCAAAAAAAAAAAAAGCACAAATATTCACCAAAAAAAAAAAAGAGGTTGAAAAAAAGTTGAAATTGATTCAACTTTTGTTTAAAAACCTTCTTTTTGGTGAATAAGTGTACTTTTTCGCGGTTCTCTGTGTCGCCATCTTTCTTTTCTTTTTCGTTTTTGGTCAGTGCTTTTTCATCGATTTTTCTTCAATTTCGCATCATTTCAGGTAAATTAATGTATTTGAATTAGTTGTAGGATATATTTAATTATAGTTTTACAGAAAAAGAACGCCGTTTCGATGTAAATATTGATGAGAAATGGCAATTTAGGGTTTAGTTAAAGTGGTAGAGCGAATGTGGTTTTCTCACTTCAATTGGCCTAACATAATGAACAACCGTTAATAGTAACTAGGCAGGGGAACCACGTTTGTTCTGTTATTAGTTACCACCATATCGAATTTCTTATCTCTCCTACTAATAGAAATGCATTAACACATTTTCTGCATAGGAAACACTTGTTATTTTTCAACAGTTGAAATTGTCACTGAGTACAAATTTTTGCCACAGTGGAAACAGGTCCTTAGATGGCATTTTTTTTTTCTTCCAAATTTTCTTTAAAAAAAGCCTTTATGCCTAATTCTCGTTTGGCCTAATTCGATATTTCCAGTCAGATGATGATGATGATGATAAAAAATGAAGGAATCCAAATTGCAAGTATATTTACCCACGTGGTTATCAAATAAAGCTATGACAGTAGCCATTTTGCCTAAATGTGGTACATACATTTACCACTAAACCTAATTTTTTTAATGGACCATTAGGCAATCTTATATTTTGCCTAATGTCAAAATTATTCAGTATTGTTTATTAAATTATTATACATAATTCTCATTTATCCTAATGCGATTTTTCGAGTCAGATTGTAACGTTAGGTTAAAAGGAAATCCAAAATTGTTAGTACAATAATTAGGCAAACAATGGCAATTCAGCCCCACTGCTAGAGGGCGCTGTTTATAGACAGGAGGTTAAATTTCACAACATATACCCACGTGGTAATATAATTGCCATCCATATTGCCTAAATGTGGTTTAGCCAATTCCTCACTTCTAGTAAGAAATTTTAAATTGATCATTAGGCAATTATTTTATTTTGCCTAATTATAAAAATATACAATAATATATATTGTATGTTCTATTTATGAAATTACAAATATTCTGCCTAAATGCTCAAACCTTTTTGCCTAAACCTGATTACAGTGATTGGCAAACAGTTATTCAGGTAAAAATATGTTTATAAAAGTCATAAGAGTTCGGATTTTAATGCACAATGATTCTCACAAATGATTCTCAATGTGTGGCCCAAGTGCCAATTGTGAAGTTAATCAATAATCATCATCATAATTAGAACAACTGCAATTATGCCTTTTTTTTTTCTATTCAAGGTTGGTTAGAGGCTAGATGTCTCGTTACTGTCTGTTGTGGACTAATAAATTCTAGCCTCTAATCAGCGTTTTTGATTGACGAAAAAATCGTAATTGTCGGTTGTTACTAGATGTGGGACGAATCCTAAAAGGTTCTCGAATCCCTCGAATCTCACGAATCTCTCAAATCCGACTAATAATCCTAGCCTCTAACCAGCGTTTTTGATTGACAAAAAAAATCGTAATTGTCGGTGGTCACTAGAGGTGGGACGAATCCGAATCCTAAAGGGTTCTCGAATCTCACGAAATCTCACGAATCCTTCATAAAAGAATCTTCTATTATTCATTAAGAAAATACAAATAAATGAAATGGTATTAAATATTAAATTATTATTAATAATAATAAAACAATATGGCACTCAGGGGGTCGCCACAAGATGATCCATTGGTAATCCGCCGGATCCGGGTTGTAACAATCGCCGGTTTTTTGTTGGTGAACGCTTCTGTTAGACATCAATTGAGGTAAAACTAATTTTACCAAAGTTTTTAACAAGTTTTTTTTTAAGGTTAGGATTCGAAAGACGAAAAAAGCGCGAAAATTCGAGTTTTCGAATCTCGAATACTTTTCAAGATTCGCTGGATTCGAAAGACGAAAAAAGCGCGAAAATTCGAGTTTTCGAATCTCGAATATTTTTCAGAGAATCGGTGGATTCGAGGCTTCGAAGATTCGAATGGCCCATCTTTAATTGTTGCTATTACAATTGTTACTTCACAAATTTGGCTCTTGGGGCCACAGATTGAGAAACATTTTTTGTTTGATATTTTGCATAAAAATCCGAACCTCTATTAGTCTATAAGATAATTTTACAACACTGAATGAAATGAAAGTTGTTATTGAAGTTTGTTATAGACACTTACCAATCTCCTTTTTGGTTTGATGAGAGGTCTGTTTTGGCCATTCATTTTGTGGTAAAGTCCACAAGCATTGCACAGGTAATGTCCCGTACCATCCCTTCTCCATAATGGTGTTGAGGTAGCACCACAATTTACACATTCGCGTCCTTCTAGAAAATCCCAAAAACAAAAAGAGAGAAAAAAAAAATTTAATTTTTTAATTTTAATTAACAATTAATTGTATTCGTAATTTCATTTGCAAATTTGAATAATAACACTGTATAGCAAGCAACATTGACATATAATGGCTGATCCCCACATCAAGGTGACAAAAATGCAACAATGAATGAGTTCGAGAGACAAAAACACAACAAAAAAATAAACGCCGTAAAAAAACAGATCGCGAAAAAACAAAACAAAAACTCGAAACAACTGTCAGCAGATATACTCAAGACAAAACCACAACAAATTTGTGACGCAAAACCCCACAAACAAATTGGAGTTTTGTTTTTTTGTTTCTACAAAGCTGTCTTACATAAACTATGCAACTGTTTCTGTTGTTGTCAAAACACGGTAAACCCATTTTGATGTTTACTAACTAGGAAAATGAAAGACAAAACAAAAACAAAACACACAAAAAAAAAGTCGCAGAAATGTTTTCGAATTGTCGCCAATTTGTCTCGAAACACTTGAGTTTCTTGTTTTTATGTCACCTTGATGTGGATCGGTCCTTGCATTCCAAAAGTCAATTAGGCCAGAGCCAAATCAAGCAGACAAAAGTGCAACAATGAGTTCGAGACAAAAATACAACAAAAACGCCAAGAAAAAAAAAAAAAAAAACATCGCGAAAAAACAAAACAAAAACCCGAAACAACTGTCAGCAGATATACTCAAGACCAATACCACCAAATACCAGAAATATTTCAGAATTGTCGCCAATATGTCTTGAAACATTGAGTTTCTGTTTTGTTTTTGTTTTGTCAGCTTGATTGGATCGGTCCTTGTATTCCAAAAGTCAATTAGGCCGGAGCCAAATCAAGCAGACAAAAAGTGCAACAATGAGTTCGAGACAAAAAAAAAACACAACAAAAACGCCAGAAAAAGCAGATTTTGTTGAAAACAAAACAAAGCTGAAACAACTGTCAGCAGATATACTCAAGACAAAACCACAACAAATTTGTGACACAAAACCACAAACAAATTGGAGTTTTGTTTTTTGTTTCTATAGCTGTCACACGTGACGGTAAAAACTACGCCAACTGTTATGTTTTTTTGTTTTAATACTAACTGTCCACACTGCAACAGACAAGAATTGACAAAATGTTGCATAGTTTATCGAGACAAAACACAAACCTTTTGAAGTTTACCCGACTTGCAATATATAGAACATGGAGAATAGTTTGTGAAATGGCAGACAAAACACAAAAGTCTTAGAAATGTTTTTAGAATTGTCACCATTTTGTCTTGAAACACTTGAGTTTCTGTTTTGTGTTTGTGTTTTGTCAGCTTGATTTCGACCTGCCCTAATGCGAAGTTTTTTTTTTTTTAAATTGACTCATTTTTGAGTCAATAGCTAAGTAAACACTTGGTACAGTTGAATCATGGGTAACAAGATCCTCAATCATTCTTTCTTCAAAGACAACATTTTGTTTTGTTTTTCTAAATCTAATGATTATGTAGAATGACTGATTTTCTCATTTTGTAGGTTCAATGGGTACATGACCTGGCATTATATGTTATGTATGTGTGTACAGTGTGTAGAGTTTAATGAATTATGATTTGTTTGATGTTAAAAGTTTAATAACTTGTTGTGTAAGCAGCTTTTACTTTTTTTAAAAGTTATCAATATGAGTATAAAAGATTCTCCACACGTATTTGTTTAATGTGGCATACGTAAATCACATGTTAGGCTTACATGTAGTAGTGATCTATCTTTTTTTGTAGAAATAAACTTTGTATAATTTAACATTGAGGTGTCGCAGAAATGAGTTTTCCTATACTACTTAGACCCTATAAAGTTGCATACAGACTATTCGTGCTCATACTCGGGCCGGTCGCTCGTCGACAAGCCCGAGTAATGTGGAAGGACTCACGAGCAACTATACAAGTAGCACGAGTAATGCAAGCCAGAAGTTCGTCAGGCTCTGCCTGGTGTCTGTACATCAAAGAGGTGCTTGTCTAGGCTTGCAAATCATTGGACGAGAACAAGCACAGTTTAGTTGACTGAAAACCTCGTCATCGCTCATCCGTTCCGCGCGACTCAAAACCTTTCGAGTAACTTGAACTCTCAAAAAAGGAACTGTAACCCTCAGTTAACAAGAGCCCGACTCCAACAAGGGCACAAGCCCAAGTGCGAGCACGAATATAGTCTGGGCGCACCTTAAGTTTTACGCATTACAACTTTTTAATAGCTGTTGACAATATTTAAAAATAGAAACAGAAAAAGTATTTGATGAAATTTCACATTGTGAAGTTTTCTTTTTTTTTTTTTTTTACTTAACCAGTTCATTAAAAATGTGAGCTCATTAAAAAAGCTTATATTATTTTTATTTATAAGTTTGTTTGACTGCATTTTATTATTATTTATTATGAAAACGGATCACGTTTCTTTCATTCTCTCTTCCTCTCTTAATTTGTTAAACGATTCAAGGATAAAAAATTTCACCCGTCTGTTTGCTGATAGCTTTTTTTCTTTGGTTACCTGTTCAAAGTAATCATGATATGCATGCTTGCTGTGTGCAATTCAATTACTATAAAATGTATTAATTTAATCGCAAATATATTCGTTATTATTCTGCATTAACTTTTACATTATTGTGTTTGGGCTTCCGTCAAGATAGGGAAAAATCGTGTATAAAGTGGTAACAATTATAAATGTTTAAAGATTAAAATTTGGTCAAATAAATCGGTCACATTGAAACTGTTGAAGGGGGTTTTATCAGATAAATGTGTCATCATAAGTGTGGCAGAGATTAAATATGACTTAGTTACTAGTAGTGGTCACTCATTTTGCCCCAGTTTATTTCAAATACGGTCGAATCTGGATTATATGGACTAAAAATGGGTCCGGATTACCATAATAAGTCCGGATAGTTTTTTTTTCTCCTTTATTTTGCTTCTTCAAAAAGCCAGTCGGCTTCGGATAATCGAGATTCTACTATATATGCATAAATTACTGTCAATCTGCGGAATCAGTCAATTTGCACATTGCCTAGACAATCTGCAAAACAACCAACCTGCTAGTGAAATCTGCAAAATTCAATACCTAAATAAAATATTATTGAATTTTGCCGATTCACTAGCAGTTTGGTGATTTTGGAGAACGAAGCGGTTCTGAAGCGGTTTCTCGCTTCGTATCTTATAGCAATGTTTCACAGACTATAATACTCTGCAAGCAGACCAAGAGTGCCTATGGCAGAGAGACAATTTTGTCCAAAAGCAACACAAGTAAAGACAGGCATCTGTAGACAGCTTCAGAATATCTTTGGCTCCGCCCTTTTATGAGCGTCAAACCACATATCAACCAATTATAAATAATAAAAAAGGGCGGGGCATGTGACATCAGACTTAGTAACAAACCAATTAGAAATTGATGACGCTTATAAAAGAACGGAGCCAAAGAAATTCTGAAGCTGTCTACAGATGCCTATCTTTACTTGTGTTGCTTTTGGACAACATTTTCTCTGCACTCTTGGTCTGCTTGCAGAGTCAATATTCAAATTCAAAGGTAAACGTGTTTAGTTGAATTATACGGAGTCCAGTTAAGGACATGATCAAGATAAAATTGACTTTATTATCTGAACAAATTGACAAACTAAATCAATATTTTGTTAAACACGAATCCAATTATATTATTGAAATACAAATTTAATTTATTTAAATATTAACTCAAATTAATAGACATTAAATGAATAAATTGAATTCGACATGATGTTTGTAATGCCCTAGTACACACCTGATAATTTAAATGCATTTAAATAATAAATATGTTCTACAGAGCCTTGTGAAGGACAAACAAACAATATGTCGAATTCAATGTATTCAGTTAATAATCTGAAAATATTGAGTTAATACTTAAATATAATTATATAAACTGTTGACAAAATAATGATTTAGTATTTCAATTTTGAAATATTGATAATAAAGTCAATTTTTATTTGGTTCATGTCCTTAACTGGATTCCATATAATTCACCTAAACACATTTAATTTGAATTCATTTAACTCAAGTGTGTGTACAAGGTATTACTTTCCCTTCACGGAACCCCACTTGTAAGGAAACAAACCCTGGCTGCAGATAAACCAGGCAAGTGTGCTCAACACTAACTTTTCGTTTGTCCCGCCCTTTTATGAGCGTCAGACCATTTATCAACCAATTAGAAATTGAAAAGGGCGGAGCATGTGACATCAAACCAAGTAACAAACCAATTAGAAATTGATGACGCTCATAAAAAGGCGGGGCAAACGAAAAGTTAGACCTGGGCACACTTGCCTGTTAGATAAAGGTAATTAATTAAACGTGGTGCTATCACAGGCAAGTGTGCTCAGCACAATACAGTCGTTTGCCCCGCCCCTTTTATGAAGACCAGCAACTTCTAATTGGTTTTTATTTGGTCTGATGTCACATGTCCCGCCCTTTTTCAATTTCTAATTGGTTGATATTTGATCTGACGCTCATAAAAAGGCGGAGCAAACGTCTGCATCGTGCTGAGCACACTTGCATGTGTGCTGATTACAGGCAATTAGAAAACGGGATGAACAGAAGTTGGCTCCGCCCTTTTTATGACGAACAGCAACTTCTAATTGGTTTGACGTCAGACTACATAACCAACCAATTAGAAGTTGCGTTCGTCATAAAAAGGGCGGAGCTAACTTCTGTTCATCCCGTTTTCTAATTGCCTAAGGTGTGCTATTTGGTCCAGTGTTGCCAGACATTGGAAAATGATGAATTGATACAACAGGCATCTGTAGACAGCTTCAAGATTTCTTTGGCGCCGCCCCTTTTATGAGCGTCAGACTAAATATCAACCAATTAGAAATAAAAAGGGCGGTGTATGTAACATCAGACCAAATAACAAACCAATTAGAAATTGATGACGCTCATAAAAGGGCGGCGGAGCCAACGAAATTCTGAAGCTGTCTACAGATGCCTGTATTGATGAATGACAAATAAAAATGGCTGACCACAAAGACCAGAAGCAATTAATGGAAACACAACTTTTTTTTTTTTTTTTTGAATGAAGCTATTTGAATGGACTTTTTTATATGAAAACTTCCATTTTTTTTTGCCTTTAGGGTCATTCATTGAATTTTCGTATTTTTTTTTTTATAATTTTAAATAAGACCCTATAATTGGTTTACTTTTTTTTGAGTTTCAATTGTTGCTCAACATGTGAATTATATCTATTTATAAAATAAACAAAAAATAAAAAGAGCAATGAGAGAGAATGTGATGATGATGATGATGATGGGGAGGAGGAGGGTGAAGGAAAATGCCTATTTTCTCCCCCCACCTAAATTCCCTACCCACTTTGTATAGGCAAATTATAGCATTTTAGTATATTTGTAAATCGTTAAGGCGTTGGAACCTGTTATGTACACACACACACACACACACACAACGTGTATTGTAATAGGTCTCCATTTTTTATTTTTCAAACAAAAAAAAATTTGTTTGCTGCCCTTTTTTTTCTGCCCCGGTTTATTTTTCCCCTCACCCCACCCATCCTACCCTCACCCCACCCATCCTACCCTCACCCCACCCATCCTACCCTCTTCCCCTTCAACACCCAAAAAAGCCCAGTAAAATGTTCCTTGGAGAATTATTTTGCCGTAATTGCTTGTTGTTACCAATTTCAGTCTCTTTCTCTCTCTCTCTCTCTCTCTCTCTTTGTATGTTTGCAAATTTTCTCTTAATTCTATGATTTTGTTTATTCAACTAAAAAAAAACACGCAAATATATACAAGTACGTTTTTAAACTCACCGGTTAATCAATCTTGTTTTGCGATTTTTTTGTGAGGCTTATGTATTCAATAAAAGGGGCGAACTAAAGAGCAAGCGAGCATTCTCACTCAATAATCGTCTAGTGATTACCCAGTTCAAAAAAAGATCGGGCTGGTGGCGGTACAATCCAGGGGCTTTTGGAGGGCCCTGGGCTTTTGAGGTCTTTTTTGGGCCCTTTTTTTAAAAAAAATTATAATAAAAATTTATAAATGCTGTTTGTAGCATATAATAAAAGGGGCTATAGGCCTATTATACATCAGTAAACAAGGTACACAACATGTCAAATATGAATAAACTGGTCTAGTTAATTGGCCCGGTTTCGGTGCCCGGGGTAATCAAATACAGCTGCCGAGGCAAACCTTTGCAACTCGAATATACACCATACTTTGCATTGTATCTTAAGGGGGGTGGGGGGCCCTTTAAAAAGTTCGGATCCCCGGGCTCAAGCCCAAATAGCCCTAATGAAGATCAGCCCCTGGGTACATCAAAGAAAAGAAGTGTTTGTGCTTGTTTAGTGTAGACGGGGTGATGATTGTCTCACCTTCAGACTTAAAAAAGAGTGCTCGCTGTAAATATTGCGAACAAGAACATATTCGGTTCCAGTCTTGGATGCAAGGTGAACATTTCAAGAGAAAACGAGCAAACATCGGCGAGCACGCTTTTTTGAGAGCACTTACTATAGGCTGTGCGCCTATAGTAAGTGCTCTCTGATGGCAACAGTTTGATTGGCAGATGAGTTTAAAAACGTGCAGTAGTCATTGAGGTGTTTTTTTTTTCTTAATGAAGTGAACACATTTTTGCATTCATTTTATTTTATCCATTTTTTTATAATAATTAAAAATATACAGGGTGTCTCAAAAGAATAAAATTGACACAATCTACTCTTGTGTGAGACCTTCGAGTAAAATTTTGAGTGTCAACGGAACGGGCCTCTGCCGAACTCTTGTTTATTCTTTCGGATGCAAAATGAAGAGAAAGCGTTTTAGAAACTAGAAGGGTAGCACAATCACTTGAGGCGCTATTTTCATGTTTATGTTTCAAAATAAGCTTTTTATGTCAAGTTTAAAATGATCCAACTTTAAACAGACAATATTTTTTTGATTGTTTGTTTATAAAAAGCTTATTTGGAAATATAATTATCCAACATGAAAATATCCTTCAGTGATTGAGCTACCCTTTCTAGTTTCTAAAATATTTCGTAATTTCTCTTAATGTAGAATAATAAATCAGAGTTTGACAATCAACAGCTCAAAAAACCATCTTAAGGTGGTTTGAAACTGTAAACGCCGCTCGAACTCAGATTATTGTCTTTAATTAAAGCACAATTAAAAGAAACTTGAAAGTGTTTAGAAACTAGAAAGGGTAGCTGAATCACTTAAGAGAGTATTTTATCTTTGATTTCTTTCAAAATAAGCTTTTTTATGCGAGATTGAAAGATATAGATCCAACTTGAAAATATCCTTAAGTGATTGACCTTACCCTTCTAGTTTTTTTTTTTTAATTTTGCTCTCCTCTGGAAGACAGAAAGAAGAATAACCAAGAGTTCGAAAATCAGCTCTGTTCGTAAACCATTTTAATGTGGTTTGAAAGTGTAATCGCCTCACGAACTCAAGATTATTCTGTCTTTTCAGGAAATTCAGGTGCAAAATAAAAATAAACTTGAATGTGTTTTGGAAACTAGAAGGGTAACTCAATCACGTAAGAGCGTATATTTCATGTTTGAATTCTTTCAAAAGAAGCTTTTTTATGCGAGACTGAAAGATATCCATCCAACTTGAAAATATCCTTAAGTGATTGAGCTTACCCTTCTAGTTTTCTAAAACAGCTTTCTAGTTTCTCTTCATTTTGCTCTCTTCTGAAAGACAGAAGAAGAAGGAAAGAGTTCAGAGAATCAGCTCTGTTCATAAACCGTCTTTTAATGGTTCGAAATCTGTTTTCTGTTCTAGGTATAAGACAAGTGAACAAAATTGCCAAATTTGGAGAAGAAGAAAAAACTAGAAAGTGACGTGAGATCTACTCATATATGTGCCCTTCTGAAGGTATGTAAACTTTTATTTGATGTCAAATTATTTTATTTAGTGGGGTAACCCGTCATAAATGACGGGAGCATTAGAATTTCTTTTCCTCCGCCCTTTTATGACGTCAGACCAAGTAACAAACCCAATTAGAAATTGATGACATTCATAAAAGGGCGGAGCAAAAGAAATTCTAATGCTGGGCACAATTGCCTGTGATAAATTCTAGTTTAATTTTGCTACTACATTGTATTATCCCCTCCCCTTTTTATATTTGAAAGAGAAAATGAGTTTTTCATTTTTTCTGGTGTGCGCATGCGCGTCGTTTGTTCTTTTTTTTACTCCTTTCATTTCAATTTCAGTTTCTCCCTCCCCCCTTTTTCCTCTCCACGTTTCTCTCTGTCTCTCCCCCTTCTACACTTTCCAACTTTTGCCCTCTTCAATTTAATATCATGGGGAATGAGTTTGATTTAACTATTTTTTTATTTATAAGCACCTTGATATTATTTGGGTTCTTGGATCGGGAGAGCGCAATATAACATTGACCTTGAGAAAGAAGCGATTCGTTTAAATTTAAGTAAATTCCGACGTGCTTAAACGTTTTGTTCTTGTTTGTACCGCGTTGTAGACAGACAGACTTAGGGTTAGTATATATATATATATATATATATATATATATATATATATATATATATATATATATATATATATATATATATATATATATATACTAGTGGGGTAACCCGTCATAAATGACGGAAGCAAAATTCACAGGCAATTGTGCGCATGCGCGTCGTTTGTTCCTTTTTTACTCCTTTCATTTCAATTTCAGTCACCCCTCCCCCTTTTTTCCTCCCTCCACGTTTCTCTCCCCCCCTTCTACACTTTCCAACCTTTTCCCCCCCTCTCCAATTTAATATCATGGGGTTCTTGGATGGGGAATGTGGAACATATAGTTGACCTTGAGATAAAAGCAGTTCATTTATTCAAATTTATATAAATTCCGACATGCTTCAATGATTGTACAGCGTTACTTCAGACAGACATATAGATAGATACACAGACCTGGGATATTATATATATAATAATAATAATTATATACATAATTGTAGACGATAAAAACACAGATGTTTTCAAAAAATAGTTAATTGTTTCAATAAAATTGAGAGAAATAGGAAAAACAAAAGAAACATTTGCGTCATTTATGCTAATTGTCTGACGAAATTCACACTAGTTCTGTTTTGTTTTTGGTCGTTTTAATTTATTGACTTGATCTAATTTATTGGCAAGGTCATATTTGAAAGAAACAGGAACTTTTGATATTTTGTTTTTTCTTCTCTTCTAAAGAGAAAAATCAAGAAATTTAATGGGAATTTGAAGAATTGACCAGGATTTGAAAAAAAAAAAGAGAGAGAAGTTAATAACAATTACAAATGACAATAGGATGTAGTTAAAAACACAAACAAACATTAAAAAGATCCTATCACACTAGCAACTTTTGATGCAGTTCAACTTTCAATGCAACTTGTGATGTGACTCGCAACTAGAACTTTGTAGTAAACTTCTATATCACACTATGCAACCTAGTTGCCAATCAATTTTTTAAATCCTCTTTGAAAAATAAAATGGCGTCCAGACAACAGGCAGACATTATTTACAGGACGCCATTATGATTAGCCCCTAAAAGGACGTTGATAAACCGGAAATCATGAAACCAGAAATTCATTCAAAGTTCTGATGTCATTTCTGGCAAACAGCAGCCTGATTGGTTGTTTGTCAGAAAAGTTTACTTGAAAAGTCTCTCAAAGTTGAGCATGTGGAACTCAATGAGACTGAGTTTGACATTAGTTAAAAGGGAAGTTTTATCAAGTTGCATGTCATATCACACTATAAACAAGGAAGTTGCATATCACATTGCACATTAAAAGTTGCTAGTGTAATAGTGGCTTAACAGGAAGTTCATGAAACCGGAAATTCAATCAAAGTTTTGATGTCATTTTTCCAGCATACAACCTGATTGGTTGTGTTTGTCCAGAAAGTTTCAGAAAAAAAGTTTCTCATAAGTTGAACATGTGCAACTCAATGAGACTTGGAGTCTCACACTTAGTTGAAAAGAAAGTTTTTATAAAGTTGCATGTCATATATCACACTAATAAACAAAGAAGTTGCAGGCCACATTGCAAGTTTTATTGCATCATAGTTTCATCCAAAGTTGCTAGTTTGATAGGAACTTTAAGCTCCTATCACACTATAGCAACTTTTGATGCAATGTAACTTGTGATGTGACTTGCAACTAGAACTTTTTATGAAACTTTCTCTCGACAAACAACCCAATCAATCAGGCTGTATGCCGGAAATGACATCAAAACTATGACTGAATTTCCGATTTAATGAACTTCCTGTTAGCTGATAATAATGGCTTCCACAATGTGTGGACACAAAAGAAGTTTTGAAAACTTGATTAGGTATTAGGTTGTAAAACTAATTTCATGTGTGATATGAAAGTCTATTACAAAGTTCTAGTTGCAATTCACATCACAAGTTGCATTGCAAGTTGAATTGCATTCAAAAGTTGCTAGTGTGATAGGAGCTTTAAAGCCAAAGAGAAAATTGCATTGTATAAAAAAAGAAAACATGCTTTTTTATAAAATACAAGGCAGCCATCTTTTTTAAAGGTTAATAGCAAGCAGAGACCTCTGGTGTCAAATGTTAAAACACTTAATTGCTATCCAAAAGTAACTGATAAGTTGACTACTGAAATTTATGACTACTCAAATTCATAAAATTTGTCATTTTGGAGCGCTGTTATAAATTATGACAGCGCCTCTAGTGACCAGTCTTGAGATTCTTTGAAATGTGGCTTCATACACTAGTTCCAAAAAAAAAGTAGTTGAGTGCAAGACAACTATATATACAGAGGTAACACAACTAAGAGCTCTTCCTATGGAGCATTTTCTACCATAGCTGAGTGTGGCCAATAGATGGCGCAATGAACAAATATAACCAAGATGTGTTCTTCCTTCTAGCTTTATAAATTCATCTTGGTCAGGTTATTTTATACAGATGGTTAACAACATTAAAGATTTGCCACTAGGTGCGCTGTTATAAGTTACAGCAGCGCCTCTAGTGGCCAGTCTGAGATTTTTTTTTTTCAAACGTGACTTACAGAGACATAAAAAGAGTTGGTTATATTTATAGAGGGTTAATTGAAAGAGGAGAAAATTGAAGGTGGGCATTACAATAGTTAGTTTACCTTGGTGCCAGTAGGTGTCAGAATGGCGCTGTGTGTGCATCAAAAATGGCGCCGATCGGTGCGGATGACTCACCAAGGTATCTACATATAATGTTAATACAAATAAGGTGGTTGGAAGTGCAGAAAAAAAAAAATTTGGGGATTTTTTTGAGGAAAAAGAAAAGAATATTTTTGAACGCCATTAAAGTAAAAATTAAAAGTCCCCCCCCCCCAAAAAAAAAAAATAAAAGAGAAATGAAAAATTGAAAATTTGTGAAATTAATAAAGAGGTGGGGGGAGGATGTTAGTATATGAGGAATAAGGAAAACATCCGGGCAAATGAGTGCCTAACATAGAAACTAGAATGGTTCTCAACCATTGGCTCGTGAGAGCCACACGGCCTAATGTGTAAGGTACGTAAACGTATCCGCAAACGATAAGCTTTGTTTTGAAATATATATGAAAATATATACTTAAAGTTCTTAACTATTTTTACATTAATTAATAGTTGGTTCTTCTAAGTAGTCACTTAGAAAGTTTTTTAACAAAATTTTTTCAAAAATACTAAAAACTAGAGGTGGGACAAGAAACCTAAATTTTCTCGAATCCGAATCCTAAAAGGTTCTCGAATCTCTCGAATCCTTCATATAAGAATGCTGTATTATTCATTAAGAAGATACAAATAAATGAAATAATAATTAAATATTAAATTATTAATAATAAAAAAAAAACAAGTGTGGCTTCACTCAGGGTCGCCGCAAGGTGATCCATTGGTGATCCGGGTACCAACCACCCGAAATTGCAACACTCGCCGGGGGTTTTTTTTGTTAGTGAATACTTCTATTTGGACGTCAATGGAGTTAAAACTAATTTTTCCTAAAATTTTTAACAGGTTTTTTAAAGGTTAGGATTCAAAAGATTCGAAAGCCGAAAAAAAAAAAAGCGCAAAGATTCAAATTTTCGAATCTCGAATATTTTTCAAGATTCGCGGGATTCGAGGATTTGAATGTCCCCCCCCCCCCAATTCGCCCAATCATCTTCAGAGCCCCCAAAAAAAGATTTATACATAATTTTTGGGGTAATAGCAAAAGCTTTTAAAGCTTAACTTTGAACCTTAAGCTTTGTTATTATTACATTGGTGTTGGGTGTTTAATGGTTGGAGAGTAGAAAAAGGAAACACACACGAAAATAACCGGGTCTCTCTCTCTCTCTCTCTCTCTCTCTCTCTATGTGTAGACTTAGTGGCGACACTACTCTAGTTGTGTCCTTGTATTGACCTCTTGATTATTGCTTCTTGTCCATTTTCTAAGGTGTGGTCAAACTCAAAAGTGTCTCTCTCTCTCTCTCTCTCTCTCTTTCCATCGTTTGTTTTAGAAGTCATAATTGTGTTGTTTTGTGTCCGATAATTTACTAGCTTAGTATTTTAGAAGAAGAAAAAAAATGTGTTTTTGTGTTTAAAACTACATTTGGGATTCTCAATGTATGTGGCTCGCGAGCCGCATTTTTTTGTTGTTGAGCTGCCTCAAATATGTTTCGTCGTTAAGTTTTAAAAGAAAGTCATTAAAAATCGATAATTTTGATTTAAATATCAATATTTTTTTCTTCTTAAAATTGGTTTATTAAATTAGCTAATTTTCAAAATCTCTTAATTATTCTTGTCTTTCTTAGGCGGAGAAAACTAGAAGGGTAAGATGAATCACTTAAGGGTATTTTCATGTTGAAATCTTTCAAAATAAGCTTTTTTTTTAATGTCAAATTTGAAAAAAATGACAACTTTTTTTTAAGCAAGATGATATTTTTGTTGAATGTTGTGTTTGTCTATTTTTTTTAAAAAACAAAAGTTCATTTTGAAAGATATTAACGTGAAAATACTTTTTAGTTTATTCGTTTACCGTTCTAGTTTCTAACAAGTTTTCAATTTCAACTGTTTTTTATTTTTCTTCTTCAGAAGAGCAAAATAAAGAAAAATTTGAAAGTGTTTTAGAAACTAGAAGGGTAGCTCCATCATTTAAGAGGGTATTTTTATGTAGATTATCTTTCAAAATAAACTTTGTGAGTTTGAAAAATGACTCAACTTTAAAACAGATGGTTTTTCTAATTTTTTATCTAGAAAAAAGTTTATTTTGAATGAATCATGAAAATCATCATGAAAATACTATGATTACCGCCTGTTCTAGTTTCTAACACACTTTAAATTTGATGATCTTCTAAGAAGAAATTAAGTGATTTAGAAACTAGAAAGTTGTCCACGTTAAGAAGAAGAAGAAACTAGAAGGGTAATATTATTAATATCTTTTTTAATTAAGCTTTTTTATTTCTGTTTGAAAATAACCCAACATTTTGAAAAATGCCCGCTTATGTGATTGACCGACCCTTCTAGTTTCTAAAAACGCATTCTAGTTTCTCTTCATTGTTTGCACCTTCATAACGTTTTCACTCTTTTGTTTTGAAAAAAGAAAAAATAACTTCAACCTAAAAACTAGACGGGTAGGCGACCTCAATTATTACTTAATAGGATTTTCACGTTGATATCTTTCAAAATAAACTTTTTTTTGGAGAGAAATTAAAAAATACCATTCTTAAAAAGCTTATTTTGAAAGATACTAACATGAAAAACGCTCTTTAACTGATAGAGAGCTACCTTTTCTAGTTTCTAAAAAAAAACATCCAAGTTTCTCTTGATTTTGCTCCAGAAAGATAAAACTAGAAAGTTTTAAGAAACTAGAAGGGTAGATCAATCAATTGAGGGTATTTTTTCATGTTAATATCTTTCAAAATAAACTTTTTATGGACGCACATTTTGAAAAATAGCGCGTCTGCTTAAAAGTTGGGTCATTTTAAAACTTGATATGAAAAAAGCTTATTTTGAAAGATATCAAACATGGAAACGAAATCCCGTGATTGAGATCTAAACCCTTCTAGTATCTAAAAGACGACTTTAAGTTTCTCATTTTTGCAACTGAAAGACAGATAAATAATTAAAGAGTTCGAGTGAAATCGTTTATAATTTAAAACCACCTCATATTACAATAAAAAAAATATCAAAATATCGATTCTATAATCGATATTTTTATTATTTGAGGTTTGATTTCATTTTTAGAATTAATTTCGGCTCATTTAGATTAAATTGTTGAGAAAGTATTTTAGATAAAAACCCTCAAAAAAAAAAAAAGGTGTAAAAACCAAACAAATGTTTTTTTTTTGTTCTCTTTCGGTTTTCTCGAAAAGAATTTTAATTATTATTATTTCATTAACGTTGTTTTCAACTCTTTCTGAATAATCAACTTAATTGATAACTAGAGCACGGATTTGTATGCAGTATCAAAGCAAATGTTTCTCAATCTGTGGCCCAAGGGCTAATTGTGAAATAACAATTCTTCTTCTTCTCCGTTTAGAGATCAACCAACAATTTTGGTTTTTCTCAATCAAAAATACCTGGTTAGAGGCTATATAGTTGACAACTGATAATAACCAGATATATAGCCTCTAAATGGCTCCCTTGTTTGGTTAGAAAAAAAGCATAATTGTAGTTACTCTAATGGTGATTGATCAGGGCTCGGATTTTTATGCAAAATATCATGAAGCAAAGGTTTCTCATTCTGTGGCCCAAGGACCAATTGTGAAGTAAATATCCCGTTTAGATCAACGACAACAATTATGGGGTTTTTTTCTTCAATTAAAAACACTGGTTTAGAGGCTAGAACTCTCTAGTTGACAACAGATAGTAACTAAAGCGTCTAGCCTCTAACCAGCCTTTTTGATTTATTTTTAAAAAAGTCATAATTGCAGTTGCTCTAATGATGATGATTACTTCACAATTGGCTCTTGGGCCACAAAAGTGAGAAACATTTTGCGGGATATTGCATACAAACCTTGTGGCCCAAGTGGGCCACAAACTGAGAAACACACCCTTTAGCCCTATTGATAACCTACTTTAAAGGATTTCAATGTTATCTCTCTATAAGATTAGACCTTGTTGTGTTTTTTTTTTCTTTCTTCTATACATTTATATTGATGACGTTTCTTAATTATTGTTTATGTTTTGTGTTTTTTGATGGTCATTAGAACAATTTTACCTAATCTAGTGTTTTGTTTTATTTACTAGAAAGTGTAAAAAAAAAATTGAACAGAAATTTTTAATAAAACCAAAAATAAATAAATTAAATAAAAAAAATTTTGCGTAAAACGAAAACAAAAGAAAATAAAACAAATTTCACGCAAGAAAAATTGCAAATTATAAACAAAAATAATAAATAAAAATAAATAATAAGGAAATTGTTTCAAATTTTGAAGGCTTATATTATTTTATACTTTTAATAGAAAAAGTCAGGGTTGAAAAGATTTTTTCTATCAGTCAAGTGATTTAAATTGCACCATTTTTAACATTCCAGTTTGTCTTTATTTAGATTTTGAAGAACAAGAAAGAAAAAGATGAACTTTTTTTTTATTTACGTAAAAAATATCAATAAAAATTCATTTTCAATTTTGAAAATTTATTTTCAAATTGTAAATTTTCTTTCAATTTGGAAAATTTTCAATTTCGAAAATTAATTTTCAAATTGTAAACTTTTCAATTTGTGAAATTTATTTCAATTTGTGAAATTTATTTCAATTTGTGAAATTTATTTCAATTTGTGAAATTTATTTCAATTTGTGAAATTTATTTCAATTTGTGAAATCTATTTCAATTTGTGAAATTTATTTCCATTTGTGAAATTAATTTTCAACTTGGAAAATTTATTTCAATTTGTGAAATTAATTTTCAACTTGGAAAATTTATTTTCAAATTGCAAACTTTTCAATTTAGAAAACTTTCAATTTTTGAAATTAATTTTCAATTTGGAAACCTTCTAATTTGTGAAGTTAATTTTCAAATTGGAAAACTCCCAATTTGTGAAATTATTTATCAAATTGATAAATTAATTTTCAATTTCGAAATTTTTCAATTTTTGAAATTAATTTTTAATTTGGAAATTTTTCAGTTTTTAAAAGTCATTTTTTAATTTCTTAAATTAACTTTCAATTTGCAAATTTTATTAAAAAGTTTTCAATATTTAAATTTTCAATAATAATCTTCAATTCTAGTTTCATAAACACTTTCAATTTCTTGTTGCTAATTGCTTCCGAAATGCAGAACAACAATACCCAATAGTTCTTCTATTCCATTGTTTGCCAATTTGCATATTATTTTGCAAATGGCTAATTAGAAAAACTAATTCATTAATATTTTGAATAGCTTTTCTACAATTTAAAACATTTTAAAACAAGTTTAAAATTAAAAACATTTTGAGAAAAATATATATATTTTTTAAAATCATTTTTTCAACCCCGATTTACCAAAAGTAGAAATAAATTACTAGAGGAGCGCTCTTGAAAAGCTCCCAAATAATTAAAATAGCGGCTCTAGACTGTATGTCAACTGGAGATCACTGGTTGATTTATTTAAAAATGAGCCCTTTTTTTATTTTTCAACTGATATTTCTAACAAATGAGCTTGGAGGCTCACTATGTCCTAACCTAACCAATCAAAACACTGCAATAGGCAAGCTCATTTAAATAGCCAAACCAATAATCTCAAGTAGAAAAACAGTATAAGGAAACAAAGTGTGACTTTTTTTAATTCAAAATTGCAGCCCACAAAAGCTAACCCATATAAGCTTTGCTTTGCCTTGTAAGCACTAGACGGCGCTACTAAAAATTACCTGCAAAGAACAATATGGCTGCCGTTTTTTTTATTGCAATTTGGTAGTCAAATAAGCCATAAAATTAATTTTTCATCATTTTTGGCGGCCATTTTTTTTGTTCAAAATGCATTTTTAAAAGAATAAAATCATAAAAAAAAATTCAAAATAAAATATAAAAAATAAACGAAAAATAAACCAAAAAAAAAAAAAAAAAAAAAAAAAAACTGAAAATTGTCTTACCGGAACTCGACCGGCTTTTTGTCCTGGCTCTAGCTTGTAACGTTTTTGCACTAAATACACTAGCGGCCGAATGAAAATTATAGCCGGCCGTGTTGAAATCTGAAGTATTTGCCGAAGTAGGGCCCGAAACATAAGCCGGATGGTGGAAAGTGTGCATGGAAGGATGGGAAGGCTGGTGGTGATGGTGATGGTGGTGGTGATGGTGGGCCGGGCTAAGAGGAGAGGTAAACGCGGTTGTACTTAAGCTACTACTACTACTACCTTCACGGGGTTTGCCACTGGAACAGTTAGACAAGGAGGTTAACATGGAAGTACACTTGTCCGCTGCACTTTCGGCTGCGGCTGCCGCTGCGGCCGAATGGTAGTCGACTGCAGCTGCAACAGCAGCGGCCGCTGCTGCTGCGGCACTGCTACCATTACTAGCTCCTTGTACATTGTCCGGTGTAGCGTCTTTGGGTGGAGTTGGTGGAAAAGAAAATAGGTGTGGACTAGAATGGGTGATGCTAGTGGACAGACTACTGGGGGAGTGCACGCTAATCGGGGCCGTTGGACTAGGATGATGAGGGCCTTTGCTGCTAAATGGGTTGCACCAGGGAGAGCTATGGGTGGGATGGTGTACGACTTGTTTCGTCGTGTCGCTGATCCACGGGTGAAGCGGTGTGTGGAAGTGCGGCCGACATACTTGGCTTCCTGTGACACGAGCTGTTAAGATGAAATAGAAAAAAAAAATGGAACCAATTAGTTCACAAAATTCAAATTGTTTGCAAATTTACAAGAGAAATAATGGCAGCTTGTTTAGCTTGTTGAGACTTTAATTCCGCTCGTTCGAACGTTCGTCATCGAGCGACGATTATCGCTCGATGTGCACGACGAGCGGCTCCGTTCGAGCAGTTTTTCTTTTAATCTGGCCTTCAGAAACTTGAACGGACCCTATATGTGACGCTGTAAAGTGGTTCGTGTGAAGCAGGCCTATAGACGTGTTTTCACAATAATAATTGTTGCGATACTTTAGTGTCATGACAGCAACAATCATCGTGTGGAGGCCAAAATTAGCGAACCGATCAGAACCAGTTCAAACCGGTTCCCAATATAATTTAGCAGATTTTCGCAGCACATTAGTCAGAGGTGGCAAAGGGTACAACCGAACCGAATCTACTCGGCTTGGAACCAGTTCTTATCGGTTCTGAACCGGTTTAATCGGTTCGCGATTTTTTGAAAACCGGTTCTGATCAGTTCGTTGATCTTGACGAACTGGTTTCCAATATACATTAGCAGATCTTCGCAGCGCATTAGACTAATGTGATGCGCCAATCTGCTAATGCGTGTGAAGCGGTTCGTCAAGATCGACGAACCGATCAGAACCAGTTCAAATCGGTTCCCAATATGATTTATCAGATTAGCACATTAGTCAGAGGTGGCAAAGGGTACAACCGAACCGAATCTACTAGGTTCAGAACAAGTTCTTATCAGTTCGGAACCGGTTTAATCGGTTCGCGATTTTTTGAAAACCGGTTCTGATCATTTCGTCTATCTTGACGAACCGGTTCCCAATATACATTAGCGGATTAGCACATTAGTCAGAGGTGACAAAGGGTAAAACCGATCCGAATTTACTCGGTTCGGAACCGGTTCGACTTATACTGGCGAACCGATTCTATCATAGTTCCAGTAATTGGCGAACCGGTTCCGAACCGTTGACATCTCTATTCCTATCGTGCGGTTGAACTGTCACAACTGTCATGACAGCAACTCTCACGAAAGAACTAAAAAATGACATAAAAATTCTTTCCTTTAACACGAAAAATATATATTTGCAGTCCCTTCCTTTTCGTGTTAAACGGTTTTTTTCCTTCTCCACCGTATATATAAGAAGCTTTATAACAATCTAAAACTTTTTACACAATTAGCTAAAATGTTCAACCTAACAAAAAATAAGCCTAAACGACGAAAGAATGTGTTGCAGGTGTTTTTGTAGCAAAATCGTTAACATTTTTTTTATTATCTTGTTGTAAGCATCTTAATGATTTTTTAGCTAGATTGTTAAAATTTTGTTAACTCCCTCTTTTTTTTTATTTGGCTTTTAGAGATTTTTGCCGTCCATTTTTTTTTTTTGTTTTACGTGTTGTCAATTTTTTTTATTATTATTATTGTGGGTCCATTTTTAGTTTGGACACAAAAAATAAGAATATTAGTCTTTAAAATTCCATTCCATTTGAGAGAAGAAGAAAAAAATTCTTTTTTCTATAATTTAAAGTAACAAACTTTGGTTTAATAATGTTAATAACCATTCTAATTAAAATTAACCTGTTAAATATTACTGAGGGGAGAGAGAGGAGAGAAGAGCGAAGGAGAGGGAGAGGGAATGAGAGAGCGAGCGAGAGGAGAGAAGAGCGAGAAGAAGAGAGCGAGAGAAGAGAGAGGGAGAGAGAAGAGGGAGAAAGCGAGAGAGAGAGAGAGAGAGAGAGAGAGAGAGAGAGAGGGAGAGATGGAGGAAGTGGAGAAAGTTTTAAGTTTAAACTTTCATTTGTAGATAATGAATGATTGTCTAACTACTTTATGAACACCCTGTATTTAAGAGAAATATTTGAAAACTTAAGCCTTTAGAACCGACTAATTGCCGATTTTAATTGACTCTTTTTATTCAGTTTTTTTTATTTTTCTTCTTATTCTTATTATTAATTAACTTTTATGCTTAGTTTTAATGAGCCTCAAAATATGTTCAGCTTGTTGAATAAACTGTAACAAAATCAAATTAAGGGGAGGAAAAATAATATAAAAGTTGAAAACCTGCTTTACGATTGGGGGGGGGGGGGGGGGGTACGAATGTTATTTTTGAACTCAAGATTACTGTTTCGGGTTATTCAAATGAGTTGTATGAATGTGTGTTGATGCAAGAGACCTCTGATTTAAATAATGTAAGAAAGAACAAAAGGGACAGAGATACCAGGGTGAAAGCAAAATGGGAGTGAAATACAGTGTAACAAATGCAGAGTAAAAGCAAAACAGAAAGGGAATATGAAATGGGCAAGGGAAAAGTAAAAGGGCAGGGCAAAAAGAAAAGGCCAGGGCCAAAGTAAAAGAGCAGGGCAAAAGTAAAAGGACAGGGCCAAAGTAAAAGGGCAAATCAAAATCAAAACAGGAAGGAAATATGGAAAGGGCAGGGGGGAAAAGCAAAAATTTAGAGGAAAAGTAAAAGGGCAGGGCCAAAGCAAAAGGCCAGGGCCAAAGTACAAAAGCAGGGCAAAAGTAAAAGGGGAGGGCCAAAGTAAAAGGGCAGGTAAAGTAAAATGGAAAGCCAAAAGTAAAAGGGCAGTGCAAAAGAAAAAAAAAAGACAGGGCAAATGAAAATCAAAACAGGAAGGAAATACGGAAAGGGCAGGGGGGAAAAGCAAAATGGCAGGTAAAAAGCAAAAGGGTAGAGAAAAAGGAAAAAGGGCAGGGCAAAAGTAAATGTACAATGCACATGGAAAACAACAGGGCAAAAGCAACCTGTCATTGTATACGTAAAAATGCAGCAAAACTGGAGAAAAACATATAAAATGGCAGAGAAAAACCAAAATAGTAGGAGAAGAAGTGATAGGGCAAGGCAAAGCCAAACGCCAGAGCAAAAGGAAAAAGGGCAGAACAAAAGCTAAAGCTCAGGAAAAAAAGCAAAAAAAAAAAAAAAAAGATTGGCTACAAAAAGCTGGTTGCTCATTAACTTCAAACAACCAATCAGAAGCTTTATTATATCACTGACATATCATTTAAATAATCTTATACTAGCAATCTTGATTTGACAAATGATATGTTAGTAATGTGAACTTACAGTTTGGCGCCTAAAGCGCCATTTATGTTGAGCTACCATCAAGTTAACTGACCATGCATTCAGATGAATTTTGGCACATTGCCTGGTAATTCTACATAATCACTAATTATTTATTGTAACTGTAATGGAAATAAATTTCGTTTTAGCCAATATTGTTCGAATTTGGCACTTTGCCAGAAATCGATTGCTGCCACTGTGTCCTCCACCTCCTCCTCTGCCCTCTTGCTGTTCATATAATTGTTACTTTTTTTTGTCCTTCAGACCTATGTCATTTTTTGATTGGTAAACCATAAAATATACTGGGAACTAACCTATATAACTGTAAAATATAATATGTGGTACAAAAAAAAATGGCTCTCTCCAGCGAAAGTAGCTAGATTAACTTAGATTTATAAAGAAAACAGCTGTAGCTTACGGCACTGTTTTAAGCAATGAATGGCTGACGGACACACGGTCGCGACAACTCGCTTCTCTCGCCAGGATCCAGTCGTAAGGGTTGTATTCTTAATGACTGCAAAGTCAAAGCTTGTGCTAAACTCATCGACTTTTACATGACATTTCCTATGGAAACTGTACGAGTTTAGCCGTATTTTTGAATTAGCAATCATCAAGAATACGACCATAAAGGCTAGACTGTATATTTACTTTCTGTAGAGCTTTAAAGCTACTTGCTTTCTGATTTCTTGCGATGAAGTCAATACTATCATATTTGCACTGTAATTTGCTGTAATTTTGTAAACGTGCTCAAAGCATGATAGTGCCACTACTAGCAACAAAGGGTTCACACTAGCTGGTAGCAGCAGGAAGGGAGTCACATGACCAGCTGGTAGCTGCTAAAGTTGGACATGTTCAACTTCACCAGCTGCTGTTAAAATCACTAGCCTGCTGGAGAAAGCAGCTGCTGGTATATATATATATATATATATATATATATATATATATATATATATATATATATATATGCTAGATGGCTACAACCAGCCAGCAGTTGGTAAACCTACCTAGTGTGAATGCGCCTTTACTGTCATTTTTGTAGCTTTGCAGGCTGCTTTGCAGCTTAAGCCACAGTCACACTAGGCTGGTTTCCCAGCCGCTGGTTGCTGCTGGCTGGTTGTAGCACTCTAGCAGCATAGTCTGAACTGCTACTAGCAGCTGCTTTCTCCAGCGGGCTAGTGATTTTAACAGCAGCTAGTGAAGTTGGACATGTCCAACTTTAGCAGCTACCAGCTGGTCCTGTGACTCCCTTCCTGCTGCTGCCAACTAGTGTGAACTTTTTGTTGCTAGTAGTGGCACTAGTGGTAGTTGAAACTCCACTGATTGGGTTGGTTGTTGTTAAGAGTTTGTCTTTTTGCAAGACGGTGATTGGATGACTTGCACTGCTAATACCAGCAGTGACTGGACAAGTGTGAACCCAAAGCAGCTGCTGCTTGCTATTGCTGCTAATAGCCAGCAGCAACCAGCAGCTTGTAAACCAGCCTAGTGTGACTGCGCCTTTAGCAAGGAAGTATAAACCAAGCCTTCGACATTATAACATGAAAAAACTACAAAACTACCCTTCTAGTTTCTAACACATTTAATTTTCTGTTCATTTTGCATTTTTTCTTTTGGTAAATGTGCAAAATTAGGCTATATATATATATTAAAGTGTCATCATCAGATTCATCACTGTTGAGTTTAGAAACGTGTTTGGATTTCCTCTTCTCCCCCCCCCCCCTCTTTTTCGCCTACTTTTCTTAAGATGACTCACTACTAGAGGGCATTCAAAGCGGCCTTTTATAGTCTTATTTTAGTCCAATTTCCATTTCTTTTATTATAAAGAAGCAAATAGATGCATATATATAGTAGCCTATTACATTGACAAATATCAAACACACACACCATAGACTTCTATGCTTTATCAATGTATATATAGACGTCTATGGGCATTAAACTTGGACTGATTTTTGCGATAAGTTTTCTATTAAAGCCGATTTTTGAGGGGGGAGGGGGGAGGAAAGGAGGAGGGTGGCAGGGGAATGAAATAGGAACAGATATCTCAAGTTATATACATGTAATATATTGGGGAATTGGGGGTGGAGGGAGGGGAGGGGAGCCCTATACGTATGAAAAAAGCAATCTAAAAGCCCTAACATAAAAGGAAAAATGTTCAAAAGCAAATGTTACAGCAAAATAAATGTTTCAAAATAAGCATTTATTTGGCAATCTGTAATGGAAAAAAAATGTATATATATGTTTCAGTGTATAAATAAAAAGCCAGAGAGACAAATTTTTGTGTGGGGGTGGGGTGGGTGGAGGGTAATTTTATATCTGAAACTGAAAAAGTAAAAATTTCACTTCCACTTCGAATGTTTTTTGAAGAAAAATATAAAAGGAAAAATAACTTTTTGGGCAAAACATTTATAACTGAAATCATTAGGATGGAATAAAAGATTTCACATTTTCTTTTCAACAAAAAATAATAAACTAAGGTTCTTATCAGTTATCACTCAACTAAATAAATAGTGGAGGGAATTTTGGTGGGATTGAAAAAAAAAAAATGGAGGGAGGAAAAAAAAGGGCGGCTTTTGAAGCAATAAAAAAAGCTTGAAAACTAGCTTCATGGAAAGACCTGTCCGGATTTCTATTACAGTTTTTTTTTTCAGCTCAGAATTATCCGATTTGGTCAATAAGTAGTGTTGCTATAGTGGTTGCACAACATTGCAGAAGTAGAAAAATGCATGGCGCCTGTAGTGCCACACTTAACTTACAGCGGGACTCACTGGCAAACTGCTGAGCAGAACAAAGCATTGCCCCTACTTTGAGCATAGGCCTGCTAATCAAAAATTGCAAGCAAGAACTGATCATGCATATTTTTGGTTCGTTTTTGACTTCCATTGCTCTTTAGAGCAATGGAGGAAAGGGGCAAAAAGGATGTCTGTATGTATGTGTGTGTCTGTGTGTCCGGAACCCCGAATTTGTGGGTCGAACAACTCAAGAACGGAATGAGATAAAGGTTGGTTTGTTGTGTGGTCTGACATCACATGCTCCGCCCTTTTCAACGTCGAATCACACAACAAACCAATTAGAAGTTGCCGGTTGTCATAAAAAGGGCGTTCGTCCCGATTTCTAATTGCCTGTCTGTATACGTAGTGTGAAGCAACATGTTTTCTATCCATAACCGCATACCGGTGGAAGAAAATTGTACCTAATAAAAAATGGCGTAGATCTAATTTGCATTTTCATGTAAATGCTGATATTCTTTATTGAATCCGTGCTTAAGTTTTATTTCCGTAAGGTTTGCAAGATATTTTGCATAATATATTTTATGCTTTTTATGTAAAATATCGTCAACGATTATCTCTTACGATACGATTTGAAAATATTCAAACTACAGACCTACATAAAGGCATTGTGTTAAATGTAATGTTAAAGGTCCATGGGCCTGGCGGGCTTCATAGGTCTGGTGGGCTTTGTGGGCTGGGCCCAGTATAACGTCTCATGTGCAGGGCTGGGCTGAACTGGGCTCCAAATTTTTACACAATTTATAGGTCTCTTAATTCAAACGTTTTTTTTTGATTGAGTTGTCATTAAATAACCAAGTTTATACAAACAAACAAACAAAAAAAGATTTCTAAATATTTACGCTAGGTGGCGCTTAACGGCTAATGCTGATAAAAATAAGTGTGTGATAAAAAGTTATAACCATAACAAGATACTAACATGTAAATTATTTTTTTTAATAGCGTGTTAATTAATAATAATATTAATAAGTAATTTTTAATAGGCCTATCATATTATAAAATTGTAATTTTAAACGACACCGGGTTTTATTATTTTGATGCTCCAACTTTTATTGGCACAACTATTCCAGTATTGCATATTTAATTAGCTTTAACCTCAAGTGCAACAAACAAAACAAAAAACAACAGATAGTTAATTTTATGACTCTTTTTTATCTGAAATTTGGATATAAATATTGAATTTTAAGTTATATTGCTTTTTGATAAGAAAAAAAAAAATAATTGTTTGTGACTTAATGAAGTCGTATAATTCTGCTTCTATTAGAATGGTTTTAATAGATTTGTACAAGCCTTTAGGCCCATTTAAGATGAAAAATTGACAGGTTTTGTTAGAAACTAGAAGAGTTACAAGACAATTTTAATAGATTTTCTTTCAAAAAAAAAAAAAAAAACTTTTTATGGCAGTTTATCATAAAAAACACAATTTGTTCTTTGGGATTAATGTGTTACCGGCAATGTGTGAAACGCAGGCATTGTATATTATGCCTAGAAAATCTATAGAATGGCGTGACGTTTGTAGGCATAGTATGAAATGCCTGTGTTATTTTAACATACAATATACTTTTCTTATTAGGCATTGTATATAATACCTAGGCATTATACAGAACGACAGGTCATATTTAGGCAAAGTATGGAAAGAAGAGTTATTTAGGTTAGGTTAGGTTAGGTGACAATAAAAACGTCATTGGCGGAAGTATTTTATACTTTGCCGGTTTGCCTTTTGGCATTGTATGTAATGCCTAGAAAATCTATAGAATGGCGTTACATTTTTAGGCAAGGTATGAAATGTCTGTGTTATTTTAACATACAATATACTTTTTCCGCTGTGCATTGTATATAATACCTAGGCATTATACAGAACGACAGATAATATTTAGGCAAAATATTGGAAAGTGAGCCATAGAAACGTGATTGGCGGGAAGTATTTCATACTTTGCCGGTTTGCCTTTTGTCATTGCATAGAATGCCTATAGGAAATGTTTGAAATAATACGCGTTTCATACTTTGACGCCCCATTTAGAGCATTTTGTAGATTACCTAGGCATTATATACAATGCCTGCATTTCACACATTGCCGGTAACAGATGTATTGTTATTTGAACAACTTTTATGCCGGAGGGGGGGGGGGAGGAATCTTAGACATGTTTCAAATGACATTTACTGTACAGATAGATCTCTATAGTAGATTGATTTACTATTCTAGTTTATTAAGATTTTATTTTTATTTTTGACATGGTCTTGATCTTTTCATCTATTACTACTTTCTAGTCTCAGCCACAAGTTTTAAGAAATAAATTGAAATCTGGTTAGAAACTAGATGAGTAAAAAAAATGGAGGTTGAGAGAAATTTTCTCTGCTATTATAATCTTTTAAAATAAACTATTGAAATCATTAAAAAGAAAAGACGTTTAAAATTTGACGTAAAAAAGTTTTTTTAAAAAAAAACATCGAGGTGAAAGAAAAAAAAAACATAGGCATGTTTAAATTACTATTCTAGTTTCTAATATATTTTTTTTCTCATTTGTTTCAAAACTTGCTTCTCTCGACTCAAAAGAATAACTAAGTGTAAACGCCTCTCTGAACTCTAGGATTATTCTTGACATGTTTAAGATGAAGACAAACTTGTGAGTAGATTCTATATTTTAAATAAAAAACTAGAAGAGCAACTCAATAACTGAAGGCGATTTTTATGCATATCTGATCATATCTGATCTTTCAAAATGAGCTTTTTATGCGAGTTTGAAAATGACTCATCTTTAAGCAAGACGATACTTTTTTTTAAATTTTTGGTCAATAAAAAGTTCATTTTGAACGATATCCAACATTGAAAATATACCCTTAAGTGATTGAGCTACTCTTCTAGTTTCTAAAAAAAAAACATTTTCTAGTTTCTCTTCACTTTGCTCTTCTCAAAGACAGAATAATCAAGAGTTCGAGAATCAGCTGTTCATAAACCATTTTTAGAACAAATATATAGAAAGTGTTTTAGAAACTAGAAGGATAGCTTCAATAACCTTACGTGTATTTTCAAAACGATATCTTTCAAAATAAGCTTTTTTTTAATTTCAGTTTGAAAATGGGTAACCAACTTTAAAACAGTTAAAACAGAATAAAAGGTTTATTTTGAAAGATATCATAAACATGAAAATATCGTTAGGTGATTAAGCTACTCCTTCTAGTTTCTAAAAAAAACACTGTCTAGTTTCTCTTACTTTTGCTCTTAATTAAGACATGAATAATCGGAATTCTAAAATCAGCTGTTCATAAATTTTAAATATTTATAAATTTATAATTTCTGTTATATTTAATTTTAAACGATTTAGCCTCTCACCGATCTCTCTCTCCCTCTCTCTCTCTCTCTCTCTCTCTCTCTCTCATACTGTATACTTTAGAAACAGATTGGGTGGTTCGTTCATTTTGAGACATCCTGTATATACATGCACCGCAAACGCAGCTGTTTGTATACGTTCCATTTTGCAAACTATACTAAATGTAGCCTCAACCTCCACCTCCCTCCACCCCAATGTTTATAACATTGGTGGTGGTGGAGGAGGAGGTGGTGGTGAGGGTTAGGGGTGGGGTGGTTGGTTATTTCGGCTTTTTCTTTTTGACGTTTTTTTTTTCTCTTCTGTTCTTATCTCTGAAATTTCGACAGAACAAATAACGGTGTTCAGTTAGAAATTTAGAGCAAACATTTTCCAAATTGAAACGCCAATCTAAATAAAGAGCTTTTATTATTATTATTATTTTACACACTTCGTAAATTTGTGTGTCTATATGAGAGACAGAAAGAGAGAGAGAGAGAGAGAGAGAGAGAGAGAGAGAGAGAGAGAGAGAGAGAGAGAGGCTAACTTTTCAAACAACAACAAAAATTGTTTTGTTTGCCAAACTCAATTACAACTCATTCTATACTTAAATGTCGATTAGACATAATTTTAATTTAATATTATAGACTTATATTAAATACAAATGAAAAACTTCATTTTGATATTTTTTTCATTATTATATATAATATGTATTTATATATTTTAAGGGTCTTATATAAAAACAGAGAATTAAAATTAATAACTTAAGAGACTATATATACATCTTAAAATTACATCGAAAAATCTCCACAAACAGCGCTAGCATCGTTTTTCTATTGATCCCTTAGACCCCAATGTTAAAGAAAAAACGTTAATTTTTAAAATACACACAGTCGCGGCGGCAATATGTTTATTTTTCATGTTTAAAGTTGTCCAATTTTGATGGTTCAAAGTGCAGTGTGCACCTTAAATATATGCTGATCGAGTATACAGAATGACAAAAATTTAGGTAAGTGCAGTTCTATTTTTAAAAATTATTTCAAAATCTCAAATTTCTAACGCTTATGTTAAACTCCATTGAGTATACGCCCAAATAAGAAAAAGACATCCATTAAAATGCTTGTAAAAATACGTAAAAATAATTTTAAAAAACCAGAGAGAAAATCAGCACGTAAGCCAAAGTGTTGGCTACACTGTGGTTTAATTGTGTTTTTTTTTTAAATTATTTTTACGTATTTTTACCAACATTTTAATGGATTTTTTTTTCTTACGAGCGCGTACTCAATGGAGTTTAACATAAGAGTTAGAAATTCGCGATTTTGAAATAGATTTTTTTAAAATAGAACCGCACTTACCAATTTTTTGTCATTCTATCACTCGATCAGCGTATATTTAAAGTGCACATTGCACATTGAACCATCAAAATTGGACAACTTTAAATATGATAAATAAACATATTGCCGCCGCGACTGTGTGTATTTTAAAAATTAACGTTTTTTCTTAAAAACATTGCAGGTCTATGGGCTCAATAGAAAAACGATGCTAGCGCTCCTTGCGGAGATTTTTCGAAGTAATTTTTCGATGTTAATTAAAGATCGTGTTTTGTGTATACTGTATAAAAATTTTAACATTTCAAATAACATGGTTTATTTTATAAAATAGCTGATTTTCGAACTCTTAAAAAAAAATTCAGAAGCCAAAATTAAGAAAAAAGAAAAAAAGAAACTATATTATTTTTATTATTGTATTTTCATGTTAGATATCTTTCAAAATAAACTTTTTAGAAACAAAAATTAGAAAATATTGTCACCTTAAAGTTCCAAACCCCACTTTCTATAGTTTTTTTTTTTTGTTTTAATTTTCTTCCTGATGAAAGTCAATAATCAGAGATCGGAGAAGCAAACAAATAACATTTGAAAAACACGTTAAGGTTTTTATAATCGTTCAAAATAAACTTTTTATCTTGAGTTTTAACATGATCAAACTTTTGAGCAATTTTTTTTTTCTAGTTTCCAAAACACTTTCCATTTTTATTTGAAAAAAAAAGCCTTATTTTAAAATATATCTAAAAAGCAAAACCATATGAAGCGCTATTCATCTCAAAAATAAACCCAAATGCTTTTCTATCTTGCAATATATGATCATTGATCAATTAAAATGACAATTTGACTTGAACGGCAGCTCATACAAATCGTCAGGGGGTATACTCAAGCCAACACAAAAGCGCTTAGAAAACTGAACGCACATTATTAAGAGTGTCGTATTTTTAATGCAAAATTTCAAGCAAAAATGTTTCTCAATTTGTGGCCCATGAAGTGCCAATTGCGAAGTATATAATCGTCATTAAGAGCAACTGCAATTTTTCTAATCAAAACGGCAGGTTAGAGGCTATGATGTATGGGTAATTACACCAATCTGTTGTCAATTAGACAATTCTAGCCTCTAACCATAGTTTTTGATTGAAGAAAAAACTCAATTCTTGGTTGTGTTTTATATAAATGAGAATTATTAGGCCTATACTTCACAATTAGCTCTTTGGGCCACAGATTGAGAAACATTTGCTTGGATATTATTGCAACAAATGCCCCTAAAGAAAAGCTGCTTGGATAAAAGCAAAAAGCAGTTGTGACGTCACTGAATTGGCACTCAAACCGCACATTAAATTAAGGGGAGTTGATCGCAAATTAAGTTAAAACTTAAAAAAAAAGCGAAGAGTGAGTGGCCCCTTAAATTTGAATGCGTGTGCGTGGGAGGGCCGTTTTTTTAAATGAAAAATCTGAACCATATATAACATAACAAGGGATCAAATTACTAGAAATCCCTCATTTTCAATGTCAAGAAGAGTAGAAAAGCCCCTCAAATGAGCATCATCATAAATAGGCCTATGATATATAGGCCTATACTGTATGTAGATCTAGAGAAAGAGCTCATTTTGCCGCCAATTGAACACTTATTAGCAAGTGTAATTGTAAATGATGCCCCTATAATTTATGTTATGGGGCTCCTCCTCCACACTTCTTTATTAACCTCAGAGTCCCCTCGTCATTTAACCTCTGCATTAAAATGGCTTTTTTGTGGCCTTTTTTTATTGATATAGGCCTATTTAATTAATTGGTTAAAGGGCACTTTTGTTGTTTTTATTTAAAAAAAAAAGGTTTAAAAGATGGTTTACGAACAGCTAATTTTTGAACTCTCTGTCTTTCAGAAGAGCAAAATTTAAAAGAAATTTATAGTGTGTTATAAAAAAAACTAGAAGGGGTATAGCTCTAATAAATTAAGGGTAATTTTCATGTTGATATCTTTCAAAATAAACTTTTTATTGGTCAAAAATTTAAAAGAAAATATTATCTGCTCTTAAAAGTTGGATTACTTTCAAATACACATATAAAAAGCTTATTTTGAAAGATATCAAACATGAAAAATTATTCTTAAGTGTTTGAAGCTACCCTTATCCAGTTTTTTTTAAAAAACACATTCAAGTTTCTCTCCATTTTGCATCTGAGTTCGAGAGGCGTTTACAGTTTTAAAGTTTTAAATCACCTTAAAAGCAATAAAAAGAAACTTGATTGTGTTTTAGAAAACTAGAAGGGTAGCTTCAAGTATTACTTTAAGGCTATTTGGCTATTTTCATGTTGATGTCGTTCAAAATATACGTTTTGGAGACAAAAATTTAAAAAATATCTTTTGGTTAAAAAGTTGGGTCATTTCCAAACTTGACATAAAAAGCTTATTTTGAAAGATATCAGACATGGAAATATCATTAAAAGCGATTTAAGTTACCCTTCTAGTTTCTAAATAAAAACAAACCATTCAAAGTTTTTATTTTTATTTTGCACCTGTAAGAACAAAAGTGTATTTACTATTCTAGTTTCTAACAGAAGTAATATTACGGACCGGAGACAATTTTTCTTTTTAATTAAAATGTCTAGCGATTATGCAAAATGGCTTAAGGTCCAATTTTAGAGAATGCGTAAATAAGAAATGAATTTTTATTATAAATTATAAAAGATTTCTTACCGTGAGTCGGTCTGTAAGCGCCGTGAACGGCCTGTGCAGCAGCGGCAGCCTGACTCGCGTAATACCGTGCTGGATTCACTGGATTTCCGTTACCGTCCAATGAATGAAAGAAAACGTCCACTTCATCTGGCGGTAAAAGATTTCCCGAACTGTCCAAACCTGAACCGACTCTTGGTGCATCGTACCACCGATGGGTTGCATGGCCATGAGCCTGCACTTGATCTGGACCTCCAACGTCCATTTTTTGTTTTTGTTTTTTTTTTAAAAAAAAAACTTTTTTTAAAAAAATGATTTCGTCGACGTTGTTTATAAGTGGGACCCTATTTATATATTATTATAGTTCCAGTCAAATCGTGAATTAATGTTTTTTTTTAAAAGAAAATTAATGAAAATAAAAATATTTCAGAAACAAAACAAAAAAACGCGTGTTTTGAGCGGTTTTTTTTGTTGTTGTGGGTTTTCTCAACTCCAAGTTTTTGTATTCTGAAATAAAAACAAAATTCGAATTAGAAACATTTATAGATTTATATCAGGTCCTTATATATATTATAGGCCCTATATATAGAACATATAACGGGCCAATGAGCTCTTGTAAGGGCACTAAAGGCCCCATACAAGTCCATAAAACACGATATTTGATTGAAAAACTTCAAAAATAACTTATTGATTGATTTCTATATATAAAATTAACTTCAGTTATACTTTTATTAGAAATCCAACTTAAAAAAACAACTCTATAAAAAGTTTGTTAGAAACTAGAATAGTAGTATATAGTCTATAATTATGTTAATTTATGCTCATGCATTATAATATCTTTTAAAATAAACTTTTTACGACTGATTTACTTAAAATTTGGAGGAGAAAAAAAAAACTGTAATCGCCATAATAGTTTATTTTAAACGATCAACATCGTGAAAATAATTTTATATAGATGTAATGCATAATTCAAATTATAGATTTATCATTCTAGTTTTTAAGAAATTTTTAAATAAATACTATAAGTCACTTTGTAAACATTTTGTTCATCATATACAGAAAAATATATATTTAATTTTGTCATTTTGATTAATCTTATTCTGAATGGACCTGAAATTAAAAAAAAGGGGGCACAAGGTTGTCGACGGTGGGGAGAACACACGGGTTGACGACGGTGGGGGGAACACGCGGGTTGACTCTTGTTGCCTATACGTGACCCACGCTTAGATTCTATACGGAAATGCCAAGATCGAGTCCTGGCGTGATTGCGTGAAAACGACGGCACACGGCGCACTCTCGCAAACGGCCGCAATTCAATTGCCCTTATTATTATTTATTTTATTTTTTTTCGCTTTTATTAAACAAGGTCGTCAACATGAGAAGCTTAATTAAGTCATAAATTATGTCTTAAGTAAATATTAGGTCCTTGTAAACAAAAAAAGGCACCTAATTATAGACTATATATAGTTTCAGAATATAAAAACAACGCGCGGTTTTATTGAGAGAGACAGAACATTGTTTATTATTCGCTTTATTTTTAGTTATAGGCCTATTTGTTCATATTTTAATACTTAGCTTTAAAAATAAAAGCTAAGCTTATAAAACATAACAATTATGGAGGGGGGTTTTTTTTTTAAGTTTTAGCTTTTAGCGGCTTTAAAGCAACGTTTTATAGAATATGCATGTTTTTATAAAGTTTCTAATATAAATTGAAATTTTTTTTTTTAAAAAAAAAGGAAAACTTACGGCCGTATTTTCTATAAAACGTTACTTAAAGCCAAAGTGAAACTTAAAAATAAACTTAAAAAACTCTAAATGCATGGAGAGTTTATTGGAAAGTTTATTTTTAAGTTTCACTTTGGCTTTAAGTAACGTTTTATAGAAAAAAATGTCTAAAAAAACCCCGAAGGTTTTCTTTATTGAGGGGACCCTTGTTTTGAGGGTTCAAGTTGAAGTTCAACGAATTAATTCCATCATGCAGTGTCCAAAAAACGTTGCTTAAACGCGTTGCATCGTGGTTTAAGTTTATAAGCAACGTTTTTTTTTTGAAGACTGATGAGGTTAAGTCCTTGAACTTCAACTTGAACCCTCAAAACAAGGGTCCTCCAATAAAGAAGAAAACCTTCGGGTTTGTTTTATTAAACATTTTTGAAAAAATTGGTTTTATTTTTGATGTTGGAATCTCGTTACGAGGGTTTTTCTCCTTTGAATTTAAGGCCTTAGGCGGTCATTAGGCATAAACACAAAAGAGAAACTTTATATACGATTTTACGGCCTATATACTAAGCCCTTAGGGCCCTATTTATATTAAGGTTCTTTCTCGCTTTTTTTTTAAATATAGGACCAATAGATCTATATTTATTTTATAATTAAAAATTACAATTGTTTTTTTTTTTATAACTTTTTAAATTTGATTTTGATTTTTTCATTTGAGTCGTTTTTTTAAAAAAAATTTAACTTTTGAGAAATCTCGATATTTAATATTTATTTGAAATTGTTATTAAAAAAAACATTACATATGATGAGGATATCTTTGAAAATGAGCTTTTTTATGATAGAGATTAATCAGAAAATTGGTCTATTAATTTCATTTTATATACAATTTGATCATTTTTTTAAAAAAAAATTTCAATATAAATTCTATAAAGTTTTATTTTCAAAGATTCTTTGAAAATAAACTTTATATTTGAAATTTGAAAAAAAAAAAATCAAATTTTCTGCAAAAATAAATTGAATATAAGGCTTATTTTTTTACATAATAAGTTTATTTTCAAAGATATCGTCATCATCATCATCATCATCTTATATAATGTTTTTCGTATAATAATTTCAAACAAGATGTTTAAATTTTTGAAAATTCTTAAATTTAAAGTTAATTTTAAACGATTATATCTTTGAAAATAAAAACTTTATATTGAAATTAAAAAAAAATGATCAAATTTTATATAAAAAAATGAAATTAATAGAAACATTTTCTGATATCATTAAAAAAAGCTCATTTTCAAAGATTCGTCGTCGAAATTATATTATCTATAATCGTTTAAAATTAACTTTAAATTTAAGAATTTTCAAAAATTTAAACATCTTGTTTGAAATTATTCTACGAAAAACATTATATAAAATGATGATGATGATGATGATGACGATATCTTTGAAAATAAACTTTTTATATGTCAAAAAATAGGCCTATTCATTTTATTTTATTTTTGCATAAAATTTGGATTGTTTTTTTTTTTCAAATTTTAATTTCAAAGATATCAACATCATCCAAACTATCTCTCTCTCTCTCATCTTCATTTTGACACTTCTACTTTCTTAAGTATACATTTTTTTTAACTATTATTTTATAACAAAAAAATGATTAACAGCCGTAAAATTACATCTTAAATTAAAAAAGGCCCTTTAGGCTTCTTCTCCTCTTTTATATATAAAAAAAATTTGTTCCGCAATGTGTATATTGCGTGACGTTACCGTTACATAACCGTCTGCGTTATACGTATGCACGGCGTAACTATATAAGCGTGGAGGATTGTTCGAAGCATAATACATTCTTTTGACTCTTAAGGGGCCCTTTTATATAAGAGGCAAAAGGGCCCTTTTTTATTGTTTATCTAAAAGCTTTTATTATGTATGAGCAAAAGCTATTGTCATAAGTTCCTAATTTATGATCATAATTTAAAAGGTCTTACGTCACTCGTAAACAAACTTCTTGGTGAGCTTCTTTTTTTTAGGGGGAGGGGGAGGGGGGGGGGGGGTTCTCTTAATGTCAAATTGAATGGGATCCTATCAAAGATTAGAGGCTATTTTTTATATAAAATACATATATCCTACCATCATCATCATCAACAACATCATCATCATCATCTCTTTAAAGGTCCTAAAAGAAAATCTCGTATTAAAATACATTGATAAATCCATTGTGAATAAATACAAAGTTTTGGTCCGTCAAAACATAATAATAATGTGCCCGTTAAATGTTAACACAAAATACCGCATAGAGAAAAAAACATCTTCCGTACTTTGAATAAAATGCGATCTCGTGTGAGATTTTATCGTGAAAACGACGTAAAATATTTTAAATCCATGCCGCGTTCACTGCATACGAACTACCGATGAAAAATCCGCGAATTTGTGTTTGAACTTTTTATCTCACAAAAACCGAGACACTTTTTTTTTTGTTATTTTTCTAATAACAAGTTATTTTTGTTTTAATCCTTTTGTTATAGAATCTTACAAAATAAACTATCAGTAATAATCGAGACACATTTTTTTTTTGTTGTATATGTGTTATGTTGACACAAGTTGAGACACTTTTATCATCGTTAAAAAATCTTGATAAAAAAGTAAGATAAGATTATTATTTTTGGCCGGTTAAAATCACACTTGTAATGCCGACAAAACCTTAATTGAAACACCGTCAAAAAAAACAACAACAACACAACAACTTCGTTATAATTTTTGTATCGATATATTAATAATAATAATAAAAAATACTGTAAATGTACTTAATAAAGTCTCCTTATATATATTATATTTGACGTTAGAAAACAAAAATCTTTCTCTCCCCGTTATAACTTTCACTTTGTCCGATGATGTATTTGCTTGACGACGGTCTTTCACGGTATCTCTTATCGGGGCATAAAGATAAGGGGATACCGGTTATAGGCTATATACAACAGTCGGATATATCTATATAAACACTCTCCGCTATGCGGCGTTTGTGTTTGGTGGATATATACTTTTTTTGTATAGAAGAAAACTTTAACGATACTTAATAGCCTCCTCCTCCTCCTTCTTCTCCACTTCTTTTCTCTCTCTCCCTCTTTTATAATAAACACAAACAACGAGAAAATGATAACGAACCGAGGGTTTTTTTTTTTCTACGGTGTTTTTTTCTATGCATATATCTCTATATACATTGCATACATACTGATAATAAAAACCGACACCATTCACCAAAGCGGGTTTAACGTCAAGTGGGGAAGGGAGAGAAATGAATTTTTCTGCCTTGTTTCTTGTTGTGTTTTTTTTTTTCAGGCTCAACCATGATGATGAGGGGTTTTTGTTGTATATTTTTAAGGCTTAAAACCTATAGGGAGAGAAATCTGAGGGATAAGGGGGTGTGAGCAAGAGAGAGAGAGAGAGAGAGAGAGAGAGAGGTTGTCCCGTTCAAGAGAAGGTTTTTCTCTCTCCACCTCTCGACCGAGAGAAAAAAAAGGTTCCCCCCTCCCCTCTTTATTCTTATTGGTGTAAACATACCTTAAGGGTAGGAGGAGAGAAAGAGAGAGAAAAAAAAAAAGCCTCAAAAAGGGGGGTGGGCACAAAAGCATATTTTTTTGTTTCCCCCCCCCCCCCCCCTCCGAAATTTCTTTTTTTTTTCTTCCCTACGCCTACTTTTTTATGGATAACAGAAAAAAAAGTTGAAAATAAAAGTTTATTTCATTCATAATTTTCAATAAATTTCATTTTTTTTCGGATGAATATCTTTTTTTTTTTGGGAAGATTATTTTTGTGTGTGTGCCTGAGCCTGAGGTAGAGGCTAAATTCCCTTGGCGTCACACTTCATTCCCAATTTTTTTTTCTCCCCCCCCCCCCCCCCTCTCATCCTCGAAAAAGAAAAAAAAAAAGGAACCAGGATGAGATGAAAATGGAGGCATTTGTTTTCTGTGGTGGCGCCAGGCGTCTGTAAATACGTTATTTTTTCTTCTCTCTAATATAATAAGGGTTTTTTCCTGCCAGACAACAATCGATCCGTTAAATGTCTTAATGACCAATCATGAAGCCTATTACAATTGTTGACGGTTGATGGTGTTTTTTTTTTAGTAAAAAAGAAAGAAAGAAAAGGGGGTTTGTCTCCTTAGGCTATACATCTCGCATTTCATTGGTTAGTCTCTTCATGACAGGAATGATTTATGAGAGTAGTTTGGTTGTCAATCAAATGATGAGACAAGATGTGACTGGTTTATGATTGGATAAAACTTGGTAGCTCTTAGACAACACGCCTTTTAAATTTTATTTTTACTTTCCCGCCTTTTTTCTCTGTTCTAATATTTCCGAAATTGTAACGAAAAAATTTTAAAGAAGAAACTAGAACGTTTTTTAGAAACTAGAAGGGTAGCTCAATCACTTAAGGGTTATTAACATGTTTGATATATCGTTCAAAATAAGCTTTCTACGTCAAGTTTTAAAATAATCCAACATTAAAGCAGACGACATGTTTTTAAATTTTTGTCTATAAAAAGTTTATTTTGAAAGATATCATCATGAAAACAATCAAATGGACTAAGCTTCTAGTTTCTATAAAACACTTTCAAAGTTTCTCTTAAGTTTGCTCTTCTGAAAGTCAGCATAAATTAAAAAGTTCGAAAATCAGCTGTTCTTAAATTGTCTTGAAATGAAAACAAGAAAGAAAAACTCGTCTGAAGTTGTGTATGAGAGAGTATTTTTTTTAATCCCTTTGTTTTAGGCCTTCATTCTAAAGTGACTACTTTGGATATAAAATAGCCTCAATATGTAACTGCCTTTTGTGTCTTTTAAGCTATTTTATATTTTGTCAAAATTGGCTATTTTAGTCGTTAGATATATTAGATCTCATTATTGATCGAAAAAAAAGCGAAAATTTCACCTAACTTTTTTTTTTTACCTGAAAATTGTTTTCACTGCTAATACGATACGTGGCGCCATCTATTTGCAATTTATTATTTTATTATATATAGAATTAAATTGATTTCATTTAAATGTTAAGTTTAGGTGATAATTACGCAAAGTTTTAAAAAGTTGAAAAATTCAAATTATTGACTTCCGATAGATGGCGTGACGGTTTCCTTATACGCAGCGTGATACCCCTCATAACCCCCCCCCCCCATACTTTCTCTATTTCCCCTTTTTTTTAAAAAAAAATGGATTTTAGATTTATTTTCACAGTAGTTTTTCTTCTTCTCTCTTTTCTCATTGTCATTTTTTATGACTTAACCCATAAAAAAAGATGGAGTTGTAATATTTCTACGTGAAACAGGACATAAAAATTGAATAAACCTTTTTTTTTTTCGTCTTTTTTCTGTCTCATAATAAATCGATAGGATTCTAAAAATTTATATATAAAAAGCTGTAAACTTTCATCTTTTTTTTTTTCTTCTTCTCTCGAAATAAAGATAATATTTTTTTTTTATTATTTAATCTTCGATTTTATTTTTTTCATTGATGAAAGCAAAAAAAAAAAAATACATATTTTTGGAAAAAAAAATGGCTGTCAATCAATTACAGCTATAACAATGCTTGATTTGAAATCTTTTAACTGCGCCTCTAATACTTTTTATACACATGAGTTAAATGAATTCAAATTAAATGTGTTTAGGTGAATTATACGGAATCCAGTTAAGGACATGAACCAAATAAAAATTGTCTTTAATTATTAATATTTTAAATTGAAATACTAAATCAATATAAAATCAAATATCAATATATATTATATTATTAATAATCTATATTATTATTTAAGTATTAATCTCAATATTTTCAGATTATTTACTGAATAAATTGAATTCGATATATTGTTTGTTTGTCCTTCGCAGGGCTCTGTAGAACACGTTTATTATTTAAATTGCATTTAAATTATCAGGTGTATACTAGGTATAAGGGAGGAGCACCATTTAAAATGACACCGCCATAAATCTGCCAAGAAAGCAATAGTGGATCCGCCCCCAATTTTGTGACCACACAAAAATGACGTGCTATATTTTTCAACAAGATATAGACTTGTTTAGAGGCTATAGAATTCTCCAACCACTTAACATAAAAGTTCTCTTAGATTGTAGCCTCTAAACAGGTTTTTTTTTTCTTCATTGATAAAGCATAATTTATTAAAGCCTTGGCAACCAGAAAAATGAGTTTTCCTGTCAAAAAAAAAACTAGTTAGAGGCTAAAAATCAAACTTGTATCTAAAACCTATTCTTTTTCAGACTATAGGGCCTACTATATATATAGAATAGTGCTTTATCTCAATCAAAGAACCAGGTTAGAGGCTAGAGTTCTTCAGTCTTAGATACTAGTTAGACATTTAATCTCAGACCAGGTTGTTTCATGACGAGAGGGTTGGAGGTGGAGGCTATAGTGATGTTTCAAGCCGGTATCCCTCTCATAGTTAGTCTCCACCTCCAGCCCTCGACGTTTTTTGATCAATATATAAAGCCGATTTTTTTTTAATCATATTTTAATTTTGGCATTTTTTTTCTTCTCTTGTTGTTGGCTAACTGCCATCATTTTCTTACAATCTAATAAATATTATGCAAATTATATTATTCACCGTTAATATCAACATACGCATCATTAATTATTACATTAAACCCCACATAATTATTGTTATTTACTAACATAAGTTAATACGCGGTCGACTCAAAGAGGTTCTTCTTTTGCATTAAACATAGAATATTAAGAAGATAGGCCCTTATTGCATAAAATACAAACAGTGGTCGACTCAAAGAGGTTTTTATTTGTAAGTTATATTTAGAAATCAGATTTTTATGCATATAGGGCCTAATGAAATTAATTATCAAATGGCTGCTTCCTCAACCACAATTGTGTTTTTTCTAGCCTCTTTCCAGTCTATTTTGATTAGAAAAAAAAACATAGGCCCTAATTTATGCCAGTCTAATTATGATACTTAGTTAACAAATGGTATACTTGGACCACAGATTGAGAAACATATGTTTGATATTTTACATAAAAATCCGGTTTCTAATTATATTTTAATCTTTTTTTATCTAAAATACAACGGAGGTCGTCTCAAAGAGGTTCATTTAGAGACGGGGAAAACCTTAGAAAATAAATAGGCCCTTAGTGAAATGGGCCCATAATGTAGCCTACATCCACGAGCCGACCACTTCGTTATTTATTTTCGAATTATAGGTTTTCCGGTGGTCAGCTCAAATAGGTTTAGATCTATCTATTGAAAAACCCATTACAAAAAAATTGACACAGCTACAAAAAAGGGCTAAAAAGAGGATCCTATGCATTTTCATTTTAGGACCTAGATTATATTTAGCCATGTAATCGATCAGAATGGTCTTCTCGTTGAGGTTAAATTGCAAATTACAATTTACCGGGGTATCTAAGCTATAATATAATGATTCGAAAATCAATTAGAAACGAGTGGTCTACTCAAAGAGGTTCTTTAGCCCCAATACAAAATCCATACCTGCCTTGTTGTATAAGTAGAATCTTGTGACGTCAGAGGGGGTTTGATGTAAAATTTAGGATTGTTATTTTGGCTGATAAAAGATACCGGGGGAGGGGGGGGGGGTTATTAACCAAGTTTGTTTAAACTGTTGTTATCATCCATTTTCTATCAGCTTATAAATGGCACAATTCTAAATTATAAGGTGAACCGCACTGAACCCCTCTGACGTCACAAGCTTCTTCTTACACTGACTCAAGTGTAAGACCCTATACTTCTATATGGAGATTTCTATGGAGGTTTTTTTCTTTCTTCTCTCCATAGAAAATAACGGCTCAAATGGAAAGAGAGAGAGAGAGAGTCCTTCTAGGATTTATTGACTCTTGTCTGGCCCCTTATCGTGACATGTACACAAGTGTCTTTGTAGATGGAATGTGCAATGATTAGACTCCTAATATGGGTTCGCCTATATTGCCTACGGGTTTATACGGTTTTATTGCCCAAAAAAAAAAAGGACAACCGAAAATAAAAAAAACCCTTCTCCTAATATACCCTCAAGCGTTAGAGGCTAACTTAATTTTTATCACAAACATTGGCAGTGGTTTTTTAATGCTATTGAATTCAGAGAAGAAAAAGGAGACAAAAAAAATACTTATATAATTTATATATAGATAGACCTCATTTTAAAATGGCCTTTCTAGTATATAATGGGTCTTTACCACACACACACAATAAAACGCGTTCAGTTTCTAAGCACTTCTTTTTTTTTTTGAAGTGCATGGCTTGAGGAGTAAGTATTCAATGTATGAGGCGCTATTCATGTCATTGTTTTATTAATTGAACAACAAAATGATTATTGTTATTAAAATTGGTCTTATTTTTGATAGGACTGAATTCAAGTGAGATGATTGTCTCTCTTGAACTTCAACTTTTGAAGCCTCAGAAACGGGTTCCAATTATCTGAATAACAATCTTATTCAGATAATTGGAACCCGTTTCTGAGGCTTCAAAAGTTGAAGTGCAAACGTCCCACAAATTCTTGATTATTCTGTCTTTCTATATAGAAGTAAAAATTAACAGAAACTAGAAAGTGTTTTCAAAACTAGAAGGGTATATCCATCACTTATGAGTATTTTCATGTTTAAATCTTTCAAAATAAGCTTTTTATTATGTTAGTTTGAAAGTGCAGCCCAACCTTTATTTTTAATTAATTAATTTGAAGAGGCTATACATCGCAAAATTACTTCGAAAAATCTCCGCAAAGAGCGCTAGCACCGTTTTTTTTTATTGAGCCCATAGACCCCCAATGTTAAAGAAAAATCGTTAATTTTTTAAAATACACACAGTTGCGGCGGCAGTATGTTTATTTTTTTCATATTTAAAGTTGTCCAATTTTGATGGTTCAAAGTGCAATGTGCATCTTAAATATATGCTGATCTTGTGATAGAGTGACAAAAAATTGGTAAGTGCGGTTCTATTTTTAAAAACTATTTCAAAATTGTGAATTTTCTAACTCTTATGTTAAACTCTATTGAGTATACGCCCAAATAAGAAATAAAAACCATTAAAATGTTCGTAAAAATACGTAAAAAAACAGAAAAAAAATCAGCACGTGCGCCAATGTGTTGGCTTCGCTGTGGTTTGGGTTTTTTTAAAATTATTTTTACGTATTTTTACCAACATTTTAATGGATATTTTTTTCTTACGGGCGCGTATATAGCTACTCAATGGAGTTTACCATAAGAGTTGAAATAGTTTTTCAATATAGAAGCGCACTTACCAATTTTTTGTCATTCTATCACTCGATCAGCATATATTTAAAGTGCACATTGCACTTTGAACCATCAAAATTGGACAACTTTAAAATATGAAAAATAAACATATTGCCACCGCGACTGTGTATTTTAAAAATTAACATTTTTTCTTTAACATTGGGGTCTATGGGCTGAATAGAAAAACGATGCTAGCGCTCTTTGCGAAGATTTTTCAAGGTAACTTTGCGACGTAGCCTCTTAAGTGATTGAGCTTACTACACCTTCTAGTTTTTAAAACAGTTTCTAGTTTTTCTTAATTTTGCTTAATGGTCTAAGTTGAAATAGGATTTTCATATGTAGATCTAGATCTATATACACTGTATGTGGGAACCCTGTTCAAGAGAGTTCAAGAAGTCAGTTCCCTTCTTGAATTTCAGCAATAAGGTAGCACGCAATGTGTGTGTGTTTTTTTAATGCAGTTTGCAAACAAACTGGACATTAAAAATGCATAATGGTCAATGTACTTTTTCAAGGCTAATAAATTTCATTAGAGGTTTATAATTGAAAGGCGCAGGCAACACAAAAAATAGGGTTAAGGGGAGTTGATCCTATTCTTTATTGTGTATTTTGTATAAGAGTTATTTCAGGCTCAACTTCAAGAAGAAAAAAAACGTAGCACTTTTGAACTCTCTGAGCAGGGTTTCAATCATAGAAAGAAAGAAAAAAAAAACTCTTTCATTGTCATTCAAACCATACAAGATTTTTCTTTATTGGAGCCCTGATCAGAGGCTTGAAGTTGTAGTTCAAGTGTCAAGTTTCCTATTTTGATTTTGGGCCTTTAATTGCTCCAAATAAACTCAACTTTGATTTTGAATTTGCGTTTTTATAAATTTACAGAGTGGCTCAGAAGTAAAATAAAATATTAAATTTTTAAAAAAAATGTCACTTCTGTCCTAATTTATAATTTTGTATTTATAATTTTTCTAAACTAGAACTTTGAATGAATTCAATGCATTTGTAGATTTTCTATTGTTATTGTTCAAAATACACTTTTGGTGAGTTTTTTTTTTATTAAAATAGAATATCGCAAAGATTGAAAAAAATAGGATGAAACGAAAATCGCAAAGATTGAAAATTACGATTTTTAAAAAACGTACTTCACACTTTTGTGGCTGTTACAACGTTATGACTTGCACAACAATTCTACTTTAGTTTTTTACCACTAGGAGCAGCACTTTCGTCACAAGCAAATTCCCCTACAAAAAGCATGGCGTTTTTACAATCCATTCTCGATTTAAAAAAAAAAACGTATTTCACACTTATGTGGCTGTTACAACGTTATGACTTGCACAACAATTCTACTTCAGTTTTTTACCACTAGGAGCAGCACTTTATTCACAAACAAATTCCCCTGTAAAAAAGCATGGCATTTACAACTCATTCTCGATTTAAAACAAAAAACAGTATTTCAAACTGATGTGGCTGTTACAACGTTATGACTTGCACAACAATTCTCCTTCAGTTTTTTACCACTAGGAGCAGCACTTTTGTCACAAGCAAATTTCCCTACAAAAAGCATGGCATTTCCAACTCATTCTCGATTTTTTAAAAAAAACCCGTATTTCAAACTTATGTGGCTGTTACAACGTTATGACTTCCACAACAATTCTACCTCAGTTAATTTTACCACCAGGAACAGCACTTTTGTCACAAGCAAATTCCCCTGCAAAAAAGCATGGCGTTTACAACTCATTTTCCATTTTTAAAAAACCGTATTTCACACTTCTGTGGCATTTACAACGTTTTGGAAATACACGCCTTATATATTTTGAACGATATTTGCGATGGTTTTTTTTTTCCTCTTCTTTGGAGCCACCTTGTATAATAATAGGCTTTATAATTTTTCACATGATAATTCATTCTATAATGTCCTATGCCTATTGAAAACAATTGTTTGCACACCAACAATTGTGAGCCCCTTTTTCATTATGTAACATATAGCTTATAATGGAATCTCTTTTTTTTTTTTTGCAACAGTTTTAAATTGGTTGCTGATTAAATTATGGCCGATTTGGTTTCACAATCGAAGCTTTAAAATACCTGTGTCCAACCTCTGGCACGCGGGCCACAGATGTCTTATCCAATTTAAAAGCCTCCATATGACGTCATTGCATTCAAGTAAATTACAATATTTCAGTTGATTAGGGGCCTACTCTACCTGCTAATTAACTTGATTGTTTAAACTGAACATTTTTAAACGTGTTTTGTTTCTTTTACACGAGAGGTTTAAACAACTTATATCTCACAAAAGTATATTTTGAAAAATATCATTTTAAAAATTGTATCATTAATTATTTATTAGCCTTATATGTGATTTAGAGCTACTGGCAATATCCATACACAGCAGCAAAACGTTTATTTTAAACGATATCATAAGAATAAATTCAAACTTTCTTTCATTATTTAGTGCCAGTTTATATAATTGCCAAATAGTTTAGTTTGAAAAATATTTTTTGAAAAAAATCTCAAGTTAAAAAAAAAGTGTAATATGCCACTTTTACCGCGCGCGGTAAATCGTTTATTTTAAATGATATTAACATAGAAAATACATACAAGCGGCATACTTTTCAAATTTCTTTAAATCGAGGCCATTTTATATAGTGGTAAATAGTTTATTTTAAAAGATATTTATAAACTTCAAATTTAAGTTAACTGAGATATTTCTTTAGAATTAGTTTTATAGTAATTAAAAGTTTAATTTTAAACGATTATCATCTTAAAAAGAACTTCCCTCACAATTATCTTATTAAATAAAAGTTGTAGGCCATTTCTATAGACAACGGTGAATAGTTAATTTTAAACGATATCATCATAAATATCAAATGTGTTGGGTCTTCTTATGTGGTGCTAAATCGTTTATTTTGAACGATATCATCTCAGAAATAAATTTAAACTACTGAGATATTTTTTTTAAAAAAAAAGGTGTCAGCATTCATATACGCTCCATGTATCGTTTATTTTGAACGAAGTAATCATGAAATAATAAAAAAAAACAATGCAAAATGTTAAAAACAACAGAAAAACGTTTAGTTTGAACGACATCATCATAAATATCAATTCAAGTTATTATTTCATAATTATTTTTTTTTAATTAAAAGGTGTTGGGCCTTCTTATGTGGTGCTAAATCGTTTATTTTGAACGATATCATCATGGAAATAAATTTAAACTACTATGATATTCTTTCACATTTTTTTTTTTTTAAAAAAAGGTATCATTATTCGTATATGGTCTACGTATCATTTATTTTGAACGATGTAATGAAATTAAAAAAAAAAACGCAAAATGTTCATGAAAAAAAAAAAATGTTTATTTTGAATGATATCATCTCATAAACAAATTTAAACTATTTAAGATATTGTTTTTTTCACAATTAGGCCTATTATTTTAAAAAAGGAATGTCAAACGTCGTATCCGTATATACAGGTCCTTTATATAATGTTTATTTTGAACGTTTTAATCACGAATATAAAAAAGTGCACAACATATAACGTGAATATAGACGAAAAAACGTTTATTATGAACGATATTATAAGATTGTTTGGCCAATTTTAAATATTGAATTAAAAAATTTCATATATATTTATATATTTATGCAAATTAGTAAGACTTAGCGACTAAGTAGGGCCTCTTGTCTTCTTCCCCCCCCCCCCACCCCATCTCTGTTGTGGCCCACTTTGACAAAATAATTGGGAACCTATGATACATGAGAACTACCAGTTTTCTAATCCGTTTCACCTCATCTAAAACATAACTTTTTTTTTATTCTTCTAAAAATGAAACATTTTCTTCTATTTTTTGATAGCTTAAATTACTTTTATGCAAACACATTTGTTCTCTGTAGGAGTAGTAGTAGCCCCTCAGATTATAAACGCACTTAAACTTCCTCCCCCTCCCCCTTTAACCCCCTCTTCTCCGGTCCCCTTTTACCCTCTCCCCCCCTTTTTCTCTTCCCATTTCAATCATATATACAAATCTCTGTGAAAACTGTTTCACTGCATGGTCTCTTAATTTCCCCCCATTCCCCTCCTCCTTCCTTCAATTTTATAGTCTCTCTCTCTCTCTCAGACTGTTACCAGTTATAACTTGGCCCTTACCCTCCTCCTCCTCTTTACCCCCCCCCCCCCCCTTATAACTCCCTTTTTCCCCCCTTCTTTATATACCTCCATTTCCCTCCCAACTATCAAAACTTCCCACTCTTTTGCCTTGTAAATGGCGCATGACAAATCTACGTTATGTCTCTGAGTGAGGGATAGAGAGAGAGTGTGTGTGGGGGGGGGGGGGGGAGAGAGAGAGAGTGAGCTAGAAGGATAGACAGAGAGTGAGAGAAGAGCTGTGTTTTTAAGAAGGGCCTCAAATAAAGATGGCGCCGACATTCATGTCGCCAACTTTTATTTTTGTCCCAATGTGAGAGCGTATTATTATTTGGGAGACTTATAGTTGTCATTAAAGTCTATTTAGAGGCTTAGATGTTCGGTTTCTCCTCTTAATGAACAGTAAACATAAACGTTGCCCAGAAAGGTTCACCTAGATACGATTTTATCGAAATTTGCATATTATTTTTTGGGTTTATTTGGTTAATTTTTTTTAATGGAAGTTTTGACATTTCTGAAAACAATTTTAATTTAAAAAGTTGAGAAAGTGTTGTAAAAAGGGTACGAACATGATGAAAGAATCGACTAGACAGACACATTGTTTTCAGTGGTTGTTGTTCAATTTGGTGTTTGTTCCAATTGACACTTGCTCAGTTTGGCGCTTGTTCCAATATGTGCTTGTTCAGGTTGGCGTTTGTTCCAATTGGCGCTTGGTCAGTTTGGCGTTTGTTCCAATTAACACATTCAGTTTGGCACTTGTTCAGTTTGGCACTTGTTCAGTTTGGCATTTCTTCCCATTGGTGCTGGATCAGTTTGGCATTTGTTCCAATTGGCGCTTGTTCAGTTTGGCGTTTGTTTCAATTAATGCTGATTCAGTGTGGCGTTTGTTGCAATTGGCGCTTGTACAGTTTGGCGTTTGTTCCAAGTGTTACTTGGTCAGTTTAGCATTTGTTCCAATTAACACATATTCAGTTTGACACTTGGTCAGTTTGGCATTTGTTCCAATTAACACACATATTCAGTTTGGCACTTGTTCAGTTTGGCATTTGTTCCAATTGGCGCTTGTACAGTTTGGTGTTTGTTCCAAGTGTCAGTTGGTCAGTTTAACATTTGTTCCAATTAACACATATTCAGTTTGGCACTTGTTCCAATTGGCGTTTGTTCAGTTTGATGTTTGTTTCCATTGGTGCTTGTTCTGTTTGGCGTTTGTTCCAATTGACGCTTATTAAGTTTTACGGTTATTCAATTTGGTGCTTGTTCCATTTGGCGTTTATTTGGCGCCACCTCTAAATTCTATACAGTTTTTAAAGGTAATTAATTGTCTTTAGTTTCCGATTGCGCCCAAATGTTTTGTTAGTTCAACTTTCTTTATTTGTCTAGTCTTGTCTTTTTTTTGTTTGACCACAGGGCAGCAGTGGTCATTTTATATAGGCCTTTTCACATTTGTGAAACGCGTGCAAAAAAAAAAAAAAACGAAGAAAGGAAAACAAGGAAAGGGGGAAAGAAAAAGTTCCTTGTCAGTTTGTCTTTAGACAGACGTTCATCAATGCCACAAAATGTGGCACACGTTCATGTCAATGATATAGGCCCTATATAGCTTGTGGTGGTGGTCAAGTTAGTTGCATTGACCCTAAAACTTGAAATAAAGAATGGGGGAAGGGGGGTGGCTTTATATTTAAGAGACTAGACAGGTCACAAGTCAATATAATAGAGGCGCGCTGTAGGATACCAATCAAAGATTAATGTGATGAATCAAATAAAGATTGACATTTGATCAATCAAGTAATTAAATCCTTGACATTCCCCTTTCTTGGCAATGCTAAATGAAAATCAGCGCCATCTAGCGGTCTTCGTTATAGGTCACATTTTATATATAGGAATAAAGAAGTTCAAATCTTCTAATCTTTTATATAGTTATGTAGATCAAATGTATTTGATAAGGTAATAAGAAAAGAAAATAGGCCTATAGTCTTCCTATGAAGGCTCCTTGAGGCAGGAAACGGAAGTCTAAAGGGAATCGGGAAGTGTTGGTGTCCATGTTTATCTGATATCCTGGTTTACAATATGAATATATATTTTTTAAAAAAATAAATTGTTGTAATAGGCCTCTAGGTCAATTGATTTCAATATGAAATAGAAAAAAAAAATTTTAGAAATGGCGGCCATTTTTGTTAAAATATCCTATTGATTTTTCATAAAAAGACATTTGATTGATCAATAAAGACATCAACAGGATAACAAGGGTAAATTTCTGAACAATGAAATTAACTATAAACTGCATTGAAACAATGTGGTTAACCACATTAGTAAATGGCTGAATACGTCACTTCCTGTGGTTCAAACCAAATTTAGTCTACAAACAACATGGCGGACAGTGAGAACACTCAATTTTTGACTGAATGAGGACTGAAAATCGCAAAAAATACACAACTGTTTTAACAAAAAGTGACACAAAATCACTTAAAACACAAAAGGACCACTTCTATAGCTTGTCTGCAGTTAACTAAAACCTTGGTTATGTTACTGCAGTTAAGTTTTGTAGAGGAGACTACTTGCAAGGGATTAGATCAGTGATCTCCAAACTTTTTTTGGTTATGTGCTCCTTCAAACTAAAAAAAAAAAAACGGAGCACGCACCGCTGGAATAAATAACCGGTTACTTGACAGCCGCCATTTTCCAGTTTAGCAGATTATGCTAAACTGAAAAATGGCGGCTGTGGCTTCTCGTATACAGAGTCTATAGACAATATTTGAACATAGAACATGCACAGTGGTTTCGAAACATGTTTGGTTGCGCACCACCTACTTACTAAAAAAAATGGAGCACGCGCCTCCAAAAATAAATAACCGGTTACTTATCAGCCACCATTTTCTTGTCTGGTTACTTGACAGCCACCATTTTCCTGTTTAGCACACTCACTGGTGCAGACAAGGATCTAACATGGCACAATTATCAATAAAATTGAATAAATATCAATTGATTTCCAATCTCGCACACCCGTCACGGACCATATATTGCGCACCTCCTCCAGGGACCACCTCGCGCGCATTCCACTTTTGGAGACCACTGGGCACCAATTATAATTATAACATCGTCCACTGCCAGCATGTGGATCTCCAACCATGCACACAATACCTATAAGGCCTTGTTTCCACTTGGGTGAAAATTTTCGCCATGTAAAAATTTCAACTGTTGAAAAATAACAGTGTTTCCTATGGAGAAGTGAGCTAATGCGCATGTCTATTAGTTGGCTAATATAACATCACCGATAGGAGAAAAGCCATTCAATAGAACGCCCTCAATTCCAAAAAAAAAAAAGCACAAATATTCGCCAAAAAGAGGTTGAAAAAAAAGTTGAAATTGATTCAACTTTTGTTTAATCCTTCTTTTTGGTGAATATTTGTACTTTTTGCGTTTGTTGAGTCGCCATCTTTAATTTTCTTATGGTTTTTGGTGAGTGTTTTTTCATCGATTTTTCTTCAATTTCTCATCATTTCAGGTAAATTAATGTATTTTAATTAGTTTTAGGATATATTTAACTATATTTTTACAGAAAAAATAACACCATTTTGGTGTAAATATTGATGAGAAACGGCAATTTATGGTTTAGTTATAAGGCGGTACAACGAATGTGGTTTTCTCACTTCAATTGGCCTAACATAATGAACCAACCGATAATAGTAACAAGGCGGGGACCACGTTTGTTCTGTTATTAGTCGTCGTATATCGAATTTCTTTCCTTCTACTAATAGAAATGCATTAACACATTTTCTCCATAGGAAACACTTGGTTATTTTTGAATTGAGTACAAATTTTTGCCACAGTGGAAACAATGCCTTAGAAAGCATTGTTAGCCTCCACCTCCAACCCCCCCACGTCATCGTTTGAGATGGATTCACACATCAACCTATTCCCACTATATAACCTGACAGAGGAACAGCTTTTTGAGGAAATTTTTCCCTCCCTTTTCTCTCTCTCTCTTTCCCTCCCTCTCTCCCCTCTTCTCCCCCCCTCGAATATATGAAGCTTAAAACTTTAATTTATTAAATGTTGATCAAGTCTGAAGATAACCACTAATGATACAAACATTCACATTGTTTGTTATTGTATAAAAGTCGTCGTCTCTTAATTTCTATAAAAAAAAATAACTTATTTTAAGCAAACCCTTATTTAAAACAGCAATTTTGAATAAGAAATTTTTTTTCTGTCAAGAAAAAATAAAAAAGTTGTCAATAATAATAAAAAAAAACCAGAGAGTCAATGGAAAAATGAATGCATTTTGTATAAAAATGATGGAAAAATTCAAGTATAGAAAAACATTTTTTTTTTGTATTTCTGTGCGGCTTTTTTTATCATTATTATTATCCCCATTCAATTCAGAAGAGAAAAAAGTCCCCATCACACTTTAATCTTGATAGTTTTCATCAGGCAACAGCTGCATCAGATAGTAAAGACTAACATAACATAGATTAGAAACAGATAAGGTGTGTGTGTGTGTGTCTGTTTATATATATAATGGTGGGTTCCTATATATATAAGGTTCATTATCTGAATGTCTGCTGACTTCTGGGTAATAATATAAAGATAGGTTTTTCCCTCTCTCTTTCTCTCTCTTTATTAGAGAAGAAAAGACCTTTTAGAAACTTTTGAATAGCCTAGTGTATTAATAGATCTTTCTTCTTTCTCTCTCTCTCTCTCTCTCTCTCTCTCTCTCTCTCTCTCTCTCTCTTCTTTCTAAAATGTCTATTAGTTCTGTGTAGTAAACAGACATTACTTGTGGTTTGCCTATTAGACTATTAGTAGGAAGAGCCTGTCATTTTTGCCTAAATTGAAAAATTGCACCATTAGATCTATATATACATGGTACTGTCAATCTGCAGGAATCAGTCAATCTGCGAATTGCTTAGGCAACCTACAAAACAACCAACCAACCTGCAATGTGGATCAGCAATATTCAACACCTAAAATGTATTGAATTTTGCAGATTGCCTAGGCAATCTGAAGATTGACTGATTCCGCAGATTGACAGTAACATATCGACAAAAGTTAAAAATAATTTGCTTGGTTTCAAGCTCGCATATAAAAAAAAAGCTTATTTTGAAAGATATGTCAACATGAAAATGTCCGATTTTGTTAGTCAGAAAATCACCTGTTCATGAATCATCTTAATAAAGAAAAAAAAAAAATTAAAAATTAAAAACTAGAAGAGTAAAGAAAACAAGCTTAAGAATGTTTTCTTGTTTTTTGATATCTTTCAAAATAAGCTTTTTTTTTATGTGGAGAGCTTGAAACCAAGCAAATTACGTTTAGCAGACTATTTTTTAACTTTCGTCTATATGTTACTGACAATCTGCGGAATCAGTCAATCTGCAGATTGCCTAGGCAATCTGCAAAACAACCAACCTGTAAGGTGAATCTGGAAAATTCAACACCTATATAAAATGCATTGAATTTAACAGATGATGTTTTGCAGACTATTTTTTAACTTTTGTCTATAAAAAAAAAGCTTATTTTGAAAGATATTCAACATGAAAATACCCATAGAAGTGATTTGTGTTTTGAAACTCATTTCAAATATATTTATTTGGTCGATTTTAAAATACCATAAAAAGTTTATTTTAAAAGATAATGAGAAAGAAAAAAAAAACCACAGAAAAAATATCGATTTTTGTTCTTTTCTATCTTCACTTTCTAAAAAAAAAGGTCGATTTTTATATATTTCATATTGAAATATATTAATATTGACTTTAGAAATGTGTGACCCATTTTTTCTTCTTCTTCTTTTTCTTCTGTTAAGTCGCTTTCTCTAAATCTATATTTGTGTTGCCTTATGTCATTGTTAAAATATTGATCGATAAATATTAAATTTATGAAACTTGTGAATACAACAACAAAAAACTCCCACTCCTCCATTGAGAGAGAGAGGGAGAAAGAGAGAGAAAGAGTGAGAGAGGAGAGAGAAAGAGAAAGAGAAAGAGAGACGGAGAGAGAGAGAGAGAGAGAGAGAGAGAGAGAAAGAGTGAGAGAGGAGAGAGAAAGAGAAAGAGAGACGGAGAGAGAGAAAGAAGGAGGACACTTGGGTGTCATAACACAGAACTGCGCCTTGAATTCTGATTGGTCGAGTATTCCATATAGGCCCATATGTGTCTTATCAATATCGATGATCAAAAAACACACAAAAAACACCAAACATTGTTGTCAAAATAACATGTTGATGTTAATCATATTGTCTATAATATTATGGGCTTTATAATGGTGTTAGGCCTTAAGTGCAATGAGACAGAGGCGCTTTATGTAACGAAATATTAATAATAATAATAATAATAATAATAATAATAATAATAATAATAATAATAATAATATATATGCATGTGTGTGTATGGAGGGGATGCCCACATGAGTGTTGACATGTTGTCAATATATTTATCTACTGTCTATACATGTGTGTGTGCCCGTGATGACACAAATGGCAACGTCACACCCATGCATATAGGCCTAGCTGCACGCGTTTTTTATTGTTCTCAAAAGAATATAATATATGCATAATTAATTAATTAATAATAATGATCCACACACACACACACACACATGAAGACAAAACGCATGGTCTATAGACTATCTAACTGCCAAAGTGAAAAATCAGTCCTTCTGTACAATAACTAGGTATTATTGTTGCTGTAAATTACAACAGTAATTGAATTTTCGATGTCCGAATTATATGCTCTCGTTTGGCCTATCTTCACGCGACCATAATGCAGCCGCGCATTCAGGTGTGGGACAATTTTGCTCTAAATACACTTGCCCTAAAGGGACATTATTTGCCCTATAGACACTTGCCCTAAAGGGACATGTCTCTACCAGTCAATATATTTTAAACTAAACTTTTTTTTTATACCAAAACCTCAAAAGCACAAAAAATGTGAGTTACATATTATCACTTCTTAAGAGGCTACATTACAAAATTACTTCGAAAAGTTTCCGCAAAGAGCGTTAGCATCGTTTTTCAATTGAATCCATAGACCCCAATGTTAAAGAAAAAATGTTAATTTTTAAAATACACAGTCGCGGCGGCAATATGTTTATTTTTCATGTTTAAAGTCGTCCAATAAATATATGCTGATCGAGTGATAGAATGATAAAAAATTGGCAAGTGCGGTTCTATTTTTAAAAACTATTTCAAAATCGCCAATTTCTAACTCTTATGTAAAACTCCATTGAGTAGGCCTACGCCCAAATAAGAAAAAAAAACATCCATGAAAATATGCTCGTAAAAATGCGTAAAAATAATTTTTAAAAACCAGAAAGAAAATCAGCACGTGCGCCAATGTGTTGACTTCACTGTGGTTTAAATGTTTTTTTTTTTTAAATATTTTTAAGTATTTTTACGAGCATTTTAATAGATGTTTTTTTGCTTATGACTCTTATGAGCAAGCACTTATACGCAATGATCTAGAAATTCGCGATTTTGAAATATTTTTTAAAAATATAACCGCACTTACCAATTTTTTGTCATTCTATCACTAAATCAGCATATATTTAAGGTGCACATTGCACTTTGAAGCATAAAAATTGGACAACTTTAAATATAAAAAATAAACATATTTCTGCGACTGTGTGTTATTTTAAAAATTAACAATTTATTCTTTAACACTGGGTCTATGGGTTCAATAGAAAAACGATGCTAGCGCGCTTTGCGGAGATTTTTCGAAGTAATTTTGTGATGTTATATAAGCCTCTTAAAAGACGATTTGCTTTGATATATTTTGTATAAAAATCCGATCCCTAATGATTAGTACACACATTGTGCGTATTTTAGACACAAGATACAATAGAACAAAAGACGCTGCTACACAGAACACAAAACACACACACACACACAAATTTCAGATAATTATGTGTATATAATCTGTTAATCAGACAAAAGTTTGAAGACCTCTTTGTCACCACCTGCTTTATTTATCATATATGTAATATCTACAGTAGGCCTATAGACCTATTAGGCCTATATACAGAAGAAGAACCTACAATGGTTAAACTCAACATGTAATAGTGACTTAACAAGAAAAACAAAACAAAAAAACAATTGACTTGTAAAGTTCATGACACAAATGGACATTACTTTTGACCATATCTATATATTTTTCTTATTTCTTCTTCTTCTTCTTCTTCTTCCTTCAAGGAACAGAAAATCATTGTTTGATTTTAATCTTAAAAACTGGAAAAGACTTTTTTATGAGAGAGAGAGAGAGAGAGAATGAAGTGAACAAAAATTGTTAGTCCAATTTTTTCTCTATGTCTCTCTCTCTCTCTCACTCATTCTATCTCTCTTTCCATCCATTGACTGAACAATGATAGGATGTTAGATAGAAAATGATTCTAGAAGCTCTTTTTGTATGTGTTTGCCCTCCTCTACTCTCCTCCTCCTCCTCCCCCTCTATCACCAATGCATGACATAACACCCATTATTTTTTTACTAAGTATTTTTTTTCTGTTATCTCACTTTATAATAAATATATTCTGAGCGAGAGAAAGAAAGAGAGAGAGAGAGATAGATAGAGATAGAAAAACAAAAATGGAGAGATAGATATAAAATATATATCTATATACTCTTATTGTTTCTAGTCTTTTTTTTTTGTGTGTGTTTTTGGATCCCAACACCCATTAATCTGTGCATGTTATAAGAATCTCCATTTTGGTGGTCTATATATATATATTGTATATAATAGGCCTATATAATAATACATATATTATAAAAGATTACTGATTACTATTCTTTAAATCTCTATATATAAGTTCTATAGATAGCCTCCTCGTCAGTCCCCTCCTTCTCCTCCTCAGCCCCCTTCCATCTTATCTCAAGTCCATAGACCTCAATTGAGAGAGATAGAGAGAGAGAGAGAGAGAAATCTCTTTCCATAAAAGAATAAGAAGAAGCATCTTGATTAGTGCTTGAAAGGGTTAACAACAACAACAGAAAAAGACGTGCTTCAATTTTAATTCTAATCAGCATTTCCTTGTTTACAAATATATTTTAATGGACGCACAATGTCCACATGAATAAATATGTGGGGACATAGGTTTTGATTATTATTTATATATTTTTTTCTTAATTGTTAGGACTCGTAAAATTTTTTATACAAAAAAAAAAAAAAATATCAAAGCAAAAATGTTTCTCAATCTGTGGCTCAAATGCCAACTGGGAAGTAATCAGCATCATCATTAGGGCTCGGATATTTATGTAATATCAAAGCAAATGTTTTATCAATGTGTGGCCCCCCAAGTGCCAATTATGAAATAATTATGATTATTAGTGCAACTGACCAATATGTTTTTTTTTTTTAAATCAAAACGGCTGGTTAGAGGCTAGATGTCTGTTTACTATCGGTTGTCAAGTATAGTTCTAGCCTCTAATCAATTGTTTTCTTGATTGAAAAGAAAAACACACAATTGTTGGTTGACCTCTAAACGGGGGATTGTTATTTCACATTTGGCTCTTGGGCCACAGATTGAGAAACAGTTGCTCCTCAGTGTTTTAGGGGTGTTTACACTGTAAAACCTAGGCTAAAACCTGTAATAACTAGGGATCGGATTTTTATGCACAAACAAGCAAATGTTTCTCAATCTATGGCCCAAGTGCCAGTTAAAAAATCATCAGCAACATTAAAGCTGACTGCAATTATGCTTTTTTAATCAAACAGGCTGATTAGAGGCTATATGTCTAGTTATACTATCAGTTGTCAATTAGCGTTCTAGCCTCTAACCAGTGTTTTTGATTGAAAAAATCGTAATTGTTGGTTGATCAGTGATCACTAAATGGGGATTGTTACTTCACATTTGGCTCTTGGGCCACAAATTGAGAAACATTTTCTTTGATATTTTGCATAAAAATTCGAGCCCTAATCATCTCTTTGGAATTCGGCCCTTTGTATAGTGTACAGACATATATAATTGTGTCATTTCTACAATCTTATAGGGTTCATGAATAAAACTAGAAGATTGATGTCATTTTTCAATATTTCTCAAAAGGAATCAAAACCAATAATAATAATTTATATTTAAAAAAGTAGATTTGAATTAAACTGGATTTAAAAGTTTAAACATCACGTCGAACTATTGGTTATTTTATCTTTCAAGCGGAAAATTAAGAGCAACTTTGAAAGTGGTTTAGAAACTAGAAGAGTAGCTCAATCAGTCAAGGGTAAATATTTTCATGTTAATATATTTCAAAATCCGCTTTTTTTATGGTCAGTTTGAAAATAACCAAACTTTTTAAGCAGGTAATACTTTTAATTTTTAGCTATATATAAAAAAAGTTTATTTTGAAAGATATCGAGATAAAAAATATTATTAAATGATTCAGGCACCGTTCTAGTTTATAACACACTTTCAATTTCCTTATTTGAAATTGTTTTATAAACTAGAAGGGGGTATAGCAGCTCAGTCACTTAAGAGCATTTTTATGTTTGATATCGTTCAAAATAAACTTTTTTTAGGTGAATTTTAAAATGACACAATTTTAAGCAGTCTCGATATATAGCCTATTTTTAATTTTTGTCTAATAAAAAGTTTATTTTGAAAGATATCAACATGAAAATGAGCTGCTCATAAAATATCTTAATTGACAATTTAGATTAAAATGCAAGTAATTGCTATTAAAAAGGCCTATTCTATTTCACCTACTTTTCTAGTTTCTAACAAACATGTAAAGTAAAAGAAGGAAGTTCTATGATAACTTGATAAGACCAAAGCTTCTCTTTATGTAGCTCTTTATCCTATACTCCGTGAGCGGGCCAAGAAAAAGTAGCCCGGACCAGGAAAAAGTAGTCCGCGCCACTGTCGCTCCGCTGTAAGCCGCAAGAAAGCGTTCATTGTTGGGCTCCATTTTAATCCAAAAGCGCATTGAAATAAACAAGGGGGGCCACCTCCAGGACCTCTTATGACACGTGAGTATATGTTAGGCCTTTTATTCCACTTCATGGGTTGAAAATTTGAACTTTTTTGAAAAATTTCAACTGCTGAAAAATGGAATGCACGTGGCTTCCGCCCAATCACTATCATACGCAGGGGCCACGTTTGTTCCATTTTTCACCATATTGAAATTTTTCAAAAGACCTTGTTTCTATTGGATTGAAAATTTTTCAAAAAAAGTTCAAATTTTCGCCCCCCAAATGGAAACAAGGCCAACAGTTGAAATTTTCACCACAGTGGAAACAAGGCCTTACCAAACCTTTTGAAAAAAACAAAACAATTATTGTAATAAATAATGATAGTAATAATACAGTTATAGTTAGATCTATACATTATACATTATCCACAAGCTCGTTGTTCCTGTCTGAGGCTACTTTTTCGTGGCCCACTCTGTATATAATTCAGATCAATAAATTATGCGGCATAAAACACGAAAGGACCTTTATGCTATAGGGTCCTACATATATAAACCATATCTTAAACACGAGAAGGAAAAAAACCTTAAAACAAGGACCCAAGTGGACTCAAATGTATATAGTCAAAAATGAGTTTGCATGCTGGGAAATATTTTTTTCAATTCTTAAAATATAGACTTGAACTGCATATAAGAGATCTATAGGCCTAATTTAAGATTTGTACGTTTTATATAATAAATCTATGTAAGGATATTAATTAGGTGAAAACTTTTTTTTATGCAAATTAAAAAAATTTTTTAAAAAAAAATTGAACATTTATTAGAAATTGTTATTTTATGCAAAAAAGAAAAGAAAGAAAACTGCTTAAAAAAATAAGCTAGAAAATTAATTAATTTATGCAAATAGAAAAAAATACACCAAAGGGGAGAAAAAAAAATGCTATAAAAATGTTTTAATTTATGCAAATAAAAAAAAAAATAGCTAAAAATGAAAAATTTGCTAAATGATAATTCGTTCAAATCATAAACAAACATTCATTTAACAAATTTTTCATTTTTTAGCTACTTTTTATTTGCATAAAAATCTAAAAATCGATGGAAAAAAATGAAAAATCTGCTATAAAATTGTTAATTTTATTCGAAAAAAAAATGAAAAATCTGCTATAAAATTGTTAATTTTATTCGAATAAAAAAATGGCTAAAAATCTGCTAAACTAATTCGTTACAATTTATATGAATAAAAAAAAAATCGACGAAAACAATTCCAAATATATATACTGTAAAATTGTTCATTTTATGCAAAAACAGCCACAAAATAAGCTTATATTATTTCTTTTATGCAAATAAAAATGCAAATATAGCAAAATCACAATTAATTAATTTATCTGAAGCAATTAATCATCAAAAACAATAACAGGAAGAAGAAAAAAATTCATAATTAAAGCAATTCAAATTTCTTCTTCTTTAAAAAAAAATCCTGCATGTAAATTTTATGCAAATTTTTTTAGCCGATGCAAAAATATCAATCACACTAATAAGCCTTTATAGATATTTATTAATATTATTATTCAGAGCTTATCAATAAAGAGGCTATAATTATTGATAAGACAAATTTCGAAATTAATTGATAAAAATCCAAATTGTGGACCTTACCTTTTATGTCATTTGAAAAGGGCCTCTAAAGCCCCCCTTTTTTTGTTGACCAAAAAAATCTCCAAGATTTGACCCCGGTATATATATATATATCTTAAATAATCATCCAATAAATAATCCAGATATTGATATTATAGAAAAAATATTTGATTTTAAAACACATTGTCCATATATTATTACATAATATAAAAAAAAGGTCATAAATGTCCTATTACACCTTAATGACCAAAAAAAAAAACCACTTCAAACTTTATGATGATAATGATGATGATGCTGAGATGCAGCTCTTATTGTTGTCCAGCCAACTTTTTTTTTTCTTATCTACAGCCTTTTCATACATGAATACATTGCATCGTGAACAATATTGTGATAAGCACTGCAAAGAGGCTAGAAACTAGGCTTATATACTGTATATCTATAAGCCTTTTTTTAAAATAAATATATAAAACACGCGGTAAAAACCGTCTGCTATAGAAAATACAACAATCTCTCTCTCACTCACTCACTCACTCTCACGAACAGAGCGATTTTAAAAAGCGGGGCTTCAAAATCCCTGAAATCCTTCAAAGTTTCAAACTTTTTTTTCTCTCTCTCTCTCTCTCTCTCTCTCTCTTTTTACTTCTTGTAACTTTGGCTGCTGCTTTTGCTTATTCAATTCATTCATTGGAGAAGAAGCGCCATCAGAATCTGAATTGTATTTGCTTTTTACAAACGCGTGCACATTTTGCACACAAACTGCTTTTTCTGTTCTGCTCCCCTTTTTCTCTCTCTCTCTCTTTCTTTCCCCCTAATCTCTTCTCTCTTCTTTTCACATCTAATCCAAACCAAACCCCCCTATTTTTTTTTTGTTTCCCGCCAACTCCCTTCATCTTCTTTAAACCAATTTGGCGCGTTTTTGAAGACGCCTAGCGTCATCTAGTGGCTATATCTTGAAACAGCTGTAAAATGCAACCTTTTTTTGTTTCGAAATGAAATTCAAGCGTTTATTGGGCTCAATAGTTGGGGCCAGAATTTAGACCCTGTGACAGGTTTTTATGTGACCAGGTTATGAAAATAATGGTAAAAATAAGAAGCAACCACCAGAGGGGGGCCCTCTTTAAATTGTACAGTTTTTCATTCAAAACTAAATTGACATCTCGGAATTTAAAATGGCGGCTTATCTTCTTTTATACCGTGCCCCCCCCCCCCCCCGCATTAAAGAGAAAGCACCCTATAGGGTGCTAAAAGCAAATCTAGTGGGCCATGGCCCATAATGTCTATTTGGGCTCGATAAAGTGTAATGACTCATGAGCTTCCAACAAATTTAAAATAATGCAAACAGCGAAATGAAGAATCTACAGAAACAATATGGCCGCCAAATGCAAAAATACCATTTAGCTCGAACTTAAAAGCGGCTTTAAGATGAAATTGAAACGTTTTAGAAACTAGAATGAGAAAGGAACCACCAGTTAAGATATTTTCGGCACATTTTGATATTTATCGAAATATCTACCAGTGTGACGTCACGCCAATATAGATTTATATAAAAGTGACATCATCACTCCGGCTGACTAAATCGATAAGTGATTGAATCTGCGGGTTTGTAATTAATCATTATTAGATAATATGCAAATGAAGGGAGAAACAATCGAAAAAGTGCTCTGGTTATTTTACATTACGAAAGCAACAGTAAATAGAAATTAAAATTAATTTTTATTTTAAAAAAACTAGAAGAGTAAATGAATCTCTTTTTAAAAGATTTTCATATTCTGATATCTTTAAAAATGAACTATTTCATCACAAAATTTGAAAGTGTCCTTTAATATTTAAGGCTGGTTAGAGGCTAGAATCAGCCTACAACTATAATTCATTGCAAAAAGCATAATTCTTTTTTGCCTTATTTATTATTTTTTCATTAAGTAGAAATTGAAATTATTTTTTTTTTAAAAAACTAGAAGAGTAAATGAATCTCTTCTTAAAAGATTTTCATATTCTGATATCTTTCAAAAATAATCACAAAATTTGAAAGTGTCCTTTAATATTTAAGACAAAAAAAAAAAAGAATTGTCTTTTACAATGAAGGAGGCTGGTTAGAGGCTAGAATCAGCCTACAACTATAATTTAGCTGAATTTAAATACAAGAAGAACTCTAGCCTCTACCCAGCCTCCTTCCTTGTAAAAGACAATTATTTTTTGCCTTATTTATTATTTTTTTTTGTTTTCAAAATATGATCATTTTCTCAAACTGCTCATAAAAAAGTTTATTTTGAAAGATATGAACATTTAAAAAAAAAATCAATTTTTAAGTGATTCAATTTTTACTCTTTCTAGTATCGAAAAAAAAAAACACTTCTTAAGTGGAGTTTTAGTAACGCATAATATAGTTTTCAATCGGGAGTGTCAAAGATTGGTTTGGTTTACTGGTCATGCATGCAGTACATAAAAGCCAATGGTTGGCTACACATCATGGGGCCCCCTTAGGGCCCCCATCTCCTGTCCCATCATCGTCCCGAATGTTATTTGATAGCAAAAATCACCCATACAAAAAAAAATACATCTATGAAGTTCATCAGTAATCTTGATAAAGAGAGAGAGAGAGAGAGAGAGAGAGAGAGAGAGAGAGAGAGAGTACAGGGGAATATAATAAATATATATAGTTTTTATTGAAAGATGTTTGGCGTCAATGGTTTTTGAGTAGAAAAATTGGGGAGGGAGGGAGGAGGTTAGAATTATATGGGATTTTTCTATTGAATGAAATGTACATTTTGGTAAGAGAGAGAGAGAGAGAGAGAGAGAGAGAGAGAGAGACAGAGAGGAAGTTGGTAGTTCCTAACCTCTTTTATCAAACATAAAAATCGTGCTTTTTTTTTTGGATGGACCCTCAAAATGCACTTTTCATATTGAACTTTTACGAATCAAATTTCTGCTTCTAGTTTGTATTTTTTTTTGTTGTTTGGGACCTTTATAGATTTTTTTTTATTGATATCTCACTTAGATATATATTGGGACTTTATCCATTTTATATATGGATTTTTAGCCTCTATGCAGGAGGAATCCTATAAGGGTCTTCTTCTCTTTCTTGGTCTTTTATAAAAAACTAATGTCGCGCCATCTGCTTCTTTATAGGCCTATCTGTAGATTGTAAATTTTTTTGGAAGTTTTGGCTGAGTTTATAGACCACTTAGACCGTTTTTTTCCTTCTTCTTCACAACGAACCACTTTTGGTGGTTGAGTTCAACTACAAAATGTAGTGGTTTCTTTTTTTTTTTTTTTTTGCCTAAATTGACCACTCGAGTCGACTATTTTTTGGTTGCATTTCACTCAATACGACCAACTCTTTCGAACCAATCACAGTCGACGCAAGTGCATGTCGGTTCTATAGCGACAAGCCGACATTTGAAGTTGAACTCGACCACCAAAAATTGGGTTCGCGTAAAAAGCGGTCTTAAGATTTATGTTCATGTTTTTTTTTATATATATATAAACACATATATCGCAAAAATGTTGACTATAAACGTAGCATATTCAGTTTTTTTTTAAAAGCTATATATCATTCATGTAAAAAAAAAACTGAACTTTGTTAGAAACTAGAAGCGGTAAAGTAAGGAACCCAATATCCGGCTCTCGTTCAAAATGAACCTTTTTTCTTGTGAAAAGTTTGAAAAGTTTGAAAATGGCTGCTGAAAAGAGAACATTTCAAACGTTTTTTTTTTCTCTCTCTCTCTCTCTAAACTATTATAAACTTTGTTTATTTTAAAAGATATTCTATTTTGAAAGTAACTTATTTTGATCTCTTCAACATCTTTGCTGTTAGCGAAATTTCATACGAAATTATTTTATTTGCGAAATGATAGATTTTGACGTCACTTCCGCCTCATTTCGTTGTAAAAAAAAAAAAAATAAAGATTTCGTACAAAATGATCACTAAAATTACGAAATTATTGAATAATTTCGTATGAAACGAAGTAATGGCGCATGCGCAGAAGCGTCGTAACGCCATTTGAGAAACTTGAAAACGACGCCATTTTTTTTTCGACCGCTTCGATTGGAAAAAAAAAATGATGTCGATTCTAAAGGAATAACCAATCCTAGATATGGAAGGTTTCCGATTAAGATAAGAATATAATAAGTGTAGAGAACAATAAAAGTCTAATAAATTTACGTTTAGTAGCGATTAATTAGTCAAAAATGACCACACAAATCGCTATTTTTGTTTCGGGTTGCTTCCCTAACTGAAAAGACAAAATCGGTAACGAAAACGAAATCACTTCATTTAAATATATTAAATTTCGTTAAACTCTTGATTTCGTACGAAATTTCGCTAAATTAGTCACTTTTTTTTTTAAAAAATAGAATCATCACATCGTAATTTTCTAATAAGTTAGTTAGTTGCCTATACAAATTAGTTCTTGTGAGTTGTCGGCCATTTTGAAAACATGTTGACCTATTTCGTTACAAAGGGGCCAGTCTAAGAAAAAAAAAACCTTTGGAAGTCCTTTAACTTATACATTGCATAGGCCTACTGATGCTTAACATTAAATATGACCTAAAAAATCTTTCTCCAATCAAAATGTCTCAAAATTTCCCTCCAAACAAAAAACAACAACAACCTAAAACATCCCCGTTGTGAAGACATTTTAAATATAAAAAAAGCGAAAACAAAAAATTTAAATATACAAAACTAGAAACGTTTTGCTCTTCTCTTGACTACTTTTTTTTTGTGTGTTATAACTTATCACAGTTATCAGTGACAAGGTGATAACCCACTGATATTTCTATACCCTTCCCCCTCTCCTCTTTTTATGTTTTTACAAACCCACTAGTTGGCCAATAAATGGCCTACCTGTAGGTCTTTTATTTTTTATATAATTTAGTATAAACCGAAATTTACTATGGAATAACAAATTTCCATACTAGAAACCCCTTAAGATGTTACATAAGCAACCTATGACTCGCGAGATAAATGAGTCCATATACAGGCCCGCGGCCTTAGGGGGAAAGGCTAAAGCTGGAACTTCGTACCTGCTACCTTGAGCGTAACGTCTGCGACTAGTGACTAGTGACTAGCATAGCGACTTGAAGTAGCAAGTCGCTAGTCGCGCGCACACAATACATATGTGCTGCACCTGCAAACGTTTTGGGCGTGTCTTCATGGTGTGTGATGTCATAAAAAATGGCGTCGAAGACGCCATATGCAACAAAATCTGGTCTCTGATTGGTTGTTGGGTAGCGACATGAAATGTTTGCAACCTGAAGCTTCTGTTTGAACAGTTGCGACGCTATGACAAGTCGCTAATATTGTGCGCTGACACTTGCTCGACGTCGCGTGAATGAAGTTTAAGCTTAACAAGGCAACCGCTTTGAGCCCAGCGTTTTCAGCGGCCCTGACTAAGCATTTTTTTTATACTACTGTGAAATAAATTGAACCAATTATTCAAACAGTTAATTGATTCAATTCGATTTCTCATTATTTTTAATAGATATTGGTCTGTATTTACAGTACCTGCATTGGTACGGAATCAACTCCAAAATGCAATTTTTTTTTGCATTGGGCCTCCGCTCATTGATTGCTGCCTCGGGCCTCGCGTACTCTAGGGCCAGACCTGGCCGGGCCATATATGGCTCAAATTCATAAAGGAAATCTAAATATTGTATAAGAACTATAATGGGAATTTTTTCAAAAAAAAAAATAAAATAGCATTGAAGGAATGGCGACTCAATGGCTCATATTTTAGCAATGACACCTAGTGGTTTGAGTTGACATCGAGAAACGAAAATTAAAATTCAAGGTTTTTTGAAATAAGAAGACTAGGCAAATATTCAGAATCCATTTTTTTATATATATAAATAATATCTTTTAAAATATACTTCCTAATAATCTATGTTGTTTTATCATGAATCGACAACTCCAGACACTAGATGGCCTGCGGATGCTACTTTTTTTTTTATAGATACAGTATACTAGTAGAAACTTAGCACTTCAACCCTCTGAACAGGGTTTCAACACACAAAAAATGGGTCTGTGTTATTGAGTTTTCTATATGTTGGAAATTAAAGTTCAAGTGCCAAGTTTTCGTCTTGTATTTAAGCCTAGCCTAAGTGTAACTTAGATTTTAGTTGAAAAAGAAACAAAAGGTTGTCCATGTTTAGAATCTGTGTTGTATGCTTATATAACCTTTAGAAATGAAGAGTACAAGAGAGGAGGGGGAAGAAATTGGTGTATAAAAAGGGCTAAAAAGTTGTAGATAGACTAAAACCTAGGGGGCGCCTTATCTGATTGTAAACTAGAAACACAAAATGCATGCATGCAAAACACAGAGCTTAGGTATATACTTGTATATAGGAGAAAAGAAAGAAGAAAAAACTGCTGTTAGATGCTTTTAAAATGCAAACTTTTGCAAGATTTAGTGAGTAAAAAGGGGAGGAGGAGGAGGAGGAGGAGGAGAAGCCCCTCAGAAATTTCAAATGTGTTTTTTCTGTACATAAATGTATGGACCTCACTGAAGAGAGAGAGAGAGAGAAAGAAAAAAACCTGAATAAATAAATAAATAAATAATAAATAAAAATCATTGTAGCAAATGTTATGCAGAAACTGAATGTTTATCCTTTTTTCTCTCTCTCTCTCTCTCTCTCTCTGTGTTTAAATATAAAAAAAATGTTGTATAAACTTAGCTTTTTTTTTGTTAGAATTTTACTGATAAGCTTCCATCTTTTTTATGCATCATGTGATGCTACAAATCGATATATATTCGAACGGACCTCATCTTCTCTTTTTTTTTTCTTAATCATAAATAAGATCTATTAATCGATTAATGAAAGTTTAGAGCTTCTCTTAAACCCCTATCACACTAGCAACTTTTGATGCAATTCAACTTGCAATGCAACTGGTGATGTGACTTGCAACTAGAACTTTGTAATAAACTTCTATATCACACTATACAACCTATAGTTCCCAATCCCAGTTTCAAAACTTTGTTTATGTCAAGGGGCCAACACATTCGGGTGAATCTTGTACGGTATCAGAAGCCATTTTACTTGTAATCTGCGTTTTACTGAATTTTCAAATTTCAATTCTATTCTGGATATTTCCAGTAAAATGCGGCTAAAAAGTAAAATGACTTTCCATCCACACGATCTTCTGTGAATCTTAGTGAAAATTGTACATGGTTTTCTTCAATGTCTGCCCTCTTGGTTTGTGTCCATACTGTGATCAACTAACAGTCTAACAGGAAGTTCATAAACCGGAAGTCATGAAACCGGGAATTCGTTCAATGTTACATATGTCATTTTCCGGCAAACAGCCTGATTGGTTGTTTGTCAGAAAGTTTACTTGAAAAGTCTCTCAAAGTTGAACCTGTTCAACTCGGTGAGACTTGAGTCTCACACTAGTTAAAAATAAAAGTTTTATCAAGTTGCATGACGTCATATCACACTATAAACTTCTGAAGTTGCATGTCACATTGCACGTTTTATTGCGTCAAAAGTTGCTAGTGTGATAGGGGCTTTAGTTTTGGGTATGGTATATTGTTTTATTAATCGGTAAGCTCCATAAGTAGTGTATGACGTGATTGTGTTTTATACTATTATGCAAATTATTGAGATGATACAGCACGCCTCTGGAATGTATTCGCGTGACGTCACGACAATGTTTTTTTTTTGAGAACTCTTTTGGACATGTGATGTCACACTAATGTTTTTTTTTATGTAGGATGTGAACGTGTGGCGTTAGAAAGTTTACTTGAAAAGTCTCTCAAAGTTGAACCTGTTCAACTATGGGTGAGACTGAGTCTCACACTAGTTAAAAATAAAGTTTTATCAAGTTGCATGTCACATCACACTATAAACATTGAAGTTGCATGGTCACATTGCACATTGCATTAAAAGTTGCTAGTGTAATAGTGGCTTAAATATTTCAGTTGGAAGAAAGGCTCACAAGCACTACTAAGGGGAGAACCGCTACTTGGGTCACTACAGCTACCAAAAAAATATATAGACCTTTTGTTCATCAAAAGGGTCACTACAGCTACCAAAAAATAGGGGGACAAAATATAGATCTTTTTTTTATCACTTTCTCCTCACTACAGCTAAAAAAATAACCCTTTCTCGATAAAATAACCAAACCTTACCTAATAAAACCTTACCGAACCTTACCTAACCGAACCTTACCGATCCTAACCGAACCTAACCGATCCTAACCAAACCTAACCGAACCTTACCTAACCAAACCTAACCGATCCTAACCGAACCTAACCGATCCTAACCAAACCTAACCGATCCTAACCAAACCTAACCGAACCTTACTGAGCTTAATGAAACCTAATCGAAAATAATGAAACCTAATCGAAAATAATGAAACCTTACCGAACATAATGAAACCTAACTGAACCGAATGTTATCTAAACTAAACGTATTGATACAATAAAAAGGCCTATATTTTTTGGTAGCTGTAGTGACCCTTATTAGCTGTAGTGACCCTTTTGATGAAATAAAGGTCTATATATTTTTTTTTGGTAGCTGTAGTGACCCTGGTAGCTGTAGTGAGCCTAGTAGCTGTAGTGACCCAGTTAGCTGTAGTGAGCCAGTCCCGGAAGAAACATATAACAAAAGCTACAAAGTAAAGCAAATCGAAGGCTTGCGCGGTTTGTACAGCAGACATACTGCTTTATTTGAATATTGTTCACCAATTTGGAATCCATTTGGAGTTAATCTATTCTGACAGTGTATAACCCTCATGCTAGATGAACTTCAGTGGGAATCACTAGCAAACCGTAGAGCTGAGCAAAGCGCGTGACCCTTCTTGAACGCTTGCTATAGCTGCAGAGAACACAGCATTGTTAGATGGCATTCTTACTAGAACTCCATTATAAAGCAGACATGGTCATCCAATGTTTAATAAACAATTAAGAGAGAGAACTGTTGCCATATTCTAAATGAAACATTACGAAAAAGTTCAAAGTGTTTTAAAAACTAGAATTGTTGGTGATAATGCTAAAAGTTTTTTTCATGGTTATATATCTTTTAAAATGAACTTTTTATGACAGTTTGAAAAATAGGCGAAAATAGGTTTTTCATGAAATTGTCAATGAAAAAAAAAACCCCCAAACTGAAAAAAACTTCAAACTGAACTATAAAATTGTTTATTTTTCAAGATATTGTCATGAAAAAAACTTTTAAAATAATATTTTACCATTCTAGATTTGAAAACAATTTGAATTTTTTCATAATGTTGTTTTCTAAAAAAAAACGTTCGCTTGACGTTTTTGCGTCCAAATCTTACAATAAAAAAAAGTCTATGGAGCAGTGGCGCCAGCTGGTGGAGACAAAAAGGCAAAATAAATATCTATAACCCCAGCTTAAGAGGCTGCGTCACAAAATTACTTCGAAAAATATCTGCAAAGAGCGCTAGCATCGTTTTCTATTGAGCCCATAGACCCCAATCTTAAAGAAGAAACGTTAATTTTTAAAATAAACAGTCGCGGCGGCAATATGTTTATTTTTCATATTTAAAGTTGTCCAATTTTGATGGTTCAAAGTGCAATGTGCACCTTAAATATATGCTGATCGAGTGATAGAATAACAAAAAATTGGTAAGTGTTTTTCTATTTTTAAAAAAATTATTTCAAAATCGCGAATCTTTAACTCTTATGTTAAACTCGATCATTGAGTACGCGCTCGTAAGCAATAAAAACATCCATTAAAATGCTCGTAAAAGTATGTAAAAATAATTTTAAAGAAACCACGATTAAACCAAAGTGAAGCCAACACATTGGCGCACGTGCTGATATTATCCTGGTTTTTTAAAATTATTTTTACGTATTTTTACGAGCATTTTTCATGACTGTTTTGTTTTCTTATTTGGGCGCACTCAATGGAGTTTAACACAACAGTTAGAAATTCGCGATTTTGAATTATAGTTTTTAAAAATAGAACCGCACTTACCAATTTTTTGTCATTCTATCACTCGATTGGTATATATTTAAGGTGCACATTGCACTTTGAAAACTTAATACTGGAAAACTTTAAATAGGAAAAATAAACATATTGCCTCCGCGACTGTTTATTTTAAAAAGTAACATTTTTTCTTTAACATTGGGGTCTATGGTCGCAATAGAAAAACGATGCTAGCGCTCTTTGGAGATATTTTTCGAAGTTATTTTTGCGATATAGCCTCTTAAGGCTAAAACAAGACAGAATCTTATGCTTCACTCTGTATATAATAAATACATATAGCTGTTTTGAAAGTCTAAATCAGGACTCCATGATGTATGTTTACGTTTAGAGAGAGAGAGAGAGAGAGAGAGAGAGAGAGAGAGAGAGAGAGAGAAACGAGAGAAAAAAAGGCCATTTTATTGATCGCACTCAATTCCCATGTTTCTAGAATGTATTTATTCATTCATTCATTTGAACATATAGAGAGAGAGAGAACCATAGAGCTAGCTTCGACTTTTTTTTTTATCTTTTTTGTTGTATTCTTATCATTTTCGGATGTAGAAAATGCATTTGCTGCTGCCTCACATATACAATAAATGCTTATGTATATACATATATACTGGGGTACCCAATAGTATCCGAATTTGCACACAAAAAAATAAACTTCTTGCATACTTTAGTGTGGAGCCCTAGATAGGCCTTTTATGTCAGGTAGCGCACGTAAAACGCGTCCTCATTAAAGAATTACTGGATTTTAATTGTGCAAAACACCTCTCTCTCTCTCAGGTGCAAATTGAACAGAAAGAGGCTACATCGTAAAATTACTTCGAAAAACTTCAACAAAGAGCGCTAGCATCGTTTTTCTATTGCGCCCATAGACCCGATGTTAAAAAAAAAAATGTTAATTTTTAAAATACACAATCGCGGCGGCAGTATGTTTATTTTTCATATTCAAAATTGTCCAATTTTGATGGTTCAAAGTGCAATGTGCACATTAAATATATGCTGATCGAGAGATATAATGACAAAAAATTGGTAAGTGCAGTTCTATTTTGATAAACTATTTCAAAAGCGCGAATTCTTATGTTGAACTCCATTGAGTACGCCAAAATACGAAGTAAAAATAAACATCCATTAAAATTCTCTTAAAAATACATAAAAAAAAAATAATTTTAAAAAACCAGAAAAAATTCAGGAAATGCGCCAATGTGTTGGCTTAACTGTGATTTAATTGTGTTTAATTATTTTTTACGTATTTTTACGAGCTTTTTAATGGATGTTTTTTTTTTTTCTTATTTGGGCGACTCAATGGAGTCTAACATAAGAGTTGGAAATTCGCGATTTTGAAATAGTTTTTAAAAATAGAAGCGCACTTACCAATTTTTTGTCATTCTATCACTCGATCAGCATATATTTAAAGTGCACATTGCACTTTGAACCATCAAAATTGGACAAATTTAAATATGAAAAATAAACATACTGCCGCCGCGACTGTGTATTTTAAAAATTAACTTTTTTTCTTTAGCATTGGGTCTATTGGCTCAATAGAAAAACGATGCTAGCGCTCGATGTAGCCTCCTAAATTTTACTCCATTGAGTACACCCAAATAAGAAAAAAAAAACATCCATTAAAATGTTGGTAAAAATAACTAAAAATAATTTTAAAACACATAAGCAGAAAAATAATGCAACTGAAAACTTCTCTAACTTAACTCATTCAATGCTATTTATTTAGTAGAAATTAGGCAGGAAAACGGAAAAATTATTAAATTCAAATTAATTAAATATTATTAAATTATTTAAATTAAAAAAAAATTCAATTGCATTTTTTCTGCTTGTGGGATCTTTGCATTTTTGCACCTGAAAGGCAGAACGAGTTCGAAAAGAGGCGTTTTTTTTATAAGCTTTAAAACCAAGAACGCGTTTTATCTGCGCCAATTCAATACAGAATTTCTTCAATTTCTCCATTTTTTTTTTCTCCAAGTTTGTTGAAAAAAAAAAAATGTTTCAGGACAATTACTGAGTTTGGTTTAGAAATAGAGAGAGAAAGAGAAAATGGTCCTTATCACCTCCTTTTATATATGTATATTTCAATAGACTTTCATGCATCAGAAAGTAACAGTGAAATCGATTTTAAATTTCATATAATGGACCCAATGGAGAATAGAAAGAAAAGAAAGAGAGAGAGAGAGAAGAAAAAAGTGTATTTTCAAACAGAAGAAGAAGAAAAAGAAGATAGAAAGAAAAAAAAAGTCTAATCTTTTTGTTATAGAAAAGGACTTAAATAGGCCTATATTATTCCTATATTTTCCTAAGCAAATTTCTTTGCCTTATTTTTCAAACCAGCAAACAAGCAAATAAAATAACACAAATTTTTTTTTTTTCTGTTTTGTTATTATGAGGGTTTTTTTATTCTTCTATTCATTTCAATTATAAAATGCAGATTTGTGTGTATGTAGAGGGGGGGGGGAGGGAGGGTTGAAAGAGGGTGGGAGGTGAATTGATTACAATGTAAATATTTATACATGTTGCTTGTATATTTATTAATAATTTGTTTTTCCGTTTTCAAAAAGAAGATATTTGAGTCTTTTTTTTTCTTCTTATAATGTGGTATTATTATAACTTATGAATTCGTTTCTTGTAAAAGAAAAAAAGGGTCCCTTATTTAGAAAACATATTTAGTGAAAAGTAATTCCTGATTATTGTTTACTTATGACGTCACTTTTATGACATTGGATTGAATTTAAGAATTGACAAAAAAAAACACAGTATTGAGAAGAATGTACATTTTTAAGTGCTCAATTTAGGATAAAAACATAGTGAAGAGGCCCGATATGAGCATTAAAAGTAGAGTTGGGACGAATCCTTGATTTTCTCGAATCCGAATCGGTTCTCGAATTTCTCGAATCTCGAATCTCTCGAATCTCGAATCTCTCGAATGCTTCATATAAGAATCCTATATTATTCATTAAAAAGATACAAATGGATGTGAGACATTTGTCCTTAAGACACTTGCCCTAAAACCATTTGACCTAAAGACACTTGCCCTAAACCCATTTGACCTAAAGGGACAATTGCAATAAAACAACTTGCCCTAAAAGGACATTTGCCCTAAAACCATTTGCCCTAAAAGGACATTTGCCTTAATCAGTAGTGTAAATTGACGTCATTTGGCGTTTTTGTATGCCACAGGCGCGCAAAAACCTATTTAACATAACTCCACCAAAATGCACTAAACCTGTACGAAAAGAGAGAACTTTCTGGTTTTGACAATGCATTTTCTATGCTGCACTTGGACTCTTGTCCCCTCTGTCACAGGCCTTTATGACTGCTTGCAGAGTAATTTTTCAAATTCAAATTCAAACAAAAAAGTGGTTTTAGGGCAAATGGTTTTAGGGCAAACATTCTTTTAGGGCAAGTGGATTTAGGGCAAATGTCCATAGGGCAATTGTCTACATGGCAAATGTCAATATCCCGATACAATTAACATTTAATAAATATTTATTATTTAATAAATAATATTTAATAAATAAATATTAAATATTAAATTAATAAAAGAAAAGTGTGGCACTCAGGGTTGCCACAAGGTGATATTGGTAATCCGGATTGCAACCGAAATTGCGACAAACGACGTTTTTATTTGTTAGTGAACGTTAATGGAGTTAAAACTAATTTTTCCAAGTTTTAACAAGTTTTTTTTAAGGTTAAGATTAGAAAGATTCGAAAAACGAAAAAAGCGACAAAGATTCGAGTTTTCGAATCTCGAATCTTTTTCAAGATTCGCGGGATTCGAGATTCGAATTGGCCCATCCCTAATTAAAATACCCCTTAAGTCAGGGGTTTCAAACTGAAAGCCAGTGGGCCACTAGTGGCCCGCAGCGACCTATTGAGTGGCCCATGGACATTTTCAAAAAAAAAAAATTAAACAAAAATTTGAAGACTTGCAACAACGACCCCAGCGAATTCTACCAGTTTGTCAGCCGTGACAAATATCCAAAAAAAAAGTTTTTATCTGGCTGCTCCGGTTCTGTCGATATATTCGGAACAACATACACATGTGAACAGCATTGTTCTCCAGGATGAACCCTTTGTGAAAACTGTAGAGTACTGTACCTAGGCTCACAGATTCTCAGTATGTTTCATTGTTAAAAATAGTGACTGTTCAAAGTTTCCCCCCCCCCCTCCCCCCCAAAAAAAAAGTTTCCCCCCCCCCAGGTGTCAGGTCAAATTTTAATTTCCACTGTCATTTAAAATAAATTACAATAAATTTAAAATAATTCACAATATTCTAGACTTTTTTCACTGATCCTTCTTCTCCTTCCATCTCAACCAGAAACCTGAATTTCTTTAGCTCTAAAATATGGCACCGTTTGAAAATCAAGTTTGGCCCGCTAGCCGAACTAAAAAGGCTTGAGTGGCCCACAGTTACAAATAAGTTTGAGGCCACTGCCTTAAGTTAATTGAGTTATAGACCTACCTTTCTAGTTTCTAAAACACATTCAAGTTACTCTTTGTTTTGCATTTGAAAAACAGATTCATCAGACTGAGAACAGACTAGAATAACCTTAATCAGTTGTCTTATACCTCGTTTCCATTACAAGCATTAACTGCAAATTACATAACGAAGGTCATAACCCAGGTTATAGTTAAATGAAATGACATAACCCAGGTTATAGTCAATTGCAACTGCACAACCAACGTTATAGTCAACTGTATAGATCGATAACCTAGAAGTGGTCCTGTTGTGGTGGTTCAATTTTAAGACACTTCAATTTTTAAGACACTTAACTGTGGTTAAATAATTTTGAGTCACTTCCTATTGAACAGCGCTGTATTTTGTAAAACTTTTCACTCATTCAGTCAAAAATGGTGTGGCTTTCACTGTCCGCCATGTTGTTTGTAGGCTAAATTTGGGTTGGAACCACAAGAAGTGATGTATTTAACCATTTGATAATGTGGTTAACCACATTGCTGCCAAATGCAAGTTGAGTTAACTCATTTGTTCCTAATTTAAAACATGGTTAATATAACCACAATCGGTTTTCACTAGAAAATTAACTGTGGTTAACTTTTTAACTTCAGTTAATTATTTGTAGTGGAAACGGCATATTATACCTCGTTTCCATTACAAAAAATTAACCACAATTAGATAACCATGGTTATAGTTACCGGTAACTATAAACAAGCTATAGATTTTAGACTTTTATGTGTTTGCGTTTTATGTCACTTCCTGATAAACAGTTGTGACATTTTGTGAAATTGTCATTCCTCATACTGTCAAAAGCTGAGTGGCTCACACTATCCGCCATGTTGTTTGTAGGCGAAATTTGGTTTGAACCACAGGAAATGACGTATTTAACCATTCTATAATGTGGTTAACCACAGTGCTGTCATTGCAAGTTGAGTTAACTCTATTGTTCAGAAATCTAACTATATAGTTTTATTGTAACCACTTTAGTTTCCACTATAGAAATGAATTTGTGGTTTAACTTTTTAATTCCAGTTAATTTTTGTAGTGGAAACGAGGTATTATTTATTGTAGGCCTAATAAATTCGTTTTTTAGGGTTGGTGCACTGATTTTTGTTACATACTTTTTTTTCCCCCCCCCACAAAATTCACTAAATATCCGACTGCGGCCATTTTGTTTTATCAGTTTAAGAAAATCTCTTTTTTTTTTTTTTTTTTGGAAAGTTTTGGTTCATTGAATTATTGAGGGGCCATTTTGTCTTTGTGAGACTACCAATTTTGGCACTTGAATGATCTTTTGTTATAACTTATTGGTCCCTTTTCTTCACATAGAATCTACACACCTTTTTTTTTTTCTTTCAAATTATACTTTTCCCTCAACTAATCATTACATAGATTCGTTTGAAAGATTATGAAAAAGATTTTGCAGCCATCTTGGAATCTTTCAAATCTTGGTTATTTTTTTGACACATCTTTTTTTTTAAAAATATATTTTTTTTTTGACGAAACGACAAATAAAAAAAATGAATCGATTTGTATGCAGTTTCTAGTTTTTTTTGTTGTTGTTCTAAGAAAAGCTCACGAAATTTCTTTTAATTATTATTTCTTAATTTACACTTTTTTATTCAAATCAGTGCCTCAGAGGTGAACTGTGTTAAGAGGCTATATTGCAAAATTACTTCGAAAAAATCTATACAAAGAGCGCTAGCATCGTTTTTCTATTGAACCCATAGACACGATGTTAAATATAAAATGTTAATTTTTTAAAAATACGCAGTCGCGGCGGCAATATGTTTATTTTTCATATTTAAAGTTGTCCAATATTAAGTTTTCAAACTGCAATGTGCACTTTAAATATATGCTGATCGAATGATAGAATGACAAAAAATTGGTAAGTGCGGTTATATTTTTAAAAAAATATTTCAAAATCGCGAATTTCTAACTCTTATGTTAAACTTCATTGAGTAAAAAGAAAAAATGACATTTTAAAGAAGAAAAAAAACATCCAGTAAAATGTTGGTAAAAATAGCTAAAATAATTTAAAAAAAAAACAGAAAAAATTCAACATGTGCACCAATGTGTTGGATTTACTTGTGGTTTTTTTTAAAAAATTATTTTAGGTATTTTTACCAACATTTTAATGGATGTTTTTTGTTTACAGCGCGTATACTCAATGGAGTTTAACATAAGGCTTAGAAATTCGCGATTTTTAAATATTTTTTAAAAATAGAAGCGCACTTACTAATTTTTTTAAATTCTATCATTCGATCAGCATATATTTAAATTGCACATTGCAGTTTGAACCATCAAAAATTGGACAACTTTAAATGTGAAAAATAAACATATTGCCGCCGCGACTGTGTGTATTTTAAAAATTGACGTTTTTTCTTTAACATCGGTTCTATGGGCTTAATAGAAAAACGATGCTAGCGCCCCTTGTGGAGATCTTTCAAAGTAATTTTGCGATGTAGCCTCTTACGTGATTGAGTCTTTGTGAGGCCCTTCTAGTTTCTAAAACACATTCAAGTTTCTCTTCATTTTGCTTTCCTGAAATAATCAAGAATTCAAGATAGGCCTATTTTTACACTTATTACAGATTTGTGATGATGTCATTTTTTCCCCCCTCTTCTCATCGAAATAATAATTGCAAACTGTTGCAACAACAACAAAAAAAAACCAACCATAAGTTGTTAGAAACTAGAAAGGTCCAAACTCCATAATAAGAGTCCCTATATAGGTCTATAGAAAAATGCTTCCTTGTTACATTGACTACTGTAATTCGTCCTCCACCCCCCCCCCCACTTTTTTTATAAAATAAAATAAGTAAAGAACACCAAACACTGATGAAGATAAGACATGAAAAAAAATGTCTATTATATAAAAAAAAGTGCTAAAAGTACGTTTTGAATAAAAATGGAGACAAAACCGAATAAGGTCCTCATGTAAAAAGGTTATGATAGTTATCAGTAAAGATGGCGGCGTCTAGCCTACAACTTACTTTATAGCCTTTCCCTATTTTTTTTGCCTATTCTTTTCAATTGTCTGATTTTGAGTGTCAAGTTTGAACAGACGAACAGAAAAATATTGAGAAAAAAAAAAAAAAAATGTGTGAATTCATTTTCAATGAGAAATTTTGCCCTTCCCTCCTCCTCTTCCTCCCCTTTTTGCTCCGCCCCTAGCTCCTTGCACCTTTCTACTCTTAAATGCCCTTTCTGCACTGATTATGTGGGTGCTAACAATTTAAATACCCTCAAATCTCACTCTTCTCAAGAGTTGTGTGTGCCTTATCTTTTTCTTGTAAGATTTTTGTCACAAATTTTAATCATAAAATCTCATTTTTTTTTCTCGTTTTAAACCACAATTTTTTTCTTCTGCTTCTTCTTTTACATTTGTGCCCTTTGAGGTCCGCCCCTTAATTTTTTTTGTGCGTAATAACCCCTACGACTGTAATAATATGGGTTTTCATTATATTTAAAGGTGATTTAAATCAGAAGGTGCAAAATACTCCTGAAAAATGTATTCATGTGTTTTTTTTTATTTCTTCTTCTATCTAATACCTTGTACATATGAGTTAAATGAATTCAAATTAATGAATGAATTATATGAATTATAATATGAATATAAAATATAATATGAATTATACGGAATCCAGTTAAGGACATGAACCCAAATAAAAATTGACTTTATTATTAATATTTTAAATTGAAATACTAAATCAATATTTTGTCAATAGTTTATATATTATATTTAAGTATTAACTCAATATTTTCGGATTAATTAACTGAATAAATTGAATTCTATATACTGTTTGTTTGCCATTCACAGGCCTCTGTAGAACACGTTTATTATTTAAATGCATTTAAACTATCAGGTGTGAACTAGATATTAAGCTGTAAACGCCTCTCGAACTCTTTGATTATTCTGTTATTCAAATTCAGGTGCCAAAATGAATAGAAACTTGAATTTGTTTTTAAAAACTAGAAGGGGTAGCTCAATCATTTAAGTCTGAGGTAATTTCCATGTTGATATCTTTCAAAATAAGTTTTTTTTTTAAAAAATGTCAGTTTGAAAATGATTCAACTTTAAAGCGGATGAGATTGTTTTTTTTTTTTAAATATTTCGTCTGTAAAAAGTTTATTTTGAAAGATATTAAGGTGAAAATACTCTTAAGAGGGTACATCGCAAAATTACTTCGAAAAAGTGCGCTAGTATCGTTTTTATATTGAGCCCATAGACCCAATGTTAAAGAAAAAATGTTAATTTTAAAATACACAGTCGCGGTGGCAATATTGTTTATTTTTCATATTTAAAGTTATCCAATTTTGATGTTTCAAAGTGCAATGTGCACCTTAAATATATGTTCATCTAGTGATAGAAAGACAAAAAAATTGGTAAGTATCCTTCTATTTTTTTTAAAAAAATATTTCAAAATCGCAAATTTTTATCTTTTTCGTTAAACTCCATTGAGTAAGAACAACCATTAACCATTAAAATATTCGTAAAAATACCTAAAAATAATTTTAAAAAACAGAAACCATGCGCCAATGTGTTGGCTTGCTTCATTGTGGCAACTTGTGATTTTTTAAAATTATTTTAGGTATTTTTATGAAAATCTCAATGGATGGTTTTTCTTACGAGCACGTATAAAAATTCGCGATTTTGAAATATTTGTTTTTAAAATAGAAGCACACTTTCCAATTTTTTGACGATCTATCACTAGATATCCATCAAAATAGGACAAATTTAAGTATGAAAAATAAACATATTGCTGTCACTGCGTATAGCAGGTTTGGGTTATAAATAGTCAATATTTTTTTAAATATTTGTCTGTACAAAAAGTATATTTTGAAAGATTTCGACATGAAAATGTCTGTAAGTGATTGAGTATACCCCCTTCTAGTTTTCTAAAAACACTTTCTAGTTTCTGCTTAATTTTGTTTTCCAGAAGCGCCGTTTTTGTTAAAAAAATAGACAATTTTTAATACCAATAATCAATTGTTGATCAATTAATACAATTTTGGCATGAATGGCACTAAATGCATAAAATGCTTTTTGAACCGCTTCAAAAGCGCTTAGTAACTGAACGCATCCAATATTATAGCAACCACAATTATGCATTTTTTTTAAATTAAGAAAAAAAAAAGATGGTTAGAGGCTAAAATTGTCTACATCACTTATCGAAGTTACAGTCTGTTATCTAGATAACTCTAGCCTCTAACCAGCGTTTTTAATCTTAATTTTCATATATCTTTATATTAATTTTTTTCCCTTTGTATTTTTCTATAGGAAATTGCTTCCTTGGTTGCGTTTACGTATCAGTATAATCCGTAATAAAGGTAAGAACTTTACTGAGGTTTTTTCAAGGTTCGTTTCATTGCGGCTCTTAGGAATAGATCGCAAACGCGAGAATATGCAAGTACATATTCTCGCGTTTGCGATCTATTCCTAAAGGAACTGAAGCGCTTTCATCGCTCAGTTCCGCTCCTTGTAACTTTCTGAAGTTTTTTTTATCTTCGCTCCGTTGTGCTACGCAAATTTCCCAACTTTTGACGTCATAGGATGTGACGTCGACCTGGAAGTGTATGACCTGAAAAAATGGCGGCTAATTTTGGTTATCGAAAACTTTCGTAGCGGTGTTTTTAAACACATTTTTCACGCTAAAGGGAGACGAAAATGCTGAAAGTGACCTTTTAAAGTGAAGAAGCTGTGTTTAAACTACAAGGGGGTCGCGGTGTTAAAGGGTTAAAGTGTTTTTCTAAGTGTGTTTGACGGAGATTTATGTAATAAGGTCGTGTGCGATGCGTCTTGGAGCGGTTGGAGCGGACGGATTCTACAGAAAATCTTTCGTATTACAATCATTTCAGATTTGTTGGAGTGATTCGAGTCTAATTTGTATTTGCTTGTTTGTTAAAAAGAATTATTGGAGCGTTTCTTTTTGTCGGATTGATCGGTGTTAGCTCGAAATGCTCTCAGTTGAGAGTTTTCGTGTTAATGTCCATAGCAACCATATAATTTTTAATAACTGGATTGTTTCTTTTTTAAATAATTATTTAACAGATGCCGTTTATTCAATGTAAATAGTGAAAATACATTGTGACAGTCAATAATAATAGAGCATACAATTACTCTTCTAGTTTCTAAACCCCTATTTAAACTTTTTAAAATTGAAAACACCTTTCAAACACTCATTATTCTGTCTTTCAGGTGCAAAATGACGCGAAACTTCAAAGTATTAATAAAAACTAGAAGGGGAAATCAATCACTTCAGGATATTTTCATGTAAGATATCTTTCAAAATAAACTTTTTTTTAGACCAAAATGTAAACAATATCGTCTGCTTAAAGTTGATTGACTTTCTAACTCACATAAAAATCGGCTGACCATATTTGTTTGAAACAAAAAACGGGACATTGGGATGGCAGTATGGCATTATGGATCGGCGGCGACGGTCGGCGAGGATAAATACAAGCGGCGGCGACTACCGGCGTCTAAGAAAAAAAAAACTAGAGATGGGACATTCGAATTCTCGAATCCCGCGAATCTTGAAAAATATTCGAGATTCGAAAACTAAAATCTTCGCGCTTTTTTCGTCTTTCGAATTTTTCGAATCCTAACCTTAAAAAAATGTTAAAAACTTTGGTAAAAATTAGTTTTAACTCCAATTGACGTCCAAATAGAAGCGTTCACTAACAAAAAAAAACCTCGGCGATTGTTGTAACCCGGATCACCAATGGATCACCTTGTGGCGACCCTGAGTGCAGATTGTTTTATTATTATTAATAATTTAATATTTAATATTATTTTATTTATTTGTATCTTCTTAATGAATAATATGGGATTCTTATATGAAGGATTCGAGGGATTCTAGAGCCTCTTTTAGAATTCGGATAAAGAATCGGACTCGGATTTGAGAAAATTTAGGATTCGTCCCACCTCTACTTTTAAGTGACTATAAGCCACCCTTCTAGTTTCTAAAAAAAAAACATTCGAGTTTTTCTCTTCAATTTGCACCTGAAAAAGACAAGGGAATAATGAAGAGAGATTTCGAAAGAGCCCCCCCCCCCCCCGAATTACACCTTTAAAACCATCCTTAAACGACAGGAATCAGAAATTAAGTGAATTCAAATGTCAACAGCTGAAATATAAATTGACCATTAAGTTTAAGGAGAGATGGTAAAAGGTTTTACACCCAAAAAAAAAAAAAAAGTCGACACCTGTCTCCCCCCCTTCCTTCAACCTCTCTGAAGCTCCCTTTTCTCGTCATGAGTTCCTCACACCTTAAGGGAATTTCTGTTCTAAAATTTCATTCCAATCTCGACCAGTAAGTAGTATATAGTAGGCTTAATGCATAACCTATGTTTCTACTATTTTAGCCACTGTTTTTAAGATAAAGGAGAGTAGAAGGGAGAAAAAGAGAAGAAGAAGAAAAAAAAAAAAAAAAACACCAGTTGCAAAATGGTGTGTCTATACAAGTTGTTTGACATTCATTATAGTTAGGAGTAATAATTATTTAAAAGATCTGGGAGGTATTTTAGTTTGTGTGTGTGTGTTTTTTTTTGTGACTAGAAACAGATGGACGTTTCTAAATTAACGACTTTGCTTCTGTTCAATCAGAAATTAAAGGCAATTTCTTTATGCTGTAAAGAATTTCAGAAGGGGTTGGATTGCTTAACCCTTCTAATAAAGGGTAGTACACACCGGGATTCTTTGTTGCGGGGCTGAATCGTAGCAGCTCAGATTTCCTGTTTTTGGAGTCCCACCAAAATGGGAAACATTTCAACTGGGACATTTCATGGTGTGTTGGACGTCTTTTGAAACATGAACAATGACTCAAAGGGCTTAGTTTGCTTTTAATTGCATTAAAGACGTCTTTAATAATTAAAAGCAAACTGAGCCCTTTGAGTCATTGTTCATGTTTCAAAAGACGTCCACACCATGAAATGTCCCGCAACAATGTTGAAATGTTTCCCATTTTGATGGGACTCCAAAAACATGAATCTGAGCTGCTGCGATTCAGCCCCGCAACATTTCAACATTGTTGCAGGACAGAATCGCAACAGACGCAATTCAGCCCCGCAACAATGTATCGCAACAAAGAATCCCGGTGTGTACTACCCTTAACGCAACATTTTTTTCAAAAAAATCCAATTTGTTTGTGTTTTGTGTCACAAATTTGTTGTGGTTTTTTTTGTCTTTAATACTTTTGTACTGTTTTCAAAATCTTCTTTTTCGGGCGTTTTTGTTGTGTGTTTTTTTGGTCTCCGAACTCGTGTTGCACTTTTGTCAGCATAGCCAGTGGCCGGCCTTAGCCTCCTTGGCGCCCTGGGGCAGATTTTTTCAAAAATTAAAATTTGTTTCATTATTAGTACAAAAAACACATCGAATTATATGTCCATAGAGAAAACCATATTAGTTTTAGATTTAAAAAATGACAAACTAGTTCAAAAGATCATAAAGAAAATTTTAAGCTAAAAGTGTAATTAATATCTGAAGATTAAAAGTTGGCCGTCTCTGGCCGTTTTTATCGGCGAAATCTTTAATTCTAAGAGCAGAAAAGTCGAGAATTTTCGGTGATTTCATTTTCAATGAATAAAAGAGTTCCTAAACTGGAAAGTCTGTTTTGTGACATTGTAGACCTGGACAAAGGTCGAGTTGTTGCTGTTCACAAGGTGAAAATGTTTCGACCCAATAATAAACCTAATATAAAAGACTAGTGGGGTAACCCGTCATAAATGACGGGAGCCAAATTCACAGGCAATTGTGTCCTGCTTTAGAATTTCTTTTCCTCCGCCCTTTTATGACGTCAGACCAAGTAACAAACCCAATTAGAAATTGATGACGTTCATAAAAGGGCTGAGCAAAAGAAATTCTAATGCTGGGCACAATTGCCTGTGATAAACTGTAGTTTAATTTTGCTACTATTATCCCCTCCCCTTTTTATATTTGAAAGAGAAAATGAGCTTTTCATTTTCTCTGGTGTGCTCATGCGTGTCGTTTGTTCCTTTTTTTACTCCTTTCATTTCAATTTCAGTCACCCCCTCCCACTTTTTCCCCCTCCACGTTTCTCTCTCTCTCTCCCACCCCTTCTACACTTTCCAACCTTTCCCCCCTCTCCAATTTAATATCATGGGGTTCTTGGATAGGAAGGGTGCAACATATAGTTGACCTTGAGAAAAAAAAAAGCTGTTCATTTCTTCATTTATTTAAATTTATATAAATTCCGACGTGCTTAAATGGTTTTGTGCAGTTACTCCCACACACACACACACACACACACACACAGATCTGGGATATTATATATATAATTTTTAAGAGGGGCGTCTTCAGCGCCCCAAAACTCGCTCGGCGCCCAACCTGCTCGACGCCCTCGTGCGGTGGACGACCTCGCCACCTCCAAAGGCTGGCACTGTTCTGCGTATAGCAAGGAGAGCGGAAAAGACACGACTTCATCGTTCAGGAAGGTAAAATTGTATGTCGAACCCGGGTCTAAATAAGAAAATCCTTATTTGTCTTTATAAAAGGTTTTTGTTTCTTTATTCAAATGTCCCGTGTTAAGAGATCATAAGGATAAATAAGAAAAACCATATGTCCTTTTTTTATATATGTTAGAGTTTATAGAAAACGTTAAAAAAATATATCAAAATTTTCACCTGCTGTTTTTTTTATAAGAGAGAGAGAGAGAGATAGAAAAGGGACACTTTTTTTAGGGAGAAAGACAGAGAGAGAGAGAGAGAGACGGAGACGTTTTTATCTCTTTCTGATATCCAGATTTGATAAAATAAAAAGATAAATCTGCTAAAAATTGTCACGCAATATATATATTTTTTTCTTCAAATAGGTGAGACACGGTGGGAGGCTATAAATTTATATAAAGCAACCTGCATTTAAAAAAAAAACAAGAGCTTACGTATTAATAAAATGGGATATAGACATTTGCTCTAAAGACACAACAGGCAATTAGAAAACGGGATGAACAGAACTTGGCTCCGCCCTTTTTGTGACAACCGGCAACTTCTAATTGGTTGGTTATGGTGTCTGCCGTCACCATGCTCCGCGTTTTTCAACGTCGAACCACACAACAAGCCAATTAGAAGTTGCCGGTCGTCATGAAATGGTTGGAACCAACTTCTGTTTGTCCCGATTTCTAATTGCCTGTAAAGACACATCCCCTAAAGCCATTTGTCCTAATGCCAATTGCCCTAAATGGACATTTGGCCTAAAGGAAAATTGTCATAAAAGGACATTTGCCCAAAATCACTTGTTCTAAAACCTCTTGCCCTAAAGGGAGATTTGCCCTAAAAACACTTACTCTAAAGACACATCCCTTAAAGCCATTTCATTTAATGCCAATTGTGTTCTATGTTGGAACCCTGTTCATAGGGTTCAGATTGAAGTTCAAGTGCTAAGTTTTTTCTTTCTTGAATGTGGACCTTGAATTTCTGAGAAGGAATTGTGTTACACTTGACACTTAATAATTGTATCTACTGCCGTAGAAATGAAGCCTGGTCTACTTTTGAAGACAGGATGACCAATTATTTATGTTTGCTTCCCATATACATGTACACTGTATGTGTGTTTTGTAACGTGTGTGGGTGAGGTTGGCGCTTTTTTGTTTCTGAATTCTGACCACTGAATTATTATTATTCATGGCTGGACAGTTAATGAGGATTTTGGTATTTTTTTTACAGGGTGGTCTATATTTTAAGAAACTGGCAAAATCTTCATATTTGAACTTGAAGTTGAACTCTTTAAGGATAAAACCATTTTTGGGTGGCGAGTCTAGAGCCAAGCTGTGAGTTTTAGGATGCTAGCAGCACTGCAGATGTACATTGTGGGGGAGGCGCGTCAAGGGTTAAAAAAGATCCAGATAGTCAGATTTCGATACATTTTTAGAGGACTAGTTTCAGGTGAACTAAGGCAGTGTCTGTAACTGCCTGTTACCGACAGGAATTCTGACCCATTCCTACATTGGAACAGGAACAAAGAGGTGTTACTAAACCAGTACAGATTGGCACTGAAATTCCTAAACATAACAATTTTCGAAGGCTGTGGTCGTCATGACAGAAAGAGGGGGAACAGGAAAAGTGCATCTGGTTGCTTTAAACGAAGTATTGAAAATTGAGCAACAATTTTAATTTAAACTGTATTTATTGTAATTATTATTAACTGACTAGTGGGGTAACCCGTCATAAATGACGGGAGTCAAATTCACAGGCAATTGTGCCCATCATTAGAATTTCTTTTCCTCCGCCCCTTTTATGACGTCAGACCAAGTAACAAACCAATTAGAAATTGATGACGTTCATAAAAGGGCTGAGCAAATGAAATTCTAATGCTGGGCACAGTTGCCCGTGATAAATTCTAGTTTAATTTTGCTACTATTATCCCCACATGATTCGACCTCATCTTGAGTATTGGCTGCAGTGTGTGGAATCCCCACTCTGTAGTGTTAACTCATGCAGTGGAAATGGTCCCGCATAGGGCAACAAGATTTTTTCTGCAGCATATACATGTATGTTTACAGAGTGTCACTGAAATGCTGGTGGGGCTTCATTGGGATAGTTTAGCTCATCGTAGATCAGAAATTACTTTATGTACGTTTAAGACAATTGTACATGGTCAATGTCCCAAACCATATAATGTTGGAAGGGGTGACCATGGCACTGTTATTACTGGTCTTTTTTCTGAGGGTTATACGACAACGGAATGCTTTTCCTAATTAAATTATTGCAAGTGCCCCGTTGTAGCAGCTATGATTTTATTATTAGAGTATGGTGCGCGCAACATGGCATAATTAACATTTGGCCGAATAAAAAAGATTAAAAGTCGACATGTCGAGAGTTTAAAAAAAAAATCTCGCATGTCCTTTACAGGGCTCCGTACGAATGTGTATACAATTATTTTTTTTCTTTCAAAACTGGTATAAAACATGTTTATCTTATTCTTTTTTACTATTCTAGATTCTAACAAACTTTAAATTCCTGCTTAATAGATAATTTCTGTAAAAAAATAAAGTAGAATTGACTCACTTTTTGTTTCGAACCATTCAATGAATTGGAGAAGAAGAAGAAAAAAAAAAAAAACTTGCCAATATTTTTCAATTATTAAATGACAAATCACTTGAAGTAATTACAACATACCAACCAGGACTTAGATTAATCTTTGAAATTAGATCCGTATTAAACTTGTTCAAATATTTTAACCTGAATAAAGCAAAGTTTTTCTTTTTTATGTCGCAAAGTCTTGAACTAAAATCTGAAATTATGATGCAATTTCTAAGACAAATATTTAATTTTATTTCATGAAATATTGAATTTTATTACTAATACCAAAGGCAATATGCACTTTTTGAATAGACGACGAGACTGTTTTGAGGCTAAAATACCTACAATTAACACAACGGTTGATACGAAAAAAGGGGGGGGGGGAGGAAGGAAGCAAGTGAGCAATCTTGCAAACAGTCCTTTTCTGAAATGTAGCCTCTAAATAGTCTCATTGATGGAAGAGAACATTTCTCTCACTTGTTAGGAAAATCAGACATTTCGCTATAACTTTAGGCAATTTGTAAAACCACTTCAAATCTCCAAGAAAATTACATAATTAATAGAGTTTTAGGCATTGTGTAAACACGGCCGGCTCTAGAGTATGCGAGGCCCCAGGCAGCAAGCAATGAGCGGTGCCAGGAAAAAATGTGTTAGTCAGCAGCGCGGGGCTCCTGAAAGCGCGGGGCCCAAAGCAGTTGCCTCGCTCGCCTTGCCCTAACGCCGGGCCTGGTGTGTAACATAATTCAACAAATCGGAATTTTGAGAACTAGATTTTGCAAGTAAAAAATGGAAGTGCAGCTTATATTGAGCGCATAACCCATCAGGCCACAACACAAAGCCTAAGAGGTCCACCAATCTCATAGAGCCCTCCTGATGCATGAGGGCCACAAAGCAAACGAGTAGCGTTTTTATAAAACCCACAAAACCCACCAAACCCATGTAAAGACCATATGCTTTTTTTTTCTTCATAAAACTATTAACCAAAGTCCAATCCTGGCCACGGATTGTGGTGTACTTTTTGCCAAAGTTAAAAGACCCCCCTGGGCTTTACGTATTTCTCTGATGAGAATGTTTTTTTTTTTCTTTCTTCTAAAATTGCCTAGGTATTCTGCAGAATGGAGTGTGCCACCCAAACTTTGAAAAATATAGGAAAAATATTATAAAAACACACACACAGAAAAGTTATTTTATCGTTTTATTTACAGTCACCCTGTAGTCATAACTGTGTTTCAATATTTGATTTGTCCTGAAAGAGTCAGTCACACATTAAATTTTGGGCGTTGTCTCTTCTAGTAAACAAAAATTTTATTTGTTAGTTTACATAATGGTTACCTGGGTTGAAAACATGGGGACAGAGCGAGAAAGAAGGGGAGGGGAGGGGGGGGGAAGGAGTAGGGGAGGGGGTTGGGTGGGCCTATATGCAGAATGTACATCCTGGTACAAAAAGACACAGGACACACATACACATACACAGAATTAGATCTGATCCTACCCCATTTTTTTTAGTTAAATATGCATTTGTTTGTTTATATCAAACAATGCTTAATACATCTCATTATATACAGTGTGACACAGAAGCCATTTTTAGGATATTTTTATTTGTGGTCATAATTTGATCTATGTGACCACAGAGGGCTTCAGTATGTTCTTTAAGAGACATTTCGGGAGTCTTTACCCCTTAAAAAGCTGAGAATTGGTCTCAAAAAAAGGGGTCACTTACTCTCCTCAAAGGAGCTTCGAGGGTTTCCAACTTTAGTTTGAGAGTTTTAGAGGCTATTTTAGTCTCAGATTCAATTTGAATAAAGGTGGCGTATCATTGACTGGTAGTATGTTTGCTAGAGGACAGGTCCGAGAGCCACTTCACTGGCCAATCAGCAAGATTGCGCATAAAATTGGCTAAAGCAAATAAGTCGGCCCCAATAGTATACATATCTACTTATAAGAGAGTTTGGCCCCTCATGGGCCCCTGTCAGCCAAACAGGGTTGATTTGCTTCTCTATCTGTGGCCCAAGGGTCAATTGTGAAGTAACAATCCCATTTAGATCAAAAAATAATTATTATTTTTTTTTTAAATTAAAAACACTGGTTAGAGGCTAGAACTCTAGTTGACAACTGATAATATAGATCAAGCTAGACATCTAGCCTCTAACCAACCTTTTTTTGATTAGAAAAAAAAAAGCATAATGGTTGTTGCTTTAATGATGATTACTTCACACTTGGCACTTGAGCCACAGGTTGAGAAACAATTTGCTTTGATATTTTTGCATAAAAATCCGAGCCTCTATAATTATGATGATGCATATATAAGTAGGCCCTACAGTAAATTATATTAATTTTAATTCAGATTATAGAGTATGAGCGCCATCTGTTGGTACTGAAATGAAAACTTTCTCAACCAGGATCTCCTGTTTTCTTATCTAATTAATGAAATGAATGAGTTATGACGTATTTATCATTAGTAATTATCACACAGAAGGATTTTTAGTTTTTTTTACAAAAGGTGTTGTTTTCTTGTCAGCCTTAAAATGTCGTGACAACATTTGTGTTGTGTTTTTTTTTTTAGTATGTGTGCGGCTTTGACCTATTTGAACCCCCATTTTTGCACTTTTGAGCCCCCCCCCCCCCCCTTTCTCCTTTCCAACCTCAACTAATATTTAGAATGGAGGAGGGGATTATATGATTACTAATCTAATTTATGATAGTTATATCTCTATAACCTATCATATAATGGAGATGCAAATACCCACCGTTATTAATGTTTTTGCATCGAAACAACAGTAAATATATACAGAGTGTTCTGAAAGTCGCTCTGCCCATAACAAGTGATCTACAAGTTAAGCATTCTCAAAAGTGTTCGCAATAGAAATTCTAGGGTGGCTTTCGAAAGTCTGAAAGGTGGCAACAGGTAGAGCCGAGCCATTTCTACTCGGTTCGGAACCAGTTTAATCGATTCGTGGGTTCGCGATTTTTTGGAAACCGGTTCTGATCAGTTCGTGGATCTTGACGAGCCGGTTAGAACCGGTTCCCAATATGCACTAGCATGTTTGCTCAGCAAAGTGGTGGCAGAGAGTAGAACCGAACCGAATCTACTCGATTCGGAACCAGTTCTTATCAGTTCAACCTACACTGGCGAACTGGTTCTGTTGGGTTCCAGTAATTGGATAACCAGGTTCTACCGGTTTCGAACCGATGACCTCTCTAGCTGTGTTTGGTGTATCAATCCACAAAGAGACTACTTTGAAGGGCCAATCCCAAAGGCCATCTTTTCCTGTTCAAAGAACAGAACATGTTCAAACACGTTAACCTCATAACGGATGTTCGGGAAAATGTTCGCCGAGACTACTCCTGGCTCGAACACTAACATCCTCTGATGTGACGGGCAAAAGCCGACAACTGGTGGATCGGGGCCGAACAGAACAACGAACAAAAGTTGTTACAGAGAAATGTTTATAAAACCGTCCACACTGTTCGCGAACAGTGTTTTGTTCGTTGTTCTGTTCTAAGTCTGAATCCACCATTTGATGTGCTTTGGTCGCAGGATAAGGAGATACACAGAACGGAAACTCTTCTATGGCACCCTCTTGCTGTTGCTGTGACACAGAAATTCATGACCTTGGAATCGGTTAATCAAGCCACTTCTATGGACAGGCAATTAGAAATCGGGACATACAGAAGTTGACTCCGCCCTTTTTATGACGACCGGCAACTTCTAATTGTTTGGTTATGTAGTCTGACGTCACATGCTCTGCCCTTTTCAACGTCGAACCACACAACAAACCAATTAAAAAGTTGCCCGTCGTCATAAAAATGGCGGAGCCAACTTCTGTATGTCCCGATTTCTAATTGCCTGTCTTCTATGGAGCAAATGAAGCACTGTTATGGAGAAATTGTTATCATAGAAGTCTATGGAAACTTGTGCGCATGCGCAGAAAAAAAAGTTGTCACAAGTTAATGGCTCTGTTTATCTCCTTATTCTGTGCTTTGGGTTCGCTGTCATTTCGAAACACCCTGTATATTTATGTATTAATATGAAAAAAGATCAGATATATCAAATATCTCATTATGTGTTTTTTTTGGCTCCGCCCCTTTAATGGTTGTTGATAATCACAAGAAGAAGTAAAAAAAAAAATGGCTGTCATATGAAATACTCTCTATTGTGATTATTTATAATACATATATTATGTGTTGGTGGTGGTGGTGGTGTTAATCAACATTAAGATTCTCATCTTAATCATCATCATCATCAACATCATCAATATGGGGCTGGTTTTGTGCTACATTTTTATTATTATTATTATTGTTCTTAATGCAGGGTGGGTTTTTTAGCCCACTTTAATTAGAAATGCGTGATTAGGACACTTCCTATTAGAGATATGAAGGGGTTTTTTTTGGCACACAAACACCCCACCCCCCTCCCCCCTTTACCCTTCTTTCCCTCTAGCCTCCTCTTCCTCCATCTCCTCCCCCATAATATCTTTCCTCATCAAAGTCATCATCATCATATAGGCTTATATAATTTACATTAATTTAATTGTTTTTTTTTTGGGGGGGGGGGTTTGTCATCATCTCTCATATCATCTCATTGTGCCCTCTGTTGTATGCAAATATATAACAGTTCAATGATTAAACAAGAATTTATTTAACAGCTCTAAAAAAAAATTAAAAATTGTTTATTTTTTCAACAATAAAAATTAATAACAAAAAGTTTGTCAATGAAAATGAAACAACAGCTATTTGCAAATTATTTATACAGGGTGATCTTAAAAAGGTATAACAGTCGAAGGTGTATGGCTAAAAACGATCAAGAGTCCTTTCTTGTTCATTTTTTTTTTTTCAGAATGACATTTTCAAAGTTTCAAGTCGATCCTTATACCTAGTACACACCTGATAATTTAAATAATAAACGTGTTCTACAGAGCCCTCTGTGAAGGGCAAACAAACAATATGTCGTCGAATTCAATTTATTCAGTGAATAATCTGAAAATATTGAGTTAATACTTAAATATGAGTAAAAATATATAGTATTTCAATTTAAAATATTAATAATAATAATAAATAAAAGTCAATTTTTGTTTGGTTCATGTCCTTAATTGGATTCCGTATAATTCACTTAAACACATTTAATATGAATTCATTTAACTCATGTGTAGGGTCAACGGTTTCATGCCCTAAAAATCAAAGAAATATGCATGCAAATATGCTGTCAAAAATCCTAAAATAAATGCCCACAAAATATGCACTATTGGATATCATTTGCACAATAATTTTTTTTTGGATTGAAATACACAACAAAAAACATTCTCAATTTTTCAAATTTATAATTATGCAGATTGTTATTTTAGTAGAGCTTTATACACAGGCATTTAGAAATCGGGACGAACACAAGTTGGCCCGGCCTTTTTATGACGACCGGAACTTCTAATTGGTTTGTTGTGTGGTTCGATGTTGAAATGGGCAGAGACATCAGACGTCAGACTACATAACAACCAATTAGAAGTTGCGTTCGTCATAAAAAGGGCGGAGCCAACTCGTGTTCGTCCCGATTTCTAAATGCCTGTGCTTTATAAGAAAGTACCGCTGGTGCCGCTTAAAACGAGCAATATCAGAAATAGACAAACTGATATCTTCATTAAGATTTTCACCATTCAAAACAGCTCAAATCTTCTGGAGCTCTTTATAGCTTTTATTTTTACAGTTGACAATTTCTTTGTTGCTTCTTTGGAAGTATTCCCAATAGCACATTTTAAATTGTCTTGCAGATCTTGAATGACTGAAAGTTTGTTCAATTTCTTAAACTAAAATAGAAAAATCCTAATTTTTCTAGAAAAAAAAAAAGTGTTAAATATGCCCTTAACATGTAAAAGTCCCAAAATATGCATGCAAAATACAAATACCCTTAAATATGCAATTATATGCAAAATGAAACTAGTGTTATTCGACTTCATATCACATGAATCATGATTAAATCTGACACAGCATGAAATATAAAGTAGCAAAAAGAATATGCATTTTCATAAAACCGTTGACCCTACTCATGTGTGTACAATTTATTAGACCGTAAATAGGGGGTTATACACGGGAGCGCCTGCAATAAACCTTGGGACCAACATGATGCAGGGTACTTGTCACGTGGGCGGTCGTTGGTGATAGCTTTGGTCAGTTTGAATTGGCCAATAGGAATGTAGTATTAGAATAACGGATTCTGAAGATCGCAGGTATAGAACTGTTGAATGAAGTCCGGTCGTCAGGTCGCGGTCGCTCCTAGGGAATTTCACTTTTAAGAGGGCTACACAGAAAAAATACTTGTATAAATGCAAGGTAGGTGGCAAACTACACACGTTGTCCATTAGTTGAAATAGAATGCAGCCTTTTAGCTCTAAAAGCGACAGGCAATTAAAAATCGGGACAAACAGAAGTTGGCTCTACCCTTTTTATGATGACCAGCAACTTCTAATTGGTTGGTTATGTAGTCTGACGTCACATGCTCCGCCCCTTTTCAACGTCGAACCACACAACAAATCAATTAGAAGTTCCCGGTCATCTTAAAAAGGGCGGAGCCAACTTCTATTTGTCCCGATTTCTATTTGCCTGTCTATAAGCGCGTTCAAAACAACTTGTTATCAGCACGTGGACAAACTTAACCCAGAACAATATATAAGTGAAGAGAGAGCACGTGTAGAAATAGCGATGACGCAAATTAAAAGTTTGCCACGTGAAAAAGGAAGGAAAATGGTGAGTCAAGAGTTGAAGAGTGGCAGTGAGATGGCTAGTGGCGCCATCTAATGCTAGAGGAACACAATAAATGATCTACTTGCATTCGTAAATTAAATTATATCAATGTTGAGGGGTATTTTGATAGTTTTGAATTTTCAGTTCACCTTGTAATAAAATTATAGAATTTCTCTCTCTCTCTCTCTCTCTCTCTCTCTCTCCAATTGACAAAATATAATTTATTGAATAAAATAAAATGAGCAGCTGTCTCGTTCATTTTGAGCTATTCTTATAATAATAATAAAAAATATAACAGCTTAATCTGAAGAAATCAAAGTTGTTTTTGTGTCTCTGATTCAAATAAATAATGAGCTTTTATTATTTTGTTTTGTGTTGTTGGTTATTTATTTATTTTTTTTTTCGTCCTTGATTTTATATTTTGAGCTTTTTTTTTTTTTGTTTCTTTCAGTCTCTTAATTTTAATTATTGCATTATTTTATTCTGTTGTTTTTTTGTTGTTGTTGTTGTTGTTGCGTGAGCAGCTTTGCAGCTGCTCTTCAGCAATTGACTTTCAAAAAGAAAAGCAAAAAAAAAAATCGTTTTACATATAAAATATGTAATTTACATGGTTTTTATATTCAGATTGTTAATTTTGATTTCGGAAGCAATTTCTCTTATATATATGTTACTGTCAATCTGCAGATTGCCTAGGCAGTCTGCAAAAAACCAACCAACCTGCTAGTGAATCTGCAAAATTCAATACAATTTTAGGTGTTGAATTTTGTGGCAGTTTTGGTTGTTATGCAGACTGTCTAGGCAATTTGCAGATTGACTGATTCCGCAGATGGACAGTAACATATATCTATATATAAATTAAAGAATTATTGGCATCTTTTCTTGTTTTTATTTGACAATTAAAATTATTACTTCTTCAACCTAAATTTGGAAATGGAAGGCAGATGTTTTTCGTTTCTTCTATTTTTTTTTTGTTCATCAGAAATCTTTAATGAAAATGACATTTCAATCCTCTAAAATCATTAATAATGAATTTTAAATCAACACAAAAACAAAAGAATTTAAAAAGAGAAAGTAATAATAAAAAAATAGGGATGGGGGACCATTCGAATCCTTGAATCCCACGAAACTTGAAAAATATTCGAGATTCGAAAACTCGAATCTTTGCCGCTTTTTTCGTCTTTTTTCGAATCTTTCGAGTCCTAACATTAAAAAAAACTGTTAAAACTTTGATAAAATTAGTTTTAACTCCATTGACGTCCAATAGAAGCGTTCACTAACAAAAAAAACCGGCGATTGTTGCAGCTTTGGTGGTGTCCGGATCACTAATATCACCTTGTCGCGACCCTGAGTGAAGCCACTTTGCGTTTTTATTATTAATAATTTAATATTTAATATTATTTCATTTATTTGTATCTTCTTAATGAATAATATAGGATTCTTATATGAAGGATTCGAGAGATTCAGGAGAATAGAGGGATTCGAGAATCTTATAGGATTCGGATTCGAGGAAATTTAGGATTCTTCGCAGCTCTTAATAAAAGAAATCTCCCAAAGTTGTTACAATTATAAACAGCGCATTTTCAAACTCTTATTTGATTTATTCTTTGTCTTTCACGAGCAAAATGAAGGTAGAGAAACTAGAAAGTGTTTTAGAATACTAGAAGGGTAGCTCAATTACTTAATAGTACCTTCACGTTGATATCTTTCAAAATAAGCTTTTTATGCGAGTTTGAAAAGGACCCAACTTTTAGCAGATGATATTTTTGAATTTTTGGTCTCTAAAAAGTTTATTTTGAAAAATCCTGTGTATCAACCTGATAATATTCTTAAGTTATTGAGCTACCCATCTAGTTTCTAGAAGACAGAATTATTATTATATATACATGTATAAAATCCCAGGTCTGTGTGTTTGTGTGTGTGTGTGTGTGGAGTAACAAAAACCATTGAAGCACGTCGGAATTTATATAAATTTGAATAAATGAACCGTTTTTTTTTCTCAAGGTCAACTATATGTTGAACTCTTCCTTTGGAAAGTGTAGAAAGAGGGGGAGAGAGAGAGAAAAGTGGGAGGGGGTGAGGGGAAAAGGTTGGAAAGTGTAGAAGGGGAGAGAGAGAAAAGTGGGAGGGGATAAGGGGAAAAGGTTGGAAAGTGTAGAAGGTGGAGAGAGAGAAAAGTGGGAGGGGGGAAAAGTGGAAGGGGGAAACTGAAATTGAAATGAAAGGAGTAAAAAAAGGAAAAAGCGACGCGCATGCGCATAATTCCCTGTGAATTTTGCTCCCGTCATTTATGACGGGTTACCCCACTAGTATAAAATAATATTCAAAATAATATATTTTTGGATTTTGGGTCTGTATAAGAAGTTTATTTTGAACGATATATCAACATGAAAATATTCTTACGTGATTTGAGGCTACCCTTCTAGTTTCTCATTAATTTTGCGCTACTGAAAGACAGAATAATGAAGAGTTCGAAAATCAGCTGTTCATAAAAACCATTTTAAAATTAAACATTAATTAGATAATTTATCTATAAACTTAAAAACAATTTCTAATAATTAAATATAATAAATTTGGTTAAAACTTAACAATTGAAGAAATAATAACACTGTTTTCATGATTTTAAATAATTCAAAATTAGAAATTTTTTTTAAAAATTACAGTTATGTTTTTTAGATTTTTTAATTGGTTTTTTCATCTGTAATAAAAGGGATCGTCTCATAGAGAGTAAGAAATGTTTCATTTTTTACTTTTTGTTTCTCACCTACTTTGTAATGAAACAAAGAAAGAACAAAAAAAAAAATGAAACTTCTGTTATCATTTTTTATGGTTTTAATAAGTAATAAATAAAATAACAAATGACTCTTTTTTTAAAAAAAAAATATTCATTCATGAAAGAAGTAGTAAGGGGCCAAAAGGGGGTGGGTGGGCCCCCCAAACCTTTCATTGTTTACAACTGGCCCCCATGCGGAGGTTTTAATGATGGTTACTGAAAAGTGGTTATTTTTCTGCTCGTTTTTTTTTGGTTGTTGTTAAAATGAAGAACTAAAAAAAATATTTAGAAAATTGTGTTATTTTAATTTATTATTTCCACTTTTTTTGAGAGAAGATTTTTCAGTTACATTTTTCATTTTTTAACAATGGGAAATGGATATCATTGTAAAAAGAAAGAAGAAAGAGGTATGGAGTGAGGGAGGGGAGGGGCTTCTGAGGGGGGCCTACTGCTGTCATTACGTCATAATTTACAAAACTGACACAAATGGCGGTCACCAAAGGTGGCGCTACCTGTAGTTTTGTTTAGATATTCGTTGGTTTTGTCTGTTTGTGTGATTTTTTTTTTGGGGGGGGGGGGTTTGAAATGGTTTATGAGCTCAGAAGGTGCATAAGGTTTAAGTCTGTACTTAGTGGCGACTTTGTTTTGAGCCCAACTTGTTCAAACTATGGGCACTTTGATTAAAGAACTTCTATTCGTAAACCTCGTTTCTACTACAAAAATTAACTGCAGTTAAAAAAAAATTAATCACAGTTATTTTTCTAGTGGAAACAAATGTGGTTAGTATTAACCTTTGAACAATGGAGTTAAATGCATTGACACAGTATGGTTAACTACACTATTGACTGGTTAAATACGTCACTTTCTGTGGTTCAAACCAACAACAATTGTTCAAACAACATGGCGGATAGTGAGAGCCACTCAATTTTGGAATGAATGAGGAATGACAATTTCAAAAAATGCCACAAAAACACACAAAAATACCAAATCTAGCTTGTTTATAGTTAACTTTAATCATGGTTATGTAATTGTGGTTAATTTTTGTAGCAGAAACGAGGCATAATATGTCGTTTCTACTCAGGGCCGTCTTAAGACATATCGGGGCCCTTGGGCACGCAAGAATTGGGGGCCCCATTGGATAGTAAAAGAAAGTGAATGACAAGAAAAAACATTTTCTGTTATGATTTTATATTTATTATGGTTAATTGGTACAAATCGAATACATGTTATTAACTGTTTTAAGAAATAGAACTTAGGTTACCTAAGTTAGGTAGGTACGTTATTAAATAAATTAAATAAATTTGCTTACACGAAAAAAAGGAGCTCAAATTTTTTTCTATTTTTAAAATAGAAAAAAATTTGATCTCCTTTTTTTCGTGTAAGCGAATATATCGGCCTTTCGGGGCCCCGTGAGGTCGGGGGTCCTGGGCACGGGCCCCGTGTGCCCTTATGGTAAAGACGTTACTGTTTCTACTACAAAAATTAACTGCAGTTAAAAAGGTAACAACAGTTAATTTTCTAGTGAAAACCGAGGACGTTACATTAACTATGTTTAAATTTATGAACAAATGAGTTAACTGTATTGACACAGTGTGGTCAACCACACTGTTGACTGATTAAATACTCCACTTCCTGTGGTTCAAACCAAAATTTAGCCTACAAACAACATGGCGGATAGTGAGATCCACTCAATTTTTCGACTGTATGAAGAATGATAATTTCACAAAAAAACACAACTGTTTAACAGGAAGTGGAACCGCGAACGAAATCATTTAACTATAGTTAAGTGCTATAAAAACGAAAAGCACTACAGAACCCTGAAAAGGACTTTTGTTTTTATTTTTCTCGATTCTAATCCCTTGCAACAGATTATAATTGACAAAAATAAAAACAAATGTCCTTTTCAGGGCTCCGTAAAGCACACAAAAGCACCACTTCTAGCTTGTCTGCAGTTAACTATAACCTTGGTTATGTAACTGCAGTTAATTTTTGTAGTAGAAACGAGGTTTTAAGTGTTGTCCACTTGTCTGCTTAAACTTGGGTCATTTTCAATCTGCATATAAAAAGCTTATTTTGAACGATATCGCAATGAAAGTAGCCTTAAAGTGATTGAGCTACCCTTCTAGTTTCTAAAACATTTTCAAGTTTTTTTTTTTCTTTTATTTTGCACCTGATTGATAGCATAATCAGAGAGTTCGAGAGAAAGCTTCCTGTAAAATGAACTTTATCAGATAGATGCGCCACCAAACAACGGACATTGGCAACAAACCCCCCCTAAAGTCTACTCCTCTACTCGTATTCTGATGTGTTTGTCACCAGCTCACATTACTTTCATTTGAAAATACTATTGGATTTAATATTTGAATTATTCCACATGGAAGGTTCGTATTAAGTTGAATAGGAATAGGGAATACATGTATTTCATTAAGGAATTCTGGAAATGTGAGATGACAACCTTTGCCACAAAAATGGGAGGAGGGGAGACTTTCATTTTGGCAAATTTAAAATGGCGTCGTTTGGTTTTTGTAAATTTAAAATGGCGTCGTTTGGTTTTTGTAAATTTAAAATGGCGTCGTTTCGTTTTTGTAAATTTAAAATGGCGTCGTTTGGTTTTTGTATATTTAAAATGGCGTCGTTTGGTTTTTGTAAATTTAAAATGACGTCGTTTGGTTTTTGTAAATTTAAAATGTCGTCGTTTGGTTTTTGTAAATTTAAAATGGCGTCGTTTGGTTTTTGTAAATTTAAAATGACGTCGTTTGGTTTTTGTAAATTTAAAATGGCGTCGTTTGGTTTTTGTAAATTTAAAATGGCGTCGTTTGGTTTTTGTAAATTTAAAATGGCGTCGTTTGGGGTGACTCATGAAAAGTCACATCATTTTTAAGTTTTTTATGGTTTTATTGACTTATTTTAAAATTTAAAAATCGTTTTGACAATTGTTGGGTAAGTCTTTGACTATATTTCATTAAGGAATTTTGGAAACGTGAGGTGACAACCTTTGCCACAAAAATGGGGGAGGGGGGAGACTTTCGTTTTTGGAAATTTAAAATGGCCTCGTTTGGTGACTCAGGAAAATTCACTTAAAATATTGAAATTTTGGATTTTATATTTGAAGGGCTCTTTTGAGATTCTTGAGTCTCTTTATCTCTTTTTGGGCCATGGCCCCCTATTGGTGAATAGGTCAGAATTTTCGAGTGGGATGGGTTTAAATTAAAAAAAAAAAAAGATAATGTGAGAAAAGGACATTAGAATTTTGAAGAAAAAATGAAAATGCATAAAATTTGTTTGTAAGGGCGCCATTAAAAATTGCGTGCAAAAAAGTTTCTTTTTTTTTCTATGAATAAAAATAAAAGACCTCCCACTCACTCGTAGATTTTTCTAAAGTTTGTTGTTGTTGTGTGTGAGTGTGCATCTTGATTTACAACAGGAAACACCTGACCACAAGCTCGGTTGGGGGGCCCTTCTCTCCATATTTTTCTGTTTTCATTTCTTTTATCGGATTGTAAGTGGGTGTAGACGTATAAATGGTGGTTGGAGGACCTTTTTTTTTACTTTTTCTTAAAAATCATGCTGCTTTTTTCAGCTACTTATTTCATTTCTGTGTAATTTTTCTTTTCTTTTAAGAGATAGATAGAGAGAGAGAGAGAGAAAGAAAGAGAAAGAGAGAGAGAGAGCGAGCGAGAGAAAAAGAAAGAGACGTAGAGCGAGAAAGAGATAGATAGAGAGAGAAAGGAACAGAGCGAGAGATAGATATAGATAGAGAGAGAGGGAGAGAGAGAAAGAGAAAGAAAAATAGATAGATAGAGAGAAAGAGAGAGATAGAGATAGATAGAGAGAGAGAGAGAAAGTAATTCTATGTTGTGTTTTAACAGTAGGGATTCTTATTCCAGACTCTTCAATTTTCTTTTTATGTCTGAAGGGAATAATATAAAACCCCGGGTTTGCTTTTTTAGGGCTGGACATAAGAGTCACCGAGGAATCGATTTTTATTAATCTGATTCGTAAGAATCGATTTATCGGGTTGGGGCATACGTGGTGCGGGTGTTCAATCAATCACAAGTTTCCTCCTGACAAGATTTACTCTAGGTGGCGATATTATATATTGATAACAATTTTTGTTATCTTTCTGAATCTGTTTGAAATTTTTCCGTTCGAATTAATCGCTTAACTCATCTGATTGCTTTAATTCATGCGAATTTCGGTCAAGCAACTGAATGATTGTCCAGTGAGGTTGGGTTGTTGCCATGACTTAAATTTAGACTGCTGATTAGGGCGAACGACCCTGTAGGGTGGAATCCCCACACTGCAGACTTAGCTCACTCCATAGAAATGGTCCAACGCAGGGCTGCTAGGTTTGTTTGTGGTAAATATGGATATGCCGACAGTGTAACTAAAATGCTTTCAGAGCTTGGTTGGGATAGTTTACTTGCAATACGTTCAAATTTTAGTCTTAATATCTTTAATCGAATGCTAGAAGGCTCTTGCCCTAAACCTACTTCAAGTAAACTTTGCAGGGCATTATATTTGGGTAGGGGTGACCACTCTAACAAAGTTGGAGAGATTTTTGCACGAACAGATTCTTATTACTGGTCATTTGTCCCTAGGGCGATTCGACAATGGAACTCGCTTGCTGGGGATTTTGTGCAGGAAAAACGTATTTTATGGGAGTCCTAATTTTGTTTTGACAATGCTTATGTTTGCAGCATTAAAAAATATTGAAATTGTTGTTGGGTTTATATCAATAGGGTTTTATATTTTCTGGTTTTGACAATGCATTTTATATGCTGCACTCGGACTCTTGTCCCTCTGCCATAGGCCTTTATGGCTGCTTGCAGAGTAATTTTTCAAATTCAAATTCAAATTCAAAATTCAAAAAGGCAAATGGTTTTAGGGCAAATGTTCCTTTACGCCATTACGGAAAATGGTGGTTTTAGGGCAAAGAAATGTACGAACTTGCCGACGCCCAAGTGGCTGAGAGGAGTTAGCTCCCGTTTGTATTACTGAGGGGGGGATCCCGGGTTCGAATCCCAGTCGAAGCATGGTTATTGTTCGTGTTTTGTAAATTTTCCGTTGTTGCGGAGTTGACATATGGCAGGGCAGCCAGTCTTAAAAAAACATTTCGCCAAATTCGACTCGTATGTCGCATCTTTCATCATCATTTGACCGACCCCACTCGGTGCGGGACGTGGTCCAGGAAAAGAAGAAGAAGAAAAGTGTACTAAATGCACCAACCCATTAATAAGCACCGTTAGTGCCTCGGACAAGAGTAGAATCGCTTGCATTGCATTAAAGATTATTGTCGCTAAGAAAAAACTGCTTTTAGAAATAATATTAACTTCTTAATTACAATAAAAACATCTCTCATAATTAAGAAAACATTAACATACATCCATAATTTGATGTATTCCATTTAAACGCTCAGAAAATGAGAAAAAGCACTGATTGCACCGACAACTGGCAAATTTGTTTCTTCCTTTTTCCGTTTTTTTTGAAATAGTTTTTAAAAATGTAACCGCACTTACCAATTTTTTGTCATTCTATTACTCGAACAGCATATATTTAAGGCGCACATTGCACTTCGAAAACTTAATATTGGACAACTTTAAATATGAAAAATAAACATATTGCCATCGCGACTGTGTATTTTAAAAATTAACATTTTTTCTTTAACATCGGGTCTATGGGCTCAATAGAAAAACGATACTAGCGCTCTTTGTGGAGATTTTTTAAAGTAATTTTTGCGATGTGGCCTCTTAGCATGCATCACGTCACACTTTACTTAGCTTTCTTATTTGCATCTCTTTTTAGAATTGTAATTTATTAGTTGTGCTACTTGTCTTAATTATGTGGTCAACCTTCATGAGTTGGTGGTCGCTGGGCAGCTCATTTATTTACTTGTTTTTTTTTTCTTTGAGTTGTCAGTTTATTTGTAAACTTCAGACCTCCCTTTCTCATGCAAAATTCAGTTACACTTAGCTTTAAACTAAGCTTCAAAAAAATTAATGGGGGGGGGGTAGAGTGAAATTGTTGCCTGTAAAGCCTAAAAACGTAGCAACAATTCAGCAACTTAAGAGCAACATAGCCGTGTTGCTCTATTGTTTCCTGAAAGTTGAAACATCTGTCATAAGAGCAACAAACCCGAATTGTTGCTCACAGATTGAAAGCACCAGAATTTTCAAATCAAACTTGGTTCTATTTTCGAGCAACCATTTCAGCCAACAGCCAATAAAAACGGCTTGAATAAATCACATGACTTTTTTTCAAATTTTCAACTGATGAAGAAGAGGAAGACGAAACAAAATGTCTACAGTCTTTGGCTCACAATCTCTTTGTTTCATTGGTTGTTGCTTTCATGTAAGTTTCATGAACGTTGCAACATGTATCATAGGTGTTGCTTGAAACAATACTGTTGCTACAACTAGTATTGTTGCTTGATTGTTGCTACGTGTAGCATCAGCTTTATACACACACTTGGATTCTTTGTTGCGTGGCTGCTCCGATACAATGTTGCAGGGCAGAATCGCAACTGAGGCGATTCCGACCCGCAACGTTGTTCTCGTTTCCGCACCTACACTCAAGTTTCACGTCATCCTTCTCGGTTTTTACCATGTTATTATCACCTGCGGAAGTGGCCTTTGCAATAACAGGCAATTAGAAATCGGGACAAACAGAAGTTGGCTCCGCCCTTTTTATGACGACCGGCAACTTCTAATTGGTTTTGTTGTATGGTTCGACGTTGAAAAGGGCGGAGCATGTGACGTCAGACTACATAACGAACCAACTAGAAGTTGCCGGTCGTCATAAAAAAGGGCGGAGCCAACTTCTGTTTGTCCCGATTTCTAATTGCCTGTTATTGCAATATGGGTCGTCTACACGGTGGAAACTTGAATTATATGACAAACACAACAACCGTGCCTCGACCGAGATTCAAACTCAGGACCCTCCAGCACCACAAGCGGAGACTATCTCCACCGTGTTAACGAGGCATCGGTCGTTAAGCTCTACGCCACGGAAGACCATAGAGCACAACCTACCAAACGTAGGTCCTTCAAGTGGGAGACCGTACAGCTGTAAACAGGTCCGGGCTGACCGAGCTAGCCCTTAAAGAAGTGTTCCCACTTAAGTCATTTAAAGTTAGTATGAATGAAAGGTTACAACCGAGCAGCATGGAACAGTGTGCTGCAACAAGAATCGATTATTGTGGCTCGCGAGCCACACAGTTTGCGATTTTCTCTCAGAAACGCAACTTGAAGAGAAAAAAAAACCACCACAAACTCAATCAAGAATACTTTTATTGTTTATTAAACAAATATTAAACATCAAATAAATTAAGGTTATAAAAAATGTGAATATGATGATGATGATGATGATCGTCATCATCATCATCATGACAGCATATTGTGGCTGCGTTCATAAAACAACAAGTAGAAGAAGAAAACTAGAAAAACACATTTTCATGATCATCATTCACAATTACAATTCACGCTTTATGATTTACTGAAGGGTGTGAAAAAGATAAGCGGCTGAGAAATAAAAAAACTATAACTGCGGAATGAGCCAGCGTATCAATCACCATGTTATAGATACAAGGGAAGAGTATCTATTACATAGAGGGTGGCTCCCTCTATACAGAGTGTTCCGAAATTCCACACACGCAAAAAAAAAACTTAATTGGGAACTAGTTTAAATTTTGAAAACAACTTTAAGAACTTAGAAAGTTTTTTTTATAGAAACTAGAAGAGTAAATTGAATTAATTGATCACTTTAATGGGTTTTCATGTTAATATTTTTAAAAATAAACTTTTTAGGGTAGAAAAAGTTTCATTTTTTAAAGTTAACACAAATTACTCTTCTAGTTTTTAATAAAAAAAAAAGACTAAAGTTATTGCTTCTGAAAATGCTGAATTATCAACAGGTCATTTCCATTGCTCCTCCTTCATTTGCTATCTTTTTTTTTTTTGCAAAAAAAATGGCTGACGACTTACAAGGAAGCAAAAAAAAAAAACTAGAAGGGTAGCTCAATCATTTTCACGTTGTGTGTTATCTTTCAAAATAAACTTTTTTTTTTTTAAAAAAAGACAAAAATTAAAACTATCGTCTGCTTAAAATTTGGCTCATTTTCAAACTTGACATAAAAAAGTTTTATTTTGAAAGATAATCAACATGAAAATACCCCTGTGTAATGAAATGACCCTTCTAGTTTATAATTTAAAGAAACACGTTTCTCGTAATTTTTGCTTATGAAAGGCCGAATAAGCAAGAGTTTCGGGGGGAGGGGGGGGTGACGGGGGATTCTAGTCTCAGAGAGAGGTGCGTGTGTGTGTTTAATTCTGTAACACCCTGTATTTCGTATATGCATGATAATGTGTTTTCATAGATGGGGCCTAACGGTCCATGAATAATAGAATTTATCAGATTAAACACACATTGAAATATAATACAACTTATATAGGGCGCCAAATAAGATTGATGATCACAAAAGGCGCGCAGCAAGCAGACATTTTCACTGAAACTACACCAGTTTATCATCAAAAAAAAAAAAGAGAGAGACCAAAATAAAAATGGCTTCCTTAACCTTTTTTTTTTCTCTTTGCATCCGTTTTATTCTCAAATTGCACCTCTCGTACACCCTCGAGGGCCAATTTATGTCTCGCGAGCCGCATTTGGCCCCCAAAGGTTTTATTTTAAAGTTCCAAGTAACTTCAAACTGAAATTTTCGTAATTTGTTATTAGCTAGAAGAGTAATTGGTATTATCTATAAGTATTTTCATGACAATATTGTTCAAAATAAACATTTTATAGGGTAGTTTGAAAATGGCCTTTCTTGAGGGGAGATGGATGATGCACACTTGAGAAAATGGCCCTCAATTGTTTTTTCTCCAAAGTTCTAATGAACTTCGAAAAATTTCCACAAAGAGCGCTAGCATCGTTTCTTTTCTATTGTGCCCATAGACCCAATGGTAAATAAGAAATGTTAATTTTTAAAATACACAGTCGCGGCGGCAATATTTTTATTTTTCCTATTTAAAGTTGTCCAATTTTGATGATTCAAAGTGCAATGTGCACTTTAAATATATGCTGATCGAGTGATAGAATGACAAAAAATTGGTAAGTGCGATTCTATTTTTAAGAAATATTTCAAAATCGCGAATTTTTAACTCCATTGAGTTCGCTCTCGTAAGCAAAAAACATCCATTAAAATGTTCGTAAAAACACGTAAAAATGATTTTAAAAAACCACAAGTAAACCACAGTGAAGCCAACACATTGGCGCACGTGCAGGTGTTTAAAAATTATTTTTAGGTATTTTTATGAGCATTTTAATGTATGTTTTTTTGCTTTACTCAATGGAGTTTAAACATAAATGTTAAAAATTCGCGATTTTGAAATATTTTTTAAAAAATAGTAGCACACTGTCCAATTTTTTGTTATTCTATCACTAAAGTAGCATATATTTAAGGTGCACATTGCATTTTGAACCATCAAAATTGGACAACTTTAAATATGAAAAATAAACATATTGCCACCACGACTGTGTGTATTTTAAAAATTAACATTTTTTTCTTTAACATCCGGGGTCTATGTGCTCAATAAAAAAACGATGCTAGCGCTCTTTGCGGAGATTTTTAGAAGTAGTTTTGCGATGTAGATTCTTGAGAGCAAAAATGACCTTAAAATGACGTCAAATTGCCTCTGTGTAGACAGGGCTTTTTAGGTTGGACTGCTTTACTTTTTTTTTTTCTCACTGATTTAGGTTATAATTAGCCAGAGCATTTATTACATATAGCAGTAATTAACATGGCTATACATTATGTTGCATTGAGTTAATTAGACTTAAATTTTTGTTTCTAAAGATGCGAGCAAAAATTGAAACGCTGAAAATAATGTGCAGAGGTAGATACAGATAGATAGGGATCAGGGACTAAAGGACGCCAATGGCGTCAGTTCATAGCAAACATGGATTCGCTTGCATGCTTCCGAACAGAGAGCAGCATTATGGAGTTTGCATGTTGCGTATGGTTCAAAGGTGAAGCACGGCGACAATCAAGGGGGCTTTATGGCTGACAAAACGTCTTAATAGCTTGGGGTTTTTTTTTTGGGGGGGGGGGGGGTAGGGGAAGGTGCTTGTACTATTTTTTGACATACAAATGATGGCAGCAAAATGATACATCTTAATGATTCATAAATGTTGGGGGGGGGGGAAGATTTTGTTTTTCTCCATATTTTCTATGAAAGAAACCCTAATATGGTTTTTAACTGACTATAGCATTAGGCAGCTTGGAGTCATCTTGCATACATTTCGCAGCGCCATCTGTTGTGTAACCTAACAAACTAACCTAAAGACTATCAGCATAAAGATGACTCGAAGTGGCGCGCTCCAAGTCTCCTGATGCTGCTGTGAAGATGATACATTTTAAGCTGGGTCCAGACTTGAACAGAACATGTTCGCAACGTGTTGGGCCGAGTGCGAACGAAAAGAAAATAAATATGGCGACTCAAAAAACGCAAAAAAGTACAAATATCCACCAATATTGTGCTTTTTTTGGAATTGAATGGCTTTTTTTCTATCGGTGATGTTATATTAGCCAACTAAGCCTCACTTCTCCATAGTAAACACTGTTATTTTTCAACTGAATTTTTCACACGGCGAAAATTTTCGCCCCAATGGAAACAAGGCCTTAAAAAAAAAAGATTGGACAAATATATTTTGGGGGTGGCTTACGGAGCCCTGTAAAAGACATGAGTTTTTTAATTTTAAATCTGAAATTTCAAACAAACTATCTGACATTACAAACAAAATATCTGAAATTTCAAATAAAATATCTGAAATTTCAAATACAATATCTGAAATTTCAAATACAATATCTGAAATTTTAAACAAAATATCTGAAATTTCAAACAAAATATCTGGAATTTTAAACAAAATATCTGAAATTTCAAATAAAGTATCTGAAATGTCAAACAAAATATCTGAAATTTTAAATAAAATTTATGAAATTTCAAACAAAATATCTGAAATTTCAAACAAAATATCTAAAATTTTAAATATAATTTATGAAATTTCAAACATAATATCTGAAATTTCAAACAAAATATCTGAAATTATAAATAATATTTATGAAATTTTAAATAAAATTTATGAAATTTCAAACAAAATATCTGAAATTTTAAACAAAATATCTGAAATTTCAAATAAAATATCTGAAATTTCAAACAAATATCTGAAATTTCAAACAAAACATCTGAAATTTTAAATAAAATGTATGAAACTTCAAACAAAATATCTGAAATGACAAACGAAATAGCTGAAATTTTAAATAAAATTTGTGAAATTTCAAACAAAATATCTCAAATGTCAAACAAAATATTTAACTAAAGTATGAACCATTATCATTGAAATTTCAGATAGTTTGTTTGAAATTTCAGATAAAATAAAAAAACTCATGTCTTTTACAGGGCTCCGTAGTGGCTGAAGCTGTTTAAAATAAATATGAGGACATTTAGATTTGGGTGGCTTTTTTTTTTTCATATTTTTTTTTTTCTGAAAGAAAAAACAGCATAAAATTTCATAATAAAAAAAAACTATTTCAATTATCTGAGTTTAGAAGAAGAAGAAGAAGAAGAAAAAAAAATTGGACGATATTTTTGTTATTGTTATGACTATAAAAAAAAAGATATGCGCAATATTAAAGACATTATAACATAATATATATCTGCATAATATGAAATATTGTCTTGTTTTTGTCTTGTATTCTTTTTTATCTGCTGTTTAATACACTTAAAATGCAAATGGAAATGTTTTTTCTTGCAAATATTATTATATTAGAAAAAGAATAAATGGATTATTTTTTTTTTCGTCTATGAAATTTCAAACGAGGCTAAAATAGGAACAACAAACAAAACTTGGTTCATATTTTTGAGAATAGAAATTTATAAGAAACAAGAAAATTAGAGGCGGGACAAGAATCCTAAATTTTCTCGAATCCGAATCTTAAAAGGTTCTCGAATCTCTCGAATCCTTCATGTAAGAATCCTGTATTATTCATTAAGAAGATACAAATAAGTGAAATAATATTAAATATCAAATTCTTAATAATAAAAAACGCAGTGTGGCGTCACGTCGACTTCGGCACTCAAGGTCGCCCACGGTGATAAATGGTGATCCGGATAACCACCGAAATTGCAACAATCGCCGGTTTTTTTTGTTGTGAACGCTTCTATTGGACGTCAATTGGAGTTCAATCTAATTTTTACCAAAGTTTTTAACAGTTTTTTTTAGGTTAGGATTCGAAAGATTCGAAAGACGAAAAAAGCGCGAACGTTCGAGTTTTCGAATCTCGAATATTTTTCAAGATTCGTGGGATTCGACAATTCGAAAGACGAAAAAAGCGCGAAGATTCGAGTTTTCGAAAGACGAAAAAAGCGCGAAGATTCGTGTTTTCGAATCTCGAATATTTTTCAAGATTCGTGGGATTCGACAATTTGAAAGACGAAAAAAGCGCGAAGATTCGAGTTTTCGAATCTCGAATAGTTTTCAAGATTCGCGGGATTCGAAGATTCGAAAGACGAAAAAAGCGCGAAGATTCGAGTTTTCAAAAGACGAAAAAAGCGCGAAGATTCGTGTTTTCGAATCTCGAATATTTTTCAAGATTCGTGGGATTCGACAATTCGAAAGACGAAAAAAGCGCGAAGATTCGAGTTTTCGAAGATTCGAATGACAAAAAAAGCGCGAAGATTCGAGTTTTCGAATCTCGAATAGTTTTCAAGATTCGAGGATTCGAATGTCCCCCATCCCTAAACTAAACGAATAACACAATGTTTAAAGCCTCCTTTATAAAAACCAACAATGATGTCTTTAATAAAGTTATAAATGAATTTAAAAATGCGAGTATGCACGTCTATAACGACATGAATGTTAAATTATTTCTTCAAAGTTGCATTAATTTAGAAGATGTTCTATTTTTCTTAAATGATCACATCTACTAGAGCGCTTTCTCATGATCAGCATCGTTTTTATGTAATTTACAAAGCTATATACTATGCGCTCTGCAACCAATTTAGTACACCTCTCCCCCAACTTTCTTGTGTAGAAGGTCACAAGGTCACAATATATACTATAAATTGTCACACCACGCACTGTTCTGCGCACTTTATATAAGTAAAAATATTATGTATATATGTATATATGTATAACAGCCGATTGATACTTATAAATTAATTTATACATTTTATGTACCAAATCATTGACGAAAACATTCATCATTTAATTGACACAAAAATGCAAGTAGAAATTGTAGGTGTGTGTGGGGGAGGGGGAGGGGGGGGGGTTAGTTCTGAAACTTAAGTAGTCCCTATAGGGATATCCCTATTGCAGAAGCGCGGAGGGGGAAAAATTGATGCAAGTTTATAGTGTTAACATGCTTAATTATTAATTAATCTTGCGTTAAATTTTAAGATTTTTATTTTTTTCCGGTGTTAGCACATGGATTAATAAGAAAAAAGAGGTCTCTAAATGCAAATTTCTAACCTCCCTCCCTCCCTCCCTGTAATAAAAAGACATTTGAATTTCATCATGTGTTCAATTGCCCATGAAAGCTTTCCTCTTTCTCTCTCTCTCTCTTTCTCTTATTTTGCACTAGATTAGGCACACAGCAGTAGGTCATATGGTTCCGCCACCATTAGGTCACTTAGACCTATTTTGTTCTCAGTATAATTAGGCCTACCGTAGACAATCAATCATAATCACATTATGCACTATTGACTTGCATAGTATTATTTTGATACTTAATGCTTATAAAAATAACCAATTTAACGCTGTTGGTATTGGGGTAAGAGAGTGGGGGGGGGGGACGGCCCACCTCTCATTTATGAAGGGCCCCTCCTCTCACTTATGGGTGGGGCCGCCTTATAGAAAATATAATGAGCATTCTTCTTCTTCTTCTTTTTCTGCATAAATGCTTAACGAGTTTCATAATAAAGGGAAAATTTCATGTCAATATATACAGTATAGATCTCTATATGTAAAAGGGCCATATTTATATGTAGCCTATATGTGTACTGTATATAATATAGATGGCGCTCGTGTTGGTCATGATTGATGACTTCCTGGTCAATTTTATGTATAGTCCCACTTTATAGGGCTTGAAGAATTGCTAATTTTAATAATAATAACTTTAAAAAAAAATCCATATTCAGCAGAAAAAGGAGTGAATATATATGAACTGAAAAATAATTATGCTAATAATAGCATGAAACGTTCTAAGCTAAATTCAATGAGGACTAAACTTGACGAGAACTAAATTAGAGTTAAACTAAATCAAGACTAAATTAAATGAAGACTAAATTAAATCAAGACTCAATTAAATCAAGACTCAATTAAATCAAGACTAAATTAAATCAAGACTAAATTAAATCAAGACTCAATTAAATCAAGACTAAATTAAATCAAGACTCAATTAAATCAAGACTCAATTAAATCAAGACTCAATTAAATCAAGACTCAATTAAATCAAGACTCAATTAAACCAAGACTAGATTAAATCAAGACTAAATTTTAATAAAAGCTAAACGACACGCGATCTATGCTGAATAAGAGGCTATACATGGCAAGAGTTACGACCGTAAATAAAAGCGTAAACTAAAGCTAAACTATATTACACAATATCTAAGCTTAATAAGAGCTAAACTGCATGGACAAGTAATTAACTGACAAATGATTAAAACTGCAAGGAGGTATAAGAACTAAATTAGAGTAGAGGCTAAAATTCACAAGAGCTAACCTCTATAAAAGTTAAATTATACAATAGTAAAACTGCATGCATGGTATGAGCTAAATAAGACAAAAGCTAAACTAATATACAAGTTAATTTGGAGAGCTAAATTATGTACAAGAACCTAAATGGTACAAAATTAAGCAACTGTACAATTGCTAAAATGACAAACAACTAAAGTCTTGTAAAATTTAGTTTTTATTGTCAAGAGCTAAGGAGCTAAACTGAACAAAAACTAAATTGAATAATAGCTAAACTGCAGTAATAAACAGTACAAATGACACTATACTAACTATAGTATACATTGGTGGTATAACCTTGACGATTGCTAAGTCAAAACTAAAGCTAAACTCATCAACTATTACATGAAACTTTCTAGAGCTAACATTGACTTAGCAATCATTAAACTGAAAAGTTAACACTGAAAAAAGAGCTAAAACTGGATAACAGTTAAACGGACTAGAAATTTAGAATAAATGCTAAACTGCTAAGTACAACTTTAGCACTTGAATTCAGTTTGCTACTACACTCACTCCTTATTGTTATTATTGAAAAACATTCTCATATTGAGCAATATTTCCCTAAATATAGACACGACTTTGGTGTCGTCGGTCTGCCTGTCGCCATTTTTCCATGGCTGGTCAACCCTAGAACCCACCAACCACCCCTCCTCCCCCTTCTTCTCCTCCCTTTTTTACCCTTCCTTTTTTTTTTTTTTGACAAAATTTTAGCCCTCCTCCTCTACTCCGCCTTATGGTTCCTCCTATTCATTACTATTGTCCCTGTGACCATTTCAAACGATTAAATCAATTGGTAGACTTTTGGAATTTCAAAATGGTCTACCACCTTAAAAATGCCTTTCTTCCTCAACCCCCCCCCCCCCCACACCCACCCACCTCTTAGGTCCCCTTTGAAATGAGGATAATGATGATGGACATCAGTCACATCAAATATACACAACCCAAAACACATCTTATGATGAGGAGGAGTGGGGAATGGGTTTGTTTGGCGTCATTATTGCACCGTTTAGCCTTGTTAATCTGTCTGTCCGCCAGAGGCGCTGCATTCTAAGGGGGGTTCCCTTTTTTTTTCTCTCCCTATTTTATTCAGAAACCTGTCAATTTTTGAACACGCGAACAATTTCTTCACAAAAATCTGTAATCTTTGTCTATGTTGTTAAAAAAAAAAGTTGATTTTCATCTTTTAAGATTATCTAAATTACAACTTTTCAGTTTTTATGTTGGCATATTGCGCCACCTATACAATTTGTCATTATTTGTCAGTGTTTCAAAAAAAGGGGTTGGTTTTTATTTAATTTGAGCGGTGAGGTGTGTGTGTGGGGGGGGGGGGGGGGAAGGAGCTTTCTTGTCTACATCTTAAGAAAAACGAGGAGGGATGTGTTGTGGGGCTCTTTTTTTTTGTTGTTGTTTGACAGGTCTAAGATTGGGACCTTTGATTAAAAAAACACACACTTGATCACCTTTTTGATTGAGAAGTGATCAGGTGGCGCCATCTATAGGAAGGGGAGTTTTTCTTCAGTCAAGTATAGTTATTTTGGAGATAGATTTGTTAGATTCTATCAGATATTTTCTCTCTTTAGTCTTTATCACACAATTGGATGGAATTCTGTATGTTTTTTATGGCTTTTGAGAAATATTAAGTGGTATATGTTGGCTACTGGATATTTAAAATCTTGAAGAGATTAACACTCAAAAACAGGCAGCCATTTTTTTTTTTATTTCTTTCCCCCCCCCCCCCCCCCCCCCCCCTCCCTCACTTGTTGCTTCCCCTCGCTATACATTACTTTTTTTGTACAGTGGCGCCATTCTGTGAGGTTTGTGAGCTCAACCAACGTTCATTATGTCAAAAGACTCAAGATATGGCAGCTAATTTTCAAATGTGTGACATATTGTGATTTTGTAGGCTTTTTCTCTTGTGTAGCAGTATACTTTAGCACATATTGGGTACAGTGGGGTACAGTTTTAAGGCTAGGCACATATTTAGATGCGGTTTATTAAAAATCGCAGTTTATTATTCATGATTACTTAAAATTAAACATAAACTATCCTAGAATGGGCTCTTAAATCTTAAAGATTGCCCAAATGGTTTTAGGGCAAAAATGTCCCTTTTGTGCAAATGCCATACACCCTTCTTAAGTTGATAGGAAGAATGTATGTATTGAGGTTTGAATGTGAATAAAGAATATATGTATTTAATTAAGGAATTATGGGAAATGTGATTTGCCACTTAATTGAGGGGGGTTGACTTTTGTTTTTAGAGATTTGAAATGGCGTTGTTTCCTGATTCATAAAACTAACTTCATTTTTAATTGTTTTCTTTTATGATTTGAATGAATTATTTTCAATTTTAATGAATTAGTTTCAATTTTAATGAATCATTTTCAATTTTAATGAATCATTTTCAATTTTAATGAATCATTTTCAATTTTAATGAATCATTTTCAATTTTAATGAATTATTTTCAATTTTAATGAACTATTTTCAATTTTAATGAATTATTTTCAATTTTAATGAACTATTTTCAATTTTAATGAATTATTTTCAATTGTAATGAATTATTTTCAATTTTAATGAATTATTTTCAATTTTAATGAATTATTTTCAATTTTAATGAATTATTTTCAATTTTAATGAATTATTTTCAATTTTAATAATTATTTTTGCATTCGTTGGATAAATCTTGACGATATTTTGACAAGAAATTTCTGGAGGTAATGGTCTCTTTAAGAAGTAACTCGTGTGATCAAGCGATGGAAAATTTTTTCATCGTAAAAAGAATCGTACAAATTGATTTTTTTTAGCAAATCCTACCGTTCTAAAAGGACGGGCTACGCTACCCTACTAGTTATTATGTTTTGACCATGCATCTTTCAGCACTTGGATCTTAATATCCCTCTGCCATAGGCCAACCGGCTGCTTGCAGAGGTTTTTTTTTGTATTTGTAATTGTAACACACCCTGTATAAATGTGTTTGAATTGTCTAAAATTATCTCAAACAATTAAGATGGGCCAAAAAGGGGGAGAGGGGGGCTCGCATTTGGGGGCCCCCTTCGTTTCTATTGTCATGCATATTAAGAGAGATTTATACCCACTTGTTCTCACACACAGACAGACAGACAGCAGTTCAAAATTCACTATTTTAACCCCTGATGTGAAATTTGCAATACAAATGACTTTTGATGTGAGGAGGTCTGTTATACGAAGGTTTTTGGCTTTTAGAGAGATGTGTTTGCATTTTTCATATTTCAAAGAGGGTGGGCTGTATATGTTACTTGTTAATCTGCGGAATCAAGTCAATCTGCATAATGCCTAGACAATCTGCAAAACCACCAAACCTTCTAGTGAATCTGCAATACATTTTATGTGTTTAATTATGCAGATTTACTAGCAGGTTTGGTTGTTTTGCAGATTGCCTAGACATTCTGCAGATTGACTGATTCCTCAGATTAACAGTAACATATGTATATATTACATGGCGATGTCTTTCTGTAGATGGTGGAGGGGGAAATTTGAGGGAGGGAGAGAGAGTAGGCCCAACAGAAGCCTCCATGTTTTCAGGGGGGAAGAGGAAGGTGGGCGTGCAAAGCTTAACTTAAAACCAGCATGCCATCTTTTGGGGGGCTGGGCGTGACGACAGGTACAGCCCATATAAATCACTCTTGAAACTGCCTTGATTAAGCAGATTTGTGTATTATACATGTAGATAGAGAAGGAGGAGGAGGAGGGGGGTGCATCTACAATGGTATAATGGGCCCTTCTTCTCCTCCTCTCTCACTAGAGGGCGTAAACCCGCGCGCCTCGTTCCCCTATGATCCTTTTAACTGTTATCCTTGCATCAATTCACATGCCAAGATTTTAAATTCACCATTATGATCATGATAGCGCCTCATAAAATCATGGTAAAAAAAAGTTTGTCATGATGATGATGATCATCATCATCATCATTAATGGCAACCAGAAAAATGCGTTTTGCAATCAAAAAAGCTGGTTAGAGGCTAAAATTCAGAGGCTTAGTCTAATTGAAACTAATATCTAAAAGTTTAATTGACCAGGCTATAAAAATACGTTTTTTAGTCTTATAACCTTGTTAGAGGTTAGAGTTTAGTCTAATAAAGAATAGTATTTTTTTTTTAGATACTATAGGTTGAACTTGACCTCTGACCGGGGGGGGGGGTTTACTGAAAAACGTATTTTTCTGGTTGAATTAATGATGATGATGAATAAAAGAGCTATAAACTTTACAACAGCTAAAATAAATAAGAACTAAACTGAATACAAGCTAAACTTACAAGTTACTAGCACTGAATCGAGTAAGATCTAAACTTGACAAGAGTTAAACTTGACAAGAGTTAAACTAAATAAGGGCTAAACTGCATAAAGAGGTAAACTGAATGAGAGCTAAACTGAATGAGAGCTAAACTGAATAAGAGCTAAACTGAATGAGAGCTAAACAATACAAGAACAAAACAGAATAACGAGGTAAACTACACAAGAACTAAACTGAATGAGCAAAGTGAAGAAGAGCTAAACTGAATAAGAGCTAAACTGAATAAAAGCTAAACTGAATAAGAGCTAGACTGAATAAGAGCTAGACTGAATAAGAGCTAGACTGAATAAGAGCTAGACTGAATAAGAGCTAAACTGAATAAGAGCTAAACTGAATAAGAGCTAAACAATACAAGAACAAAACAGAATAAAGAGGTAAACTATACAAGAACTAAACTGAACAAGAGCTAAACTGAATAAAAGCTAAAATGAATAAGAGCTAAACAATACAAGAACAAAACATAATAAAGAGGTAAACTATAGGGCCTACAAGAACTAATCTGAATAAGAGCTAAACTAAATAAGAGCTAAACAATACAAGAACAAAACAGAATAAAGAGGTAAACTATACAAGAACTAAACTGAATGAGAGCTAATCTTGACAATAAGTTGAATTGGTGCTGAACTAAAAATGAAATAAGAGCTAAACTGGCCCAATCTCAACCTGTGGCTCGTGAGCCACACGTTTTCTTTTTTCTAGGCTAGATTTACAGCTGTTTATTTAACAGCTGCATTTTCCTTATCAAGATGAAACAGTTTACGACGTTGCAGAACAGCATGCGCCCTCTAGTGTCATAATCAAGCAACACATTTCATTCATACTAAATTTACATTAATTATGCTGTATATTTTTAATAATTTTATAAAGACTTAAATTCAAAGTTTGTTATAAAACTACTGCAATAGTAGAGTGAAGAAATCGTGTAAAATTAAATTCTTGATTATATCTTTCAAAATAAACGTTTTATATTTGTTTTAAAATGGTTTAATGTATTATTTTTTTTTTGTTAATTTGTTAATTAACTGAGAGAAAAAACGTCACATCTAGTCTTTTGCTAAATGTGACAGAAAGTTTATTTTGAAAGATATTTTCATGAACACATTTTTTATAATTTAATATTTAATATTTTATTATGAAACGTTTAATTTTTTCTCAATTGCGTTGCTTTAAATATATTGGAGCCAATTGCAGAAAAAAAACTTAGGTCCAGATTCAAGTAACACTGAAAACATTTACACTTTTAACTTGAACCCTCTAAACAGGGTTTCCAACATGAATACTTTTCATGTTTAGGCCTTCTCAATTAAGCCTAATACGTGATGTTTCTATGTTGTAAGTTAGAACCCTGATCAAGAGAGTTCAAGTTAAAAGTTCCAGCCTAGGGCACTTGAACTTTAATTTGAACTCTCTCTGTACAGGGTTCTAACATAGTAAAACAAAAAACAGTTTTATTGAGTTCCATTGAACAGGATTATTTTTCTATACAAATTGGTATGGACCGCTCAGAGAGTTGAAGTTTTAAAGTGTCAAGTTTTCTTCTTGAATTTGGACCTTACAGAAGCCGCTAACGTTACTGAATGAAAACTTGTAACTCCATGAAGATGTTTTATGAGAAATCCTTAGTAAATTTCGTTTTTAAGGGGGGAGGGGCCTTATACAATGATAAAGGGGGGGGGGGGGGGCTCGTTATATTTTATCATTCTGTGTTTTGACTTCGGAACTTCAGTGTTAAGATTTAGTGTCACTCGTTTGGAGAGTAGTTAGAAGAAAAGAGAGAGAGAAAAAAAAGCAGACACTTTAATATTCTAGGAGGTGGTCAACCGTTTGAGACTTCTGGGCCGCAGTATTGTCGGGCCAGAATGGGCCAAATGGCAGAAAGACTCGCTCTTCAGTGAAAACGAATGTCAAACTCTTGATTATTCTGTGTGTTTTTTTTTCAGAAAGCAAAATGAAGAGAAACTTGAAAATGTTTTAGAAAACTAGAAGGGTAGCTCAATCACTTGCGAGGTATTTTCATGTTGATATCTTTGAAAATAAACTTTTTATGTTGGTCTCAAAATGAACCAACCAGCTTTAGCAGACGATATTTTTTAATTACTGTCTAAAAAAAAAAAGTTTATTTTGAAATATATCAACATGAAAATACCTCTTAAGTGATTCAGTTACTCTTCTAGTTTTCTAAAACATTTTCAAGTTTTTATTTTTTATTTTTGCACCTTATACGGTAATTTAAACTTTAAAGTGTAAACCGCCTCTCGAATTCTGATTATTCCGATTTTCAAATGAAAAATGAAGAAAAACTTGACTGTGTTTTAGAAACTAGAAGGGTAGCTCAAGTATTTTCCCGTTGATATCGTTTAAAATAAGCTTTTTGTGTCTATTTGAAAATCTCTTCAACTTTAAGCCGATGATATTTTTTTTTTTCAATTTCTGTCTATAAAAAAAGTTTATTTTGAAAGATATCAAACATGAAAATACCCTCTTTAAGTGATTGAGATACCTTTCTAGTTTTCTAATACACATTCAAGTTTCTCTTTATTTTGCATCTGAAGAACAGAATAATCAGAGTTTGTGACGCGTTTACACTATAAAACCACATTAAGGTGGTTTCTAGACAGCTGATGGTCCGCACTCTTCATTGTTCTGTCTTTCAGATGCAAAATTGAAGATAAACTTGTATGTATTCAAGAAAGTAGAAGGGTAAGCCCCGTCATTTTCACTTTGACGTCTTTTAAAATAAGCTTTTCATTTCAGTTTGAATTTCTCTCGATTTAAAACGTTTATTTTGGAAGATATCATCATTCATCAACATGAAAATACTCCTTAAGGGTACAGCTAAAATCAAGAATTCGAAAACCATTTTAGGAAAAGTTGGATGAAAGTGTTTTAGAAACTAGAAAGATAGCTCAATCAATTAAAACAATATTTTCCATGCATTTTTCCATCTTTCAAAATAAGCTTTTTAATGTTAAAGAGTTTGAAAACCATCCAACTTTTTAAGTAGACAATATTTTAATGTATTTATCTATAAAAAAAAAGCTTATTTTGAAAGATATCAACATGAAAATATTATTAAGTGATTGAGTTATATACTATATATCCTTCTAGTTTCTAAAATACTTTCTAGTTTCTCGTAATTTTGCTCATCTGAAAGACAGAAATAAAATCAAGAATTCGAAAACCATTTTAGGAGAAGTTGGATGAAAGTGTTTTAGAAACTAGAAAGATAACTCAATCAATTAAAAAAAAATATTTTCCATGCCGATATCTTTCAAAATAAGCAATTTTAATTCGATTTTAAAAATGACCCAACTTTTTAAGTAGACCATATTTTAATGTATATGTTTATAAAAAAAAAGCTTATTTTGAAAGATATCAACATGAAAATATTAAGTGATTGTGCAACCCTTCTAGTTTCTAAAACACTTTCTATAGTTTCGCTTAATTTTGCTCATCTGATAGACGACAGAAATAAAATCAATAATTCGAAAATCAGTTGTTCATCATTTCTTCTTGAATTTGGACCTTAGTTGATGGCCCCCCCCCCCTTTAACCATAGGGCTTTTTATTTTATATGTAATTGGCGTGGTGATAATATAAAGCGGCAAATGGCTCGCGAGCCAGTGAGTTGCTCATCCTATTTTCTTTCAACTGTTTTCTGTTGTAAATTTCTATTAATGTCTATGGAATGTTTGACGACATTTTAAATGACACCTTGGCGTCATTCCACCCATATTTCTTTATGTATATCTTTAGGCTGAGAATGTTTTGAAGAAGAAGAAGAAGAAAACAATCAAAATAAAAAGTGTAGGTTTTTAGGGCTAAATGGAAATTTGGCCTAAAGGTCCCTCGTTTGTTTTAAACTTTTTTTTAAGAACCAAAAAACAAAACAAATGGCTATTAAGAAACATTCTTTAAAAAAAAGGACAGGAAATTCAAAATTTCAAATTGAACGCCCCTTCAAACTCATCGTGTTTGAAAAAGAAACTAAGAAAGTGTTTTAGAAACTAGAAGGGTAGCTCCAATCACTTTAAGAATATTTTTCATGTTTTTGATATCTTTCAGATTAAACGTTTGAAGTCAGTTTGAAAATGACTCAATTTTAAAGCAGATAGTTTATTTTTAAATGTTTTTTTTTTTTCTATAAAACGTTTATTTTGAAAATCAAGAAAAATACCCTTGATGTGATGGAACTACCCCTTCTAGTTTCTAAAACACTTTCGAATTTTTCTTCAGGTAGTTTTAAAGTGTAAACGCGCCTCTTGAACTCTTGATTATTGTCTTTCAGATGCAAAACGAAGAGAAATTTGAAAGTGTTTTAGAAACTAGAAGGGTAGCTCAATCACTTAAAACTATTTTTATGTTTGATATCTTTCAAATTAAACGTTTGAAGTCAGTTTCAAAATAACTCAAATTTAAAGCAGACAATATTTTAAAATTTTGTTCTATAAAAAGTTTATTTTGAAAGATAACAACATTAAAAAATATCTTCCAGTGATGAAACTTACCCTTCTAGTTTCTAAAACACTTTGAAACTCTTTTCTGTATAACTTGTCGCTTTATATAGAGCTAAATGGCTCATTTTAAGCCTTAACATTTGGGACCTAACACATGAAATTTATCTGAATAAGTGAATTTCTAGGTCCTTCATTGATTTGCATACAATCAACAGGACTTATTTTGTTGTTTGTAAAATCTTAAAATGATTTATGAACAGCTGATTTTCTTAAAATCAACTAGAAAGTATTTTAGAAACTAGAACGGTAGCTCAATCACCTAATGATATTTTCTTGTTGACATCTTTCAAAATAAAACTTGATATAAACAAATACTAAAACAATATTGTCCTACTTAAAAAGCATAAAAAGCTTATTTTGAAAGATATTAACATGAAAATATCCTTTTAAGTGATTGATTTACCCTTCTAGTTTCTAAAACACTTTCTGATTTCTCTTCATTTTACACCAGAAAGACAGAGAAAATAATCAAAGAGTTCGAGAGGTGTTTACAGCTTTTAACCATCCTATAAGCAAAAAGCTAAGCTCAAGCTAAGCTTAAAAGCTTTTCTAATTATTAGGGCTCGGATTTTTATGCAAAAATAGGAAGCAAATGTTTCTCAATTCGTGGCCCAAGTGCCATCATCATTAGAACTACTGAAAGTATGCTTTATCTAATCAAAAGGCTGGTTAGATGCGAGATGTCTGGTTGCTATCAGTTGTTAACTAGAGTTAACTTCTAACGAGTGTTTTTGATTGAAAAAGCCGTTATTGTTGATTGATCTAAACGGGGAGATTGTTACTTCAATAGGCTTTTTTTGGGGCCCACAGATTGAGAAACATTTGTTTGATATTCTGGATAAAAATTCGAGCCTTACTAATTATAGAGCTCTTAAGTAAAAAAAAACGTCTCTAGAACTCAGTTAAAAAGCTACATCGCAAAATTACTTCGAAAAATCTCCGCAAAGAGCGCTGGCATCGTTTTTCTATTGAGCCCATAGACCCACAATGTTAAAGAAAAAATGTTAATTTTTAAAATACACAGTCGCGACGGCAATATGTTTATTTTTCATATTTAAAGTTGTCCAATATTAAGTTTTCAAAGTGCAATGTGCACCTTAAATATATGCTGATCGAGTGATAGAATGACAAAAAATTGGGTAAGTGCGGTTCTATTTTTTTTAAAAAAAGTATTTCAAAATTGCGAATTACTTACTAACTTTTATGTTAAACTCCATTGAGTACGCTCAAATAAGAGAAAAAATATACATTAAAATGTTGCTAAAAATACCTAAAACTCAGCACATGCTCACCAATGTGTTCGCTTCACTGTGGTTTAATTGTGGATTTTAAAAATTATTTTTACGTATTTTTACGAGTATTTTAATGGATTTTTTTTTGCTTACGAGCATGGGTACTCAACGGAGTTTAACATAAGAGTTAGAAATTCGCCATTTTGAAATACTTTTTAAAAATAGAACCGCACTTACCAGTTTTTTGTCATTCTATCACTAGATCAGCATATATTTAAGGTGTACATTGCACTTTGAACCATCAAAATTGGACAACTTTAAATATGAAAAATAAACATATTGCCGCCGTGTGACTGTGTTATTTTAAAAATTAACGTTTTTTCTTTAACATTGGGTCTATGGGCTCAATAGAAAAACGATGCTAGCGCTCTTTGCGGAGATTTTTCGAAGTAATTTTGCAATGTAGCCTCTTAATTAAATTTTACTCCTCTAGTTTTTAAAATAATTTCAATTTCTTCCATTAATTGACATTTCTTTGAGTAAGAAGACCACATATAATGTCTTACTCCATAATATTATATATACATGTACAGTATAGTGGTTGACCATTTCATATGGTCAGCTCATAGAGGCTCCTCTTCTATGGTCAAGCTTCCTCCCCCCCCTTTCCTGCAGGCGGTCACTCTTTGTTTAAATGACACACGGCGGGCGCCTTGTCCACCATTAACACTGGAATTTTTCTGTGTTTTGTGTGACGTGGTGGAAATAAATTCGACTTTTGGGAAGAATTTTAAAATGTTTTTAACTAAAAAAAAAACACAACACAATGACAATTTTTTAAGCACGGATTTTTTCTCGTTGGTTAGGGTAAACTCATAGAGGAGGCAGGGGTGGGAGGGAGGGGGTTCCCGGGCTCGGGGCGGTGAGGGGCAGTTTGTGAGTAGAAACTCATAAACGGTTCTTTTTTTTACGATAATATAACAATGAAAATTGTACTAATTTCTACTCAAAAGCCCCAAATGATAAAAATCACCTTTAATTCTAATGCTGTGGAAAATCCACACAAAAGAAGCAATTTTGTGTCCACACAAAGAAAAATAAATTGAAAACTTCTCTCGGTGTCTCAGCTTTTTTTCTTTAAAAAAATATACCTACTGTATAAGAAATAAGAAACTAGAAGAGTAAAGAAATAAGTTGACATTATTTTCACTTTTTATATATTTCAAAATGAGCTTTTTTATGACATTTTGATACTAGAAGAGTAAAATACAAAGATGGAAGTAGTTTGATATCTTATAAAATCAACTTTTTATGACGTTTTGAAATAAGAAACTAGAAGAGTAAAGAAATAAGATAAAAGTGTTTTCACTTTGATATCTTTGAAAATAAATATTTTATGCGGGTTTGAAATAACAAACTAGAAGAGTAAAGAAATAAGTTGACAATATTTTCACTTTTTATATAATATACTTAAAAATTAGCTTTTTTCATGGCCTTTTGATACTAGAAGAGTAAAGTACAAAGATGGAAGTAGTTTTGATATTGCATAAAAATCCGAGCCCTAGTGTTTATTATGATTCCATAGACTCCAAATATGTTCATTCAACGACAAAAAAATAGTATAAAATAAACCTGTCTGGTTTTAAAATCTTGAAGCCATTAAGGAGACTAACATTCTTTGAAGTTGTCTCTTGAAATTTCAGACATTCTTTCCTTTATAGGTGTCTCTATCTCTCTCTCTCTGTCTATCTCTTTTTCTATCTCTTTCTTTCTCTCTCTCTATTGTTTAAAACACAAAACGCGCGCACGTGTCTGGTATATTTTTCTTTACTGGTTTTTTCTTAAAGAGAGAGAGAGAGAGAGAGAGAAAGAGAGAGAGAGAGATAGAAAGAGAGAGAGATAGAAAGAGAAAGAGAGAGAGAGAGAGAAAGAGAGAAAAACAACTTAAAATTCTTGATTGTCAACAAGAAATTTTCTGAAGTCTATAAACAAAATAAAGATGTGCACACATCATTTTTCTTGCTTTGAATTTGTTATTGTTCTTGTTGTGGTTTCAAAGAAAACAGGCAACTTTTTAAAGAAACTCATATTTTGACGTTTTTTTTGGGGTGTTTTTTTTTTGTGTGTCTCTTGAGTGTCATTTCGTCTACTTGTAGACATAAAACAGATTAGGCGAAATCGGACATGACTATAGGGGATGCAGATGTGTCCTCTATATTCGTGTCCCATTTCGCCTATTCTAGTATATAGTGAAGTATATCGTGAAGCAATAACAAAGTATAGTAGTAAGTATAAGCAAGGTATGTGTGGAATATATGCTGCTAGCCTTCTTGAGAACTTTTAGGTGGAGCTAACAAAAGTTCTCAAGAAAACAAGAATAAATTCCACATAGATCTACTTGCTTTTTCGAGAAAATTAAATATGGCCGACCATCGACTGTGAAGGTTAGAATTTGCACCAAATGGCTTCCTAATATGAGGGGCTTTCTACAGTATATATGGCCTCATATTTGAGTAGAAAATGGCACAAAATCAAAGCACATCCGGATATATTTTTCAAGAAATTTTCTAGGAGGTTAAAGCATTTAAAAACTTTCTTATATATAGATTATTTACAGCGCAAAGAAATAAGCTTAATGGGCCAAATGGCGTTCACAGACGAGAGACACATTTAGTGGTCTGGCGTGTGGCCGAAATCGACTATTCTCGAGTCGACTTTATGCGACCATTTTGGTGTATATGTTACTGTCAATCTACGGAAATCAGTCAATCTGCAGATTGCCTAGGTAATCTACTAATCTGTAAAAAACCCCACCAAACTGCTAGTGAATCTGCAAAATTCAATACATTTTAGATGTTGAATTTTGCAGATTCACTCACTATATATATATATATATATATATATATATATATATATATATATATATATATATATATATATATATATATATATATATATATATATATATATATATATATATATATATATATATATATATATATATATATATATATATATATATATATATATATATATATATATATATATATATATATATATATAGCAGGTTGGTTGGTTGTTTTGCAGATTGTCTAGGCAGTCTTCAGATTGACTGATTTCTACAGATTGACAGTAACACAATAGATCTATATTAGCTCAGTCCTCTTCACTATAGAGTCACTTTCCAACCGTTGGCAGTCGAATTTATGGATTGGTTTTGACCAGTTTTTTTTGGGGGGGGGGATAATCCATCTCGACCACTAAAAGTCGCTCGTCTGTGAACGTGTCCCTCTGTTCTATATAGACTATAAAAATCAGTAATCAAAGCCATATATAGCCTTTTCTTCTAGAAATCTGAGCGAATCTCGCTGCGAATTCTTGAAGGGCCTGTTTGTCTACCTCTGCACATCCTATAAAAACCTTTTTAAAACACATTTTAGGTCGAATTTAAGCGGTCCGAATCAATAATAATAATGATGATGATGATGAGGTCAAACGTGGAGAGAAAGAAAAATTTTGCGTGAAAATATTTTTGTTCTCAAAAATAAAATTCACCGTTGCATGAAGCTGAGCTTCTGCAATGGAGATTGGAGGGGTGGAAGAGAAGGACAAACACAAAAATACACCAATTCTATTCAATTATAAACGATTTTAAACATTTTGATTGTGTAAATTCAACAGAATGTGAACTATTCACGATTTTTATTATACATCTTTCTTCTATACCCTCCTCCATAACCTTCCTTTCTCCTCATCTTCAGTCAAGATGAAAGAAAAAAAAAAGGGCAATTTTGGTGTATCCAATAGGCCTATTTAAAGAAAAGAAGAAAAAAAGGCCCTATATATTCATATTTGATTATGAGATGGGCCGGTTTCACTTCAAGGGAGGTCTTTGAAATTTTTAGCAATAGTAGTAATAATAATAATAATAATAATAATGATTGCTTCACCTTAAATTGTAAACCAATTTCTCTCTCTCCCCTCCTCTCTTTACCCCAAACCCTCCTTTTATACCCTCCCCTCCTTCTTGAAAATCGCGCCTTCAAGTATATATAGTTTGCCACCTTTTTTTTAAGACCTCATGTGAAGGACCTATAATAGTGAGGTCCTAAAGGTGTTTTTATTATTATGAACTGTTTGAACAAAAGCTCAAGTAGTCCATAAAAATATATATTTTATAAAGAAATATTACAATGAACCTTAAAAACGTATGGGAGGAAGAAGAAGAAAAAAAAGTGGCTACAAAATGAATAGAGAGAGAGAGAGAAGCTGAAAATTGTAAAAGTGGCTGCTGTGCCCCTATTTGGCCCATTTTTAAAAGCCCTCTTTTATGTAGGTTCCTATAACAATGGTTCAAAGTTTGCAAATTTTGAAAGTCAACCTTATATTTATAAAGGACTTCATGCTGGTTGTTTCTTCTTTATTTTTTAACCTTGTCATCTTTTACCCTTACGAGTGAAAACGTAGAAGGGTCCTCTTATTCTATATGCCCCTTTAACCATAAATATCTTTTCTAGTCTGAAGATTGAACCTGTTTCTATTTAAAAAGGGCCACATTGCTTTTTAGTTAGGATTGTGGCAAAAAAAAAATAGTATAGGTTTTTATTTTAAATGAAAGAAGTTCAATCTTAAGAGCATTACATAGCCTCTAAACAGTCTCTTTGATTTGGAAATAGACGTTTCGTTTGCTCTTAACAGGCTACATCACAAATTTACTTCGAAAAATCTCCGCAAAAAGCGCTAGCATCGTTTTTCTATTGAGCCCATAGACCCCAATGTTGAAGATTTTTAAAATAATGCACAGTCGCAGCGGCAATATGTTTATTTTTCATATTTAAAGTTGTCCAATTTTGATGGTTCAAAGTGCAATGCGCACCTTAAATATATGCTGATCTAGTGGTAAAAATTATTTCAAAATCGCGGATTTTTAACTCTTATGTTAAACTTCATTGAGTACACGCTTTTAAGCAAAAAAATCCATTGAAATGTTCGTAAAAATTCCTAAAAAATAATTTTAAAAACCAGAAAAAAATCAGCAGGTGCGTCAATGTGTTGGCTTCATTGTGGTTTAATTGTAGTTTTTATAAATTATTTTTAGGTATTTTTATAGACATTTTAATGGATGTTTTTTTTTTGCTTACGAGCGCGTACTCAATATAGTTTAACATAAACAGTTAGTAATTCGCGCTTTTCAAATGGTGTTTAAAAATAGAACCGCACATACCAATTTTTTGTCATTACGTCACTATTTGAGAATATACATTTAAATTGCACACTGCACTTTGAACCATCAAAATTGGACAACTTTAAATATGAAAAATAAATATATTGCCGCCACGACTGTGTGTATTTTAAAAATTAACGTTTTTTTCTTTAAAATCGGGTCTATGGGCTCAATATAAAAACGATGCTAGCGCTCTTTGCGGAGATTTTCAAAAAGTAATTTTTTCGATGTATAGCCTCTTAAGAGGGAATATAAAGAGACAGAGACCTTTCAAGAGAGGCTATACAATTAAAGCTCTCTCATGATGGTTTTTTTTCTTTTTCTTAACATAGAGTTGAGCTACCTGTATGTATGTTGGCTTTTAAACGGATTTTGAAGTCATCCTGTATATATTAGAGGGGGGGGGGGGGGAGGGAAGGGCCTTATATAATTAATAGCCTTTTGTGTCAAATGTTCAACCAAACAGAAGAGAAAAAATAAATATATATCTTGAGTCTTTATCTAAATGTAATTCGAAAATAACTATATAAAATAACCGAAAAGCTGAAGATTATAATAAACGTGTATTACAATTCGCTTCTTGTTATTATCAATAGGAGGAGGAGGAGGAGGAGGAGGAGGCAGGTGAAAAATCATTTATTGTATTTATTGCAAGGCAAGCTTTTATTGTATAGTACTCTTAAATCAGAGGGGTGGGGAAGGGAGGAGGGGGTCACCAAACTGTGCCCCCCCCCCAAAAAAACGGTTTTTATTCAGCCTCGTTATATTTCTTTAATTATCAATATTTAATATTTTTATATGTTGGTTGTGGCCCTCTTTTGCAAAATGTTTGACAACCCTTGTTCTAAGCAGGTGGTTGTAGGTTTAACTTGAACTGTGGCGCCATCTGATAGCAAGAAACGGAAACTTTTTAGACACAAATTCAAAAGTGAAACTCAAATCTTCAAGAGCCAAGTCTCAAGATGATCAAATCCCACATGCAGAAAAAAAAAGCCAACTGAAAATAGAATTTCTCTTAAGTTAGCAGACTAGATATCTATTTTGTTTTTGGCCCTCCAGATGGCTCCACTTGCACTTGCTATTATGTTCTATAGAAGTTCTCTTTTCTCTAACCCACGGTTTTGAGAAAAATCCTGTTTTTCAAGCTGAACGTTTTTCAGAAGAAACATTATACGAAAAAATTCGAAGTGTTTTAGAAACTAGAATAGTTGGTGATAATGATAAAAGTTGTTTCATGATGATATCTTTCAAAATAAACTTTTTATGACAGTTTGAAAAAAGGCCGAAAATAGTTTTTCATGAAATGTCAATGGAACCTCCCCCCCCCCCCCCCAAAAAAAAACCCTGGTCATTTTCAAATTGAACTATGAAATGTTTATTTTTTAAGATATTGCCATGAAAAACCGTTTAGCAAAATCTTTTACCATTCTAGTTTTGAAAACAATTTGAATGTTTTCATTTTGTTGTTTCTACAAAACGTTCTCTCGCCATTTTTGAATCCAAATTTTACAAAAATGCTTATGGAGCTTAGCATTAGCCACTGCAGTGGCGCCATCTGGGGAGACAAAAACAAAACAAATATCTGTTCAGCCACCTCAATCAGCCAATAATGTTTTTTTTTAGTTTTGAGTGATTTTTGTTTGGGGGGGAGGGAGGGGGAGAGAATATAGGCCTATTGTCTTTTTTTCATGACGTTTTTTTGGGGGTGAGCCGAAAAATCTAGATTGACAGACAACGAGATTTGTGATATGAACGGAAATTAGATTTCTATTCCACCCCCCCCCCCCCCTCCTCCACCCCTCCCTCACTAGAAAGGAATATCAAAAGAAAATAACATTTTTTTTTTCGTCAAATAACATTTGAATTATTTAATATTTCAGTATTTATATTGAATATTGTTTATTTTAATGTAAACGCCTCCGAGAACTCTGATTATTCTGTATTTCAGGTGCAAAATAAAAAGAAACCGGCAACTCTTTTAGTTAGAAAGTAGAAGGGCCGCTCATTCACTTCAGGAGTATTTTCATGTTGATATCTTTCAAAATAAGCTTTTTATCACAGTTTAAAAAATGATACAAATTTAAGCGGACGATATTTTTTAAATTTTTGCTCATAAAAAGTTTATTTTGAACAATATCTACATGAGAAAAAAAATACCCTCTTAAATGTTGGAGCTACCCTTCTAGTTTCTAAAACACTTTCTAGTTTCTCTTCATTTTACTCTTGAAAGACAGAATAAATATGACTTGACATTATTAATATATTTATTGATATTTTTTTTCTACATGAAACTGCTTCCATGATTCCGTTTACGCATGGGTAAAATACGTAACAACCAGGGTTCATCAGTACAATTCGTAAGAACGGTAAGAACTTTACTGAGGTTTTTTTTTTTTTGAACGATCATTTCATCGAGGTTCTTACGAATATCACCGCAAACGCGAGCAATATGCACCATTTGCAATTGAAGCGCTTTTGTCGCTCAATTTCGCTACTTGTGTTTTTTGGGGATTTTTTCATAGATTTAGGATATTTTGATAACATGTTCGCTCAGTTGTGCTACACAACTTCTGCTCTTGACGTCATAGGATGTGACGTTGTCTTGGAATGGACCTAAAGAAATGGCGGCTGCTTTTGGTTACCGGTAACATTATTACGGTATTTTAAACGCATTTTTTATGCTAAAAAGAGAAGACAATGCTAGAAGTGACCTTTTAAAGTGAAAAGGCTGTGTTTAAACTACAAGGGGGTCGCGGTGTTAAAGGGTTAATGTGTTTTTAAGTGTGTTTGACGGCGTTTTATGTTCATCTAATCGGGTTACGTGTTATGAGTCTTGGATCGGTCGGAGTAATCGGAGTGGACAGATTATAAAGTAAGTTACAGCGTAAAGGAAAACTTTTTAAACTCTTGGGGTGCGTAGAGCGGTTAGATCGTTACGATTCGTATTGACTTTAACGGTATGTAGCTCCGAGCACTATTGAGGTCGTTTTTTTTTTGGTTATTTCCATAACAACCATTGTTATTTTGACTTTAAAAGTGTTTATATTTAAAATATAAAGTGTATATCTGCTCGGATTACTTGAAATTGTTAAATTAGTTAATAATTAGTTTATTAGCAAGGATATTTTTAAATGTTTTCATCAGATTTTAACGAAAAAGAAGCGATATAAGTTTGGAGATGTTGTTATTCTTCATAGCAACCATGTAATGTTGCGAGACTCAATCGTTTTTATTTCTGATAACAAACAGTTTTAAGCTTGGATTGTTTGAATTTGTTTTACTGATTATTAATTAACAAATAATCAATGTAATTTTTGAATGTTTTGATCGATTTTTAACGAAACAGAAGCGATAATGTATTAATGTCGCGGTGATGTTGTTATTCTCCATAGCAACCATGTCATTGGAAACTATTTTTGAAATAAAAAAAAAATACGACTGAAAATTGTTGTTTATTTGACATTTGAATGAAAGTTGAGCAGTAAACAATGAAATTGTTGTCATAACGGAGGAAAATCGCATCATAAATAAATTAAATAATAAACTTTATTTTTGACAAACAATATGGAGTTTAATAATAATGGCTAGAATGGTCGATTATGTTTACTGAGGGATTGGGTTAGAACTCAAAATATTAGGAACTAAAAAGCCTTAAAAATGAGAAACAAAAGAGAAACACAAACAAGGAAGAGAGAGAGAGAGAGAGAGAGCGAAAGAGATGAGCTTTCGAAACAAAAGTATTTTTTCCTTTATAATAAAGTGATAAGAGAGAGAGAGAGAGATTGAGAGAGAGAGAAAGAGAAGGAGAGAGAATGAAAGAGAGCGAGAGAGATTGTTGTATCATTTCCTATATAAATGGTTTTTGCTATCTCTTTCATACATGACTTGGTTATGATGATGAAAATGTTCTTCTATCCTCTAACCGCCTTCCCCATGTGATTTCTTTTGGAATCTCATCATAATAACACAAGAGATTCAGATAGAAAAAAAAAGAGATCTGATGAAATCTCTATGGGATACTTCAGTGGGTGGGACGCGGTGAAGGAGGAGGAGGATTAGGAGAATCCAATGCGTTCCTTTTGTCTCCAATTTTCGGCTCTTTACCCCTTCTTTTTGGAGGGGCCCTATCTTTTTATTTGGGGCCCAACTTCCTCACCAAAAACTGTAGAATCAAATCGATATTAATGGTGAATCTCGTACGCCCTGTAATTTGTATAGAAGGGAATCTCTTGTGAAGCACCTTTGTTGTTGCTGTGACACAGAAAATCATGACCTTGGAATCGGATAAGATCGCCATTTTGAATCTGATCCATTGATCATAGAAGTCTATAGAAACTTATACACATTTGCAGAAAAAAAAATCTGCCACACGTAGAGGTGTGCGCCGTAACATATGGATCGGCGGACGAGGGTAAATACGAGCGATGGTGGCGGCGACTACCGGCGTCTAAGAAAAAACCCGACCGTTCATATTAGTGGCGTAGCCAGGATTTTTTTTATGGGGGGGGGTCCAAAATTATTTCTTCAGAATAAAGCTAATCATTATCACCCATTACAGCGTGTCCTGCCACAACACACCGCCTAAAGAACTTTCCATTGTATGCATCATATTTAGCCCTTAAACCTTTTGGTGGTGTGGGGGGGGGGGGGGGTTAATTAGGTTCATGTATGCATCATATGAAATTAAATTGTGCAACGTCCGCTATATTGCATGTGGCATGCTGCGACATGCAAAACTGGCTTGTAGGACTTCCATAAGTTCGATGCCAGAAGTCAAGAAGAAAACCGTCTCTGCACCGACGGAAGGAACCAGGGGAATAAAGCACTCACGTGACATTCAGACGCCATTCAGGTGTCTTCATTGCCAGCATACTTTGTTGTAAACAATTGTATGGTGAAGGGTGAGTGTTTAAGTTGTCTTCAATAAGTGACGGAGTTGTTTTGGTGCATATACAGTATATGGGCTGGGTCTCGGATGGAATGTTCCACATGGTGGTTTGGGGCCACATGGCGCTGCGTGCTGTAGTTGGTGACTAGCTGAAAAGTCGCTTAGTTGAGCATCTATTATGGTGGTGGGACAAAGTGAATTCTGAAGGTACAGGTTAAGAAGGCCAGGTGGCGTTTTGAACTTTAAAAACACTGGTGGCGGCGTTTTGCTCGGCGGCGCTTTACTCAGCAGCGCACAGCTCTATAGTCACACTTTAATGGCCCTGTTTCCCATCTGTTCTTCTTATTCTGTGACTGAAGCCCTTGATCACATTTTGCGCCCTCTGTTGGCCACACTCAGGTTTGGCACCAAATGCTCCATAGGAAGAGCTAAACTACATCCAAAATGATTCCTAGAGAGATGCCTAACCCATTAGATATAGGCTTATGTTAGCCCTTCTCTCCCTTTGCTCTTCATCCTCCCCCTTTTTTGTTTTAGGACCCTTTCCCCTTCCCCCCTTATAATGTATATAACATTGAAGTGTTTCTACAAACTCCAGATATCTCATTCTCTTATCCTCTAATAGAATCTGAATACAATTTTGGCTTTAGTGTCACTTTAGAGACCGATATATTTTTCATATAATAGGGAAAGACGGAGGTTTAGAGATGAGGAGGGGTCGGTTAGAGGGTTATTACTTGGTGTTTTTTGTCCATTGATCTGGATTTAAACCCATAAAAGATACAAAAGGAGGTTTGGTGGTTGTGAGGGGTGAGAAGGAGGGAGGGGGGTGGGAGGGGGTAGGATAAAGAAGGTGTTAGTTGAAGATCAATCTGGAATAGATTTCATGTGTGTGTTTTATTGTTTTCTCTCTCTCTCTCTTTTGGTCAGAAACATCAATTGGAGACTAGAAAGATCTGTTCAGAAATCGAGAAGTGGGTGGGTGTTGAATAAGAGGAGGTTGAATGTCATTTTTGTTGTGGTTCATCTTCGATTTATGACCAAGGGGTTAATTAATAGCTTTAATCCCTGTCTCCTCCCACCCCCCAAAACCCTGGGGCCTCATTACAGAAAAAAAAAGTCATAAAATGATAACTTATGATGTCATTGCTTGTGATCAATCATTTTATGACTGTTATACTATTCTATACAAAATTCAATGGCAGCCATATGACAAAAATTGTCATATTTGCGTTGTTGACTGTTATAAGGTTATGAGCTAGATGTGATAATTTACTGTCATATGACAAGTTTTATTTCTGTAATGAGGCTGCTGGTCTTTATCTCTTGTCTGTGAGTTGTATACTTTGTTAGTTTGTGTCGGGTTCATTGGGACCACTTTGTGGTGCCACAAAGTGGTTGATGCGGCTTGCTTTACACGGACCACTATTGAAAAAGAGTCGCATGGTGTCAGTACGGTCCACTGATATATGACCTTGGTTGTCGTCACTGACAAACAGACGGTGGTCGTCACTTGCGGCAGGACTCAACCACTCCGGTGGCAGTGGCTCATGTTAACGCCTCATATATTATATGTAATCAATGGTCTGGTCTGCATTTAATAAAAAAATTACATTTAGCAGCGCCATCTATTGTCTATGTATATAAAGAGAGAACATTGGAATTAAAATCTGGTTATATTCTACTCTTCAGCGGTGTAACAGAAGAAATTGAAAATATTTTAGAAACTAGAAGAGTAAAGTGTTCACTTAAGACAAGTTACACTTTTGATTATCTTTTAAAATGAACTTTCTGTGTCAGTTTGATAAATTACCGAAATTTTTAAAATTTTCAAACATTATTAGGACATTTAGCCAAATTTGAAGTGAAAAAGAAAAAAAAAATCGAAAAATGGAAAATTTAAAATGGCGATAAAAAAGTTCGTTTTAAAAGATATCAACGCGAAAAGTCGTCTTAAGTGATTCATTTACCCTTCTACTTTCTAAAACAGTTTTCAATTCTTTCAAAATAACCATGGTCCATTTTTCTCTTTGATTTGCATATTTCTGCAATATGGCGACTTATACAAGAAAAAGTAGAGTAGCTTGGTTTTAGGCATTTGACACATTGCCTAAATTTAGGCAAAGGACAGATTTACTCCAAAATTTTGGCGGTGAGGTTTCATTTACCCTCAACCCCCCCCCCCCCATTGAAAAGGTTTGGCCACCATTGGAAGTTATCCCATTAGCAATGGGATTTAAGGACCCTATACCCATTTATATTCCTCTTAAGTATCCTAGATTAACTCTCTCCATCCTTTTTATATAACATTCAAAAAATAAGCTCCAAAATTTTCGGAGAACCTCCTCCCTCCCCTTCCTATCCTTCTCCTCCTCTTTCCCCCTTGGGATCTACATTGTCCTGAAATATGATTCTTCATTATTCTAATTTATAATCCATCTGGGAACAATTTTCGGTAAAGGAAGAGAAGGTCTTGAAAAATGAAATCATTTTAATGGGTATTGTTTGTTATTATGCAAAAAAAAAATGAAACTTCCCATTAAATGTTTTTTCTTTTGTGTTTTTTCGAGGAGGAGGTGGGGGAGAGGTGATGGTGAGTGGGTGGGACGAGTGTTATCTTGTCTCCACTTGTACCCGGTATAAATAGGGAGAGTGGGGTTGGGGAGGTGAATTCATATTTATAGTTTGAATCTCTCTCAGTTGGGGGGGGGGGGGGGTTAAGAGATAGTACCCGATTTGAGGGTAGGGAAGGGAGAGAGGGGGGGGGGTTCATAATGATCCTACTCCTCCTTCTAGTATTTTGTAATTGTATATTCAATTGGATTTGCTTTAGCGGCTAATCAATTGGTCTCTTGAGAGCAATTTGTTTGCTTAAATTGATGCTCAGCTGGACATCAAAACTTAGAAAATAATCTACACAAAAGTGCGACACTTTTTCATATACAAACATTATATAATGTTTAGAAAACCTATTGGGTTTTTTATTATTTAAGAGAGTAGAAGGGGAATAACACAAGTTACAGGATGATTCAGAGACAAGTTTATCGACTCTTGGCGCTGTCCGGAAACTAAAGATAAAAAAAAACTCTAATCTGTAAAGAAAAAACCGAAAAGTAGCTTCCAGAAACAACATTTCTGCAAAGACATCAGTAAAGAAAATGTGTCCGAGAATGCCACTACTAGCTCCACTTATTCTTCTCAAGAAAGCAATCATCTTATAATATATATCATAGGCCTACTTGCTTTCTTGAGAAAACTTAAATGACAATACTAGCTCCACTTACTCTTCTCAAGAAAGCAATCATCTTATAATCCATCACAGACCTACTTGTTTTCTTGTGAAAACTTAAATGCCAAAACTAGCTCCACCTAATCTTGTCTCAAGAAAGCGATCATCATATAATCCACCATACTTGCTTTCTTGAGAAAACTTAAATTGAATATGGCGAATTTTTTTTAAAAAATGTGGATATGTAGACGTCATGTTTTCAAAATGGCAGCCTTCCTGTGAAGCTTTTTATGGCTTCGTTTTTGAGAAGAAAATGGCGAAATCAAGCACACCCGGAAATGCTTTTCTTTTAAAGAAATGTCTCAACAAAGAAACCTATATTTAGAGCATAAATAAAATTTAAGTTTGCGGACAAAACTTGTGCATTTTGGGGTCCTAATGGCCTCACAGTTTGAGGGTAAAAAAAGAATCAAATTTTGAATAACTTTAAATCAGTTGAGACGGGACTGTTTCGAGGCTAGAATTCAAGGAGATTTGTTTTTTTTTCTGCCATCGTTGAATTAATTACAACAATTCTAGCCTCTAAACAGTCCCATTGATTGAAAAATGCATAATTTTTTTGGTTTCACTCATACATAAGTGAATAAAAATTATGCATTTTTTTAATACAAAAGGACTGTTTAGAGGCTAGAATTGAAGGGCTACCACTACATTAAAGGCAAGGTTTCACACTGCCGCTCAAATACAGTATAAACGATCACAAAATGTTTATTTTGAATGCATACAGCATTACAAACAAAAAAATGACGTCACAGCCGGCGCCTTCCTACTACAATGCAGTGTGGTACTTCATGGCGATGACGTCATTTTTCTGTAATGGGCTGTATGCGGTGCATTAGATGCATGAACGTAACGAGAGCGTTATACCTTAATAAAAAAAATGTTTTGACTCTTCTAGTTTCTAACAGAATTTCGTTGTTTTCATAAAAAGCTTTTATAGACAAAAGAGAAGAAAACAAAGTGACCTTTTATAAAAGATGAAAGGACCGGTTCTAAGGTTCACTGGGGCTAGTGCCCCAAAGATTTAAAAGAGACTTCTTTTATCTATCTAATGTTGTATCGTGAGAAAAATTAGAAAAATATTGAATATGATTGATTAATAATAATATTAATATTTGGCTATATACAATATGTGAGAATCACGTGATAGAAAGACCCTTTTTTCTTGTGTTAGAAAAAAAAAGGGGGGGAGGGGGGGGGGAATATGGGTTAGAAACCTAACCTGGGACCGGAATTGGAAAACCATTTACAAAATGGTTTCCTATATTTGGTTTCTTCTCTTCGCGACCATAATAACAAAATGGCTTTTTTTTATTGTTGTGAGGTTTTTGGTTATTAATTATTCTTGTGAAATCAGTTGCAACAAAATAAACGATGATAGCGTGACAAATGTGAAGTGAAGCAATGCAGGTTTTTGTATGTATGTGTGTGTGTTTGTGTGGTTTTGTTCATGGTAGGTGGCGCTGCTAACCATGCGCATCCATTTGTTTGAATGCGAGGTTTTTTCTTCTTCTTCTTCTTCTTCTTCTGTATAAACCCGGGGTTAAATGTGGGTTGCCTCAATGATCCTTTTGTTGTTGTTCACAATTGTGAATAAAAACCACCGTTTTTATGGGGTGTCGATTGAGACATAACTCATCATATTTTTGTATGTTTTTCTTTCTTGTTTTTATCTTGACATTTTAGTCGATGGCTTGCAGCAGATGTTATCGATAACGTTAAAAAGCTTCCTTGCGGATCTTGCGGTTAACATTTGAATTGGGGATGCAAATTAGATTTAAAAAGCGCGACGGAAATTTATTTTTAAATATGATTTGAGATTTCTAGGTCTTGAGAATGCAAGTAGGTCATTTATTTTGGTGCGTGTGGCGTTAGATGGCGCCACTAGCCCTCCTCTCATAGAAATGTAATGAAGACACTCTTCAACTCTTGACTCACGTTCCTTTTTTTCCACGTGACAAACTTTTAATTGCGTCATCGCTATTTCTGCACGTGTTCTCTTCGCTTATATTATGTTTCTGGGTATAAGTTTGTCCACGTGTTGATAAGTAACGTTGTTTCGGAGGCTTTTAGAGCTAAAACTCTACATTCGATTTCAACTAATTGGCACGTGTGTAGTTGGCCGCCCATGGAAGGGTTGCAGGCGCCATCTACCTTAGACTAGAATAGCATGACAATTTTTTGTATTAAAAAATATGTATTAAAAAATAATTGAATACGACAACGGTTAACACGAAATCATTTTCGGGCTCGGTCTCTTAGAAATAGCCTAAGAATTTGTCTTCAGTGATTCGTTTAACACGAAAAAAAATAAGACTTATTCCTTCAATTTGGATGTTTAAACGGGTTTCCATTTGTAAACAAAAAAATGGATAAATGTTTCCTTTTCAAAAGGCATTTTGATTTCTATAAAAGTTAGAAGATGCGGATTTTATGAATATTGTAACCGTATCCGTAACTATGAACAATGTGATCCGTAAGAGGTTTGATAATTACAAACCGTACTTTTTTCTGGAGATTGTTGTAATGAAAGGGCATTAAAGGGGGGGGGGAAGGAGGGGAAGAGGAGGAGGGATGTGATGGGAGGAATGAAAACCACACCCGAGATAAAAATTCCCTATCAAAATAGATAAATGTCCCTATACTTTATACGCAGGTTCTTTTTAGGTCCCTGGGATCATTAATCATGTTTTATGCTGACGTTTTCTGTAATTATTGTTCTTTTATGGTCTATCTCTCTCTTTCTCTCTCTCTCTTTCTCTTTTAGCCTCTCTATCTTTCTTTCTCTCTTTTAGTCTCTTTTTCACTCTCTTTCTATCTTTATCTCTATATAAAATATGCATTGAAATCTTTTTATCTTTTGGGTGTTTTATTTTTGACAATCTCGCTTTTTTTTTCTCTCCTTTAATGTTGTGTGATTCATTCGGGAGTTATAAATGATCTACAAATATGTGTGTGTGTTTTAATAGAACACAAAAAACTAGAAAAGAACACGCGCACAAAAACTGAGAGAGAAAAAAATAGAGAGAAAGATAGATAGTAAGAGAGAGAAAGAGAGTGAGTGAGATAGAGAAAGAGAGAGAGAGAGAGATAGAAAGAGAGAAAGAAAAATAGAGAGAGAGAAAGAGAGATACAAAAAATAGAAAGAGAGAGATAGAGAAGGAGAAAGATATATCTCTATAGAGAGGGAGAGGAAGGGAGAGAGAGAGAGAGAGATAGAGTGAGGAGAGAGATAGAGGGAGATAGAAAAAGAGAGAAAAATAGAGAGCGAGAGAGAGAGAGATCATACAACATACTTATGTCACGTTTATAGTTGTCAGTGCACGATCACGTTCTCATCTTAGTTGTATTCGAAATATACACACTGAACAGAAATGGACGTGATCGTCACGGAGTGTCTACTGTTAAACGTGCCACTAGAGGTCTCTCTCATTCTATATCGGTCTCTCTATCTCTCTCCCTTTCTCGCTCTCTCTTGCTCTCTCTCTCTTTCTCACTTACACTGAGAGAAGGTCGCTTTGAGGCAACTGAATAAGCGCCAAGTTGAACAAACGACGAACTGAATAAGCGCCAAATTGAACAAACTGATTAATTAAACGACAAACTGAACAAATGGCGAACTGATTAATTAAACGAGAAATTGAATAAATGGCGAACTGAATAAGCGCCAAATTGAACAAACTGATTAATTAAACGACAAACTGAACAAATGGCGAACTGATTAATTAAACGCCAAATTGAACAAACGGCGAACTGAATAAGCGCCAAATTGAACAAACGCCAAAATGAATAAAGTCGCACAAACAAATTAAAAGGCCGCATAAAACATTAACACAAATACAAAGAAATAAGACAAATTAAACAAGAGACATGTTGTTTTGTGACACTTCGCTTTTATAAAAAAAAAGGCCTAAAAGGTAATTTTAGGCCTTTTTTATAAAAGCGAGTATCACAAAAACATGTTTTGCAATACTCGTTTTTGTAAAAAAAAAGGGCCTAAAAAGTAAATATAAAAACAAGATGTAAATCGTGTCTTGTGTTGCTGGTGTAGTGGTTAGTGTCTCGGACTCTCAATCAAAGGTAATGTTGGTCGTGCGTTCGATAAAAACGAGTAAAACAAACTGAGAAAATTCACATAGATTTATAGTGTATAGTGTACACACACTGTGCATTGAATATGTTGTAATCTAAGTAGAGCTCGGATTTGTATACACAATATATTAAGCACATGTTTCTCAATTTATGGCCCAAGCAAGTGCCATGATCATTAGAGCAACTAAATGTCCACTTACTAGTCGTCTTATTAGTTCTAGCCTCTAACCAGTGTTTATGATTACAAAAAAAAAGACATACTTATTGGGATTGTTCCTTGACAATTTGGGCCCTTGGGTCACAGATTGAGAAACATTTGATTTTGATTTTGCATAAAAATCCGAGCCCTAAATATAAATACAAACACGACTATGTTTTTCAACCGCTATGTTTAAAATTCTGTCTTCTTGTAACATACTCCCCCTTGAGGATGGGCAATCACACAATAAACGATTGTTATGTGTGATTGCCGCATTTCAGGAGTTTCGGGGGCGAATTTTCAATTTGAACTCATAACATAACACAGTCAATCCTATTACAAAACACAACAGAAGGCAAGCCTTGACAAAAAGGCTATTTGGTTTTTATGGTACCAGTTGGTGTGGACTCCAGTTTCTTTCTTTCAATTGGGAATAATAAATGGAAACCCAAAATCATTGTTATTTATTTTTTTTTCTATAGGGTTATTGGGGGGAGGGGGGGGGGGTATATATAAAGGAAAACACTTCTTTTAAAGTGAATTTTTCTCTGCTTTTTCTGTGAGTGTTAAGGACACATTCAGCTATTCGATATTGTAATTGGTTTTTTAGGCCCTTTTTAAGGTCTCTAAATGATGTATTGGGATTTCAAGTTGAATATAAGAAACAGATTTTTGCGAAATAAACCTTTTGCCCAATAGAACTGGTGTCTTATAAAGTGAGCAAAAATCTGTTTGTTTTCTTGTGATTTAAAACTATAGCTGCTTTTTAAAAAAAAAAAATGCCCCAAGCTTCAATATAAGGGAATGTGCCTCATGTTTAAAAACAAATACAAGGTCCCAACGTGAACAAAAGAGAATCACGTTTTTATAAAACACGTTTTTTAAAACTAGTTGTTAAACGGAGATTAAGCTTGTTGTTAGCTTTTAAACAGAGATTAACCCAGTTGTTGGCTTTTAAACAGCGATTAACCCAGTGATATCGATATGAAACGATATATCGTATTCTTTAAATTTTTAGATAAATATTTGTAATAAATGAAGAATTTCCTTTTTTTTGCAGTTGGTTAGTTTACTTAATCGACTGTTAAGTCTTAACAGTCGATTGTTGTTAACTAACCAGTAACACGTTTTTGTATATTTAATTATAAAAGATTTTTTAAAAAGGTTAAAAACGGCAGTTTCTTTTTAATTAGTTGTTAGCTTAATATCGATATTTGTACAGTTTTTTAAAAAAAAAAACTAGTTGTTAAACGGAGATTAAGCTGGTTGTTAGTTTTTAAACAGAGATTAACCCAGTTGTTGGCTTTTAAACAGTGATTAAACCAGTTGTTGGCTTTTAAACAAGAGTTTAAGCTTGTTGTTGTCTTAAACAAGACATTAACCCAGTTGTTGACTTTAAACAGAGATTAAGCGTATTAGCTTAAACAGAGATTAAACTAGTTCTTGGCGTGTTTAAACCGAAAATGAAACCAAGTTTTGTTGACTTTAAACGGTGGATTAATCCGGTTTTTAAGCCTTAATCCGCGACTTTAAATGATCAACATAATTAAAATCCACAACGGTTTTTTGTCTGTCTGTCTGTCTGTCTCTCTCTCTCTTTTATGATGTTTCCATTTCTATCTGACGTCATCAAAGAACAGTTGAGTGACGTCATATGCGACACACACAAACGCACACACAATAGACACTTATTCTGCTTATATAATCCATTCAATATATATTGTGGCCTTTTTTTTCATGGCTTCTTTTTTTTTTTTTGCACACTTTTTTGTTATCCAAGACTTATTTTTTTAAAAAAAAACAAAGAAGTTTTTCAAACTAAAAGTTTCCAAAGTTTTTTTTTTTTTCTTCTCGTTGCTGACACGACTTAATATTCAAATTAGTTTAAATTGTTATATAAATACACAAATGACACCACCACCAGCACTTCTAATTAAAATATAGGATAAGGCTCATTTTCGTTTTCTTGTTTAAAAAGTCAAAACTTTTTTTTACAAGAAAAAAAAAATATTTTTAAGTAAAAATAAAACTTCGATTCTAATTTTAAGTAAAAGAATTTTTTTGGGGTTTTTTTTTTTTTGGTTGCGACACAATTTAAAACACAACCAGTTTGTGGTGTGTTAAGAAAGTTTCTCATCGAAATAGTTTATATACCGAGTCTCTTATATATAGATGTTGTGGGTGGTAGAGAAAAAGAGGAGAGGGTGTGGGGGGGGGGAGGGGAGGGGGCCAAACATTAGAAAACAAACTTCTATATATATATATATAAATGGGCCTTATATGGGATTTTTTATCAGTATGAAGCCAACGAACGACTTTTTGGTTCAATCAGACATTGATAAAATGAGGAGCACACCATACATACATATAAACTTGGAGGTGGGGGAGGAGGAGGAGGAAGAGGAGGAGGAGGGTGGGGGGTCCATGTTATCACAAAGTTGCAGTTGTGTGCGTTTTTGGCCTACGAATTATACTCTCCTCCTCATCCCCTCCTTTTCTTTCCATCTTTGTATATAAAGAGTGTTAGAAAAGAGGGTTTTCTTGATGGCAGTTAACTTTTTTTTGTGTGTTTTGTGTGTGAGTTAGCTGTATGTCACAAGATTTTTGTAATCTTATGACTTTGACTCCTTTTTTTTTATTAAAAAAGCCTCTCTCTCTCTTCTCTGTATTCCTGCTATACATAACACTTCTTACCCTCCTCCATTTTATTTTCTCTTTACATATTTTGTCTCTTTTTCTTCTTCCTTCTTCTTAAAAGTTGTTGGTTGATACTTGGAATAAGCAACTACAACTTTTTTTTATCAAAAATCTCAGCAATGCTATCATATTAGTAAAGAAATTATAGCCTCAAGGAAGTGTCTAGAACCATAAAAGTTAAGACTGAGTATACAGAGTGATTCAAAAGTTCATTCCTAGTTTGGCACATCGCAGGGCTGAGTTAAGTTTGAAATTGTTTGGAAAAAATGACACGTGGTGATTGTCCTAAACCACAGTCCAATGATATTCATACACTAGTGGGGTAACCCGTCATAAATGACGGGAGCAAAATTCACAGGCAATTGTGCGCATGCGCGTCGTTTGTTCCTTTTTTTACTCTTTTCATTTCAATTTCAGTCACCGCTCCCACTTTTCTCTCTCTCTCTCCCCTTCTACACTTTCCAACCTTTTCCCCTCACCCCCCTCCCACTTTTCTCTCTCTCTCTCTCTCTCCCCCCCCCCCTTCTACACTTTCCAAAGGAAGAGTTCAACGTATAGTTGACCTTGAGAAAAAAAACGGTTCATTTATTCAAATTTATATAAATTCCGATGTGCTTGAGCCTTGAAGGGTTTTGTACAGTTGTTACTCCACACACACACACATACACATACATACACAGACCTGGGATATTATATATATATAATGGGCAGGGCTGACCACTCTAAGAAAATTAGGGAGATTTTTGCTAGGACAGATTCATATTATTGGTCTTTTTTCCCCTAGAGTTATAAGACAATGGGGAACTCTCTTCCCGAGGAAGTGGTGGTGAATGGGGATAATTTTGTTTTGTGGGATTGACATTTGTATATTCATTTTGTTTTTTTATATATGTGCTTGACAATGCTTAATGCTGCATCTGGACTTTTATGTCCCTCTGCCATAGGCCTATTTGGCTGCTAGCAGAGTACTAATTGTAATTGTTACTGTAAAAGAAAGAGAGACTGAACAAAAAAACAGTAATGGTTTATACTAGAGATGGGTCGAATCCTAAATTTTCTCAAATCCGAATCAGAATTGGTTCTCGAATTCCTTGCAATCTCGAATCTCTCGAATCCTTCATATAAGGATCCTGTATTATTCATTAAGAAGATACAAATAAATGAAATAATATTAAATATTAAATTATTGATAATAAAAAAACACAAATGTGGCTTCACTCAGGGTCAAGCCACATTGTGATATTGGTGATCCGGAATTGCAACCGAAATTGCAACAATCGCCGGATTTTTTTTGTGTTAGTGAACGCTTCTATTGGACGTCAATGGAGTTAAAACTAATTTTGCCAAAAATTTTAACAGGTTTTTTTAAGTTAGGATTCGAAAGACGAAAAAAGCGCGAAGATTCCAGTTTTCGAATCTCGAATATTTTTCAAGATTTGTGGGATTCGATGATTCCAATGTCCCATCCCTAGCTTTATACCATATCGGTGGTAGGTTTTATTTCGCCAGCTTACTGAAGGAGAAGGTCGTTAAACAGCACGACATTCAGCTAAATGCTTTCAGCAAAATGTATTTACTACGGATGGAACATTCGGTTCTAGTTTAACAAGAGCTAAACAGAACGAGAGTTAAACAGGACAAAAGCTAAACTTGAACAAAAGAGCTAAACTGTACAAAATCTGAACTAAAGGTGACACGTAGAGCAAGCAATAAAACGAAGACGAGATGAGAGCTAAAATGAGCAACTAAATATAAAAGCAACTAAACTGAAACAGCTCTAATCAAACCAAGATCTCATAATTGCATTAATCTGGCAACACTGTTGTTGTTTTATTAGGGTAAAAGAACAAAAAAAAAGCTGAGGGTTTTTTTAGGTCTAAAAATATAATATCAATTGCCTTTGAGCAAGATATAAAAGCAGAAGAAAAAGTCAATCAATATTTTTACTGTTATGGCCTCCACCACCATGTGGTGCTGCAACTTTTTTTTTTCTTCTTTCTACTACGTACGTGTGTTACGTGCAAAGTGTATGTTCACCGTATAATATATCTTATATGACGGATGCAACCAATAAAATACTAAGAAAAAAAAAAACACCTCTGAGCAAGTTCTACAGAATGACTACTGTTCGAACATTTGTTCACTTTATTTGGGAGTCTCATTTTCGTAGAAGTTGCTTCATTTTTCTCACTTTATTACACGCGCACAATTTACAAGGTGACTCACAAACGTATGGAAACAATGGTTGAGGTGCTTTGTTTTTTCAAAACTCAAGAAGTCCAGTTACACCTTTTACATGTAAAGAGAGAGAGAGAGAGAGAGAGAGAGAGAGAGAGAGAGAGAGAGAGAGAGAGAGAGAGAGAGAGAGAGAGAGAGAGAGAGAAAACCTTAATTTGGAGTTTACTTTTACTTTGGGTTTTTTTTTCTACTTAAAAAAAAAGATTACAGATATCGATTTAGTTCTCATAACTGTTAAGAAAACTGCAATAAAATGGGTTTGGCCAAAATATGGATTTAATGAGTTTTGAAAAAAAGCTCCTCGTTTAGTGTTCTGGGTGGTATTCTTCATCGGTGCTTAGGCCTATATCACGTTTCCACTACAACTGTTGCCTACAATTAAAACGATAACCACAGTTATAGTTAACCACAGTTAAAAAGTCAGCCACGGTTAAACTTAATCTGTTAAAAACTCAACCACAGTTCAATACTCAACCACAGTTAAAAAGTTAACCTCAGTTAAAAAGTTAACCACAGTTAAAAACTCAACCACAGTTAAAAACTCAATCACAGTTAAAAACTCAATCACAGTTAAAAAGTTAACCTCAGTTAAAAAGTCAACCTCAGTTAAAAAGTCAACCACAGTTAAAAAGTTAACCTCAGTTAAAAAGTCAACCACAGTTAAAAAGTCAACCACAGTTAAAAAGTTAACCACAGTTAAAAAGTCAACCACAGTTAAAAACTCAATCACAGTTAAAAAGTTAACCTCAGTTAAAAAGTTAACCTCAGTTAAAAAGTCAACCTCAGTTAAAAAGTCAACCACAGTTAAAAACTCAATCACAGTTAAAAAGTTAACCACAGTTAAAAAGTTAACCACAGTTAAAAAGTTAACCACCGTTAAAAAGTTAACCACAGTTAAAAACTCAACCACAGTTAAAAAGTTAACCACAGTTAAAAACTCAACCAGTTAAATATCCAATGAAAATGGATATGGTTACATTAACCATGATTAAATTTCTGAACAATGGGGATAACTCAACTGCAGTGACACAGTGTGGTTAACCACATTATTGAATGGTTAAATCCGTCACTTCCTGTGTTCGAACAAATTTCGCCTACAAACAGCATGGTGGATAGTGAGAGACACTCAATTTTTGTGACTGAACGAAGAGTGAAAATTTCACCAAATGCTAACAAGTGTTTAACAAGAAGTGACACAAAATCATTTAACCAACACAGTTAAGTGTCTTAAATATGGAACCACTTCTAGCTTGTCGTTTTCAAATGCAGCATCTTTCTACGGGATGAGTATTTTCTGAACAGCCCTTCTATTCTATAATTTTATTTTCTTCTTCTAGTTTTTATATAATAATAATCCAACTATTTTCCTACCCTTCTCCTCCTCCTCCTCCATCTCCATCATGTTTCTCCCTCCCCCGCCCCTCTTTTGCTTTTCTCTTCCGTTTTTAAACCCTCCTCCTCCTCCTCCTCCTCCTACTTTCCTTCAGTTCTTCGATCCAGTTTTTCTTATCTTCACTTTCACACGTGGTCTCATTTAAAGTCGCAATAGAAAAGAAAAAGGATTTCTCTTTTGCGCACGCGCAGCCACACACGCGCACATTTGAGATTCTCTCTTTCTCTCAAATGGATATTTTCAAGCGTTTTAATTAAAAAATGGGGCAAACAAGAAAGAGAGGAAAAATAAAAAAAAAGATACACAACCTGTGTCCGGAAACTAAAGCACTATAAAGAAAATCTAGAATGGTGCTTAGCTCTACTTTCTAAAAAGCTGTAAACACCTCTTGGACTCATGATTAATTCTGTCTTTCAGAAAAGCAAAAGCAAAATTAAGACAATTAGAAAGTGTTTTAGAAACTAGAAGGGTAACTGAAGAAAATCAAAATTATGAAAATTAGAAACTGTTTTATAAACTAGAAGGGTAGCTCATGACTCATGAGTCATGACCCGATTTTAAGCAGACAGTTTTTTTTTCAAATTTATGTCTATATATAAAAAAGTTTATTTTGAAAAGATATCAACGTGAATATAACATTAAGTGATTGAGTTACCCTTCTAGTTTCTAAAACACTTTCTAGTTTCTACAGCATTTTCTAGTTTCTAAAGCACTTTCTTGTTTCTATTCATTTTGCACTTCTGAAAGATGGAATAATCAGAATTCGAAAACCAGCAGTTCATAAAGCCATCTTAAACCAAGAGAAGAATTTCCGGATGTCCTTGATTTTGCCATTTTCTTCTCAAATATGAGACCATAGAAAAGCCTTATATGGAGGAGGCCATTTTGAAAATATTATGTCTACATATAATCCACACGTTCTTTAAATTCTGACCGTCACTCTGAAAGTCACCACATTCAAATTAATATTCTTGAGAAAGGGGGGAGTATAGACACGTCCTTTTCATCCTTTTCTTTAGAAGAAAAAAGATGATGGGCACAGCTAGAACAGTTCCCGAACGCAATTTCTTTAAAGGACAGACATGTGGACGTGTCTATTACAGGTAGATAATAGCCTTTTCTTAAGTTTCCGGACACAGCCACAAAAATCAAAGATCTGAGGTTCGTCTTGTGATTTTTTTTAGGATGAAAACCATTTTAGCTTCAAGATGATCATGGATGAACCGGATGAACGTTTATGCGGAAAATGAGGGTTCGTTTTCCGTATAGACTTTTTAATTCTCATTGAAGGTTATTACATGAAACAAGTATATACAGGGTGTCTACAAAATAACAGCCAATAATATACAATGGATATGAGAAACCGTCCTTAAGGTTGGAATGACCACTTTTTAATCACTTTTCGACTACTTTTTGACTGCAAAATGTTGTCGAAAGTGGTTGTGTTGTGGTTGCAATGTATTTTCAGTGAAAATACTCAAAATGTGGTAGGTTTTGGCAATAAACCCGACTTCATTATGCAGTTGAAAAATGGACGAAAAAAAAAAACCTGGTCTGTGTGTCAACTTCAAGGACCTTAAAACTCACGTTATTCTGACATTTGAGAAACAATCGAAAAACAAATGAGTGTTTTAGAAACTAGAAGAGTCAATGGAAAATCACTTTAAAAGTCTATTTTCATGTGGATATCTTTACTCTTCTAATTTTTAGAACACTTTCAGATTTTTCTTAAGATGGTTTTATGAACAGCTTGATTTTTCATATTTCTGATTTTTCATGAAGGCAAAATTAAGAGAAACTATAGAAAGTGTTTTAGAAACTAGAAAGGATATAGCTCACTCACTCACTTAAAGAGTATAGATCTATATTTTCATGTTTGATATCTTTCAAAATAAACATTTGTGTAGACAATGAGATTAAACAATTATTGTCTACTTAAACGTTTAAGCTTGAATCAGTAAAATACTCGTGTAAAAAGTGTATTTTAAAAGATATCCGACATGGTTATATTATTACCTTCAAGTGATGTAGCTACCCTTCTAGTTTCTAAAACACATTCAAGTTTCTCTTGATTTTGAATCTGAAAAAGTTACAGAAGTGTTTACACTTTAAAACCACCTTTCAGTGGTACATTTTATACTCTTCTAGTTTCTAGGACACTTTCAGTTTCTTCTGAAATGAATGCAGAAATGAAAAAAAAACCCTTTGAGACCTTTTAGGTCCTAGATTTAGACCTAAGAGGACCCTACACATAAACAACTGTGACTATTTGTGTTGTATCATTAATTAAAGTATAATAACGTAAAGGTGTAAAATGAGGTGTAAATTAATGATTTACACCTTTTTAAGATAAAATGATTTAGCCTCCATGCACATATATAGGGCCTATATGATGGGTGGAACTTTTTGAGTCCTAAATATTAAGGTCTCAAAGGTTTGAATGGACCTTAATCTATCAAAATTTAAAGACCCTTTCGTCTTGCATTATATAGTTTCATAAGAAAAAAAAAAACCGATCATAAACCGTGTTATAAATCTCAATAGTGGACAGTGGTCAGCTTGAAACAAAGATTTTTGTTTCGATTTATTTTATTATTGGATTCCATCATGTAGTATAGGCTTAAATGGGTCCTATGCTTTGTTATGGCCTATGTTTGACTTAGGTCTAAATAAACGAGTCACAAAATTGATATAGATCTATTTATAGGGAAAGATATAACGGACTGGACAGTGGTCATCATGATTCGCATGTGTGTTTAAATTTCATAAAAATTCCCCTCACATATATATATATAATTAATAATTATTATTAATTAATATAGACATATATTCAAAGTAAAGAAAACCTATAATTTTAAATTAAAACTCTAATTATAAATATTGAAATGTGACCCCTGTATAAGTGACCAGTGGTCATCCTATCACATGGCTTACAAAAGACGTGGCCAAAATTCATGTGTTTTTTTTTAAAAGAAAAATATAGAACTGCATGAAAATTGATGAAAAATGCGAATCAAGTTTGAAATTTTTTTGAATTCGTTTTAACTTCATATAAAGTTGTTGTTTACGAGCGTATACTATACGTTATCCTTAAGAGCCTAGATACGAGTCGTCCATCTTGTTGTTTTGAGCAGACGACAACGAGACAAATGAGTGTTCTTATATGGTGTTACTAAAACTGCCAGAAATCGCCTCAAAATTGCTCAATTAAAATACATTAAAGCGAAAAATGCAATAAAAAGCATTGTTCTTTAATTGCTCGATTTACGTAGTTTTTGAAAAGGTCCTTCTATTTTTTTAAAAAGGTTCAAAATCGTTCGTTTTTTTAACTCCATGTTAAATCCTATTGGCCCCAAAACCGTCCCACAAACATTTGAAAAACTCTCGTTAAAAACGATTTAGAACAATAACAAAATAATTAGCACCTACTGTCATGTATTGGCTTCACAATGTTTCCTTTTTGTAAATTTTGAAAAGGTCCTTCTATTTTTTAATAACGTTTAAAATCGTACATTTTTAAATTCCATGTTAAGTCCCATAGGACCAAAAAACCGTCACCCAAACATTTGAAGAACTCCCATTAGAAACGACTTAGAACAATCACATAGAAATTAGCACGTGCATTAATCTATTGGCTTCCACGATGTTTCCTTTTTATAAATTTTGAAAAGGACCTTCTATTTTTTTAATAACGTTTAAAATCGCACGTTTTTTAACTCCATGTTAAGTCCCATAGGAACAAAACACCGTCCAACAAACATTTGAAGAACTCCCATTAAAAACGATTTAGAACAATAAGAAAAAAATTAGCACGTGCTTTCATGTATTGGCTTCATGATGTTTTTCTTTTTATAAGCATAAAGCACGTGCAAATTATTTTTCTATTAATTATAATGTGACTTGAAACCTGGAGAAAAACCGTTAAAAACCGGTTTTTAAATCAAAACGATCTTAGCGACTACATTCGGAGACATTTCGAATTAAACGATATATCTATAGGTTCTTAACAAAGTGAACACTGGTCAAGTGGTCAAGCATATTTTATATGTATTTTTTTCTTTTACTAAAAGTGGCTATAGGCCTAATTGACAATCGTTATAAACTTTTGATGAATTTTCTATAAAACTTAAGAGAAGTATAGAAATTCATCGTATAAAACTCAAAACAACCATTTTGCAAAACGCATATAGATCATCTCTATATATAGTGGACAGTGGTCATCATAATTTGACCATCAAATTAGCAAAAAAAAGTAGGCCTACGAAATTTTTTTTTGTATTTAGGCCTATTTTAGAAAACGCAAATAACTTTCTTATATGTATTAAACATATAATGTCTCGATTAAACAGATACTTTAATATAAGACGAAATGTAGTGGACAGTGGTCATCCAAATAGAAAATCCAAATGGAGATGATGAAGAGATGAAGAATTTTTCTAATTATCTTTTTATATAAATTTAAATAAAATGCAAAATTCATTATAGTAACTTATTAAAAAAAACATTATAAAATAAGAGAAATCATACAGAGTGGACAGTGGTCATCATCATCATAATAATGAGATCCTCACAAAACAACAGATAATATTATATATAATAATATAATATTTATAATAATAATAATAATAATAATAATATAAAAACGAGTGTTAACATTACAATATTTTGTTTTTCAAAAATAATACATTATAAAAGACCACGTGATTATTTTTGATGACCAATCACATGTTGTATATGACCAGTGGGGCATCAAAATAAACCATCAAAATTGCAAATACCGTCAAAATTTTGTATATAGTTTGCTTTTTCGTAAATTTCAAATAAAATACAAAATTCATAATTATAACTATGAATATGTAAAAAAAAATTTGAAGTAAAAATGTTTTATAAGAAAACTGTAGTGGACAGTGGTCATCTTCATGTATATATAGAGTCAAACAAAAGATGACCAAATAATTTTAAAAAAAATTTCCCGAAATTTTGTTTTTCTTTTTAAATTTAACTTCATAATGAAAAAAAAAAAAAATTAGAATATTTTAATTTTAAAACAATTGAAATCTGTATACGGCACAGTGGACAGTGGTCATCTCTACGTAATAGATTCTTATAAAAGATAAAAATTAAAAAAAATTATCAAAATTTTTATGTTATATGCCTACTTTTTAAATTTTAATTAAAATACAAACAAATATTGAATATTTCTACATTAAAATAATTCCTATGAACATTATAAAGTGGACAGTGGTCATCTCTACGTAATAGATTCTCACAAAAGATGAAAATTTAGAAGAAATTCTCAAAATTCTTATGTTATACTTCTTAAGTTAAACTTAAAATAATTCCTATGTATAATATACAATGGAGTGGACAGTGGTCATCTCTCCTTTATATAGTTTCTCATAAAAGATAAAAATTTAAAAAAAAAATGATCAAAATTCTTTTGTTTTACTTCTTAGATTTCATTTAAGATGCAAACAAATTTAATATAAACATAATTCCTATCTACAATCTAGAGTGGACAGTGGTCAATTTCTACTTCATAGATTTTCATAAAAAGATGAAAATTTTAAAAATAAAATGATTAAAATTTTTCTGTTTTTACTTCTTAAATTTCAGTTAAGATGCAAACAAATATAAACATTAAAATCCTTCTTATCGACAATACACAGTGGACAGTGGTCATCTCGATTTTCTAACATAGATTCTCATAAAAGACGAAAATTAGAAAAAGACGACGACGTGTCAAAATTCTTTTGTTTTTACTTCTCAAATTAAACTTAAAAATATGAGAACAAACATTTCAACATGAAAATCATTCCTATATTTCTCTCTACAATATATAACAGTGGACAGTGGTCAATCGTGAGCGCTCTTATATACACAGATAATAATAGTTTAAAAAAAAAAATCAAAGAGAAAAAATAGGAGAAAACAATAAAATCTGATAAAATATTTTTGTCTTACCTTTTTTTTATCTTTGAAAAAAAAAAAAACAACAACAAAAAACCCCTCGAAGAAGATCCTTGATGAATGAAAGATCGAATTGAATGAATGAATGAGTGAATAAAAACAAATGGTTAAAAGATGGTTATCGATATTATATTTTATATATTAGTTTGCCTTGGTTTCGAGGCGCCCCCCTCTACCCACCCCCTCTTCTTAGTCCGAAAGAGGTGGAATTTTCTCAAGTCTTATTCACCACCCCCACTTCCTTTATAAACACAATAAACACACAACTAAAAAAAACAAAAAAACCAAAGAGTCTATTGGTCTATTAGGACCCCCTATTTATAATATAATAGGGGTTCAATTGGAGAACTTTTTTCTTTTTTTTTTTTTTAAAAAAAAGGCCTATCTTTTTTTTTTAAAAAAAAATGTTGACTCTTATTTTTTCCCGCCAAAACTTCTATTGTAAACACATATATATATATATTGGTGATAAAATAATGAATCTCAGGAACAACGAGAAATTGTAGATTTTTTTTTCTCTCTACAATAACATCAACAGACACAAACACACAAAAAAAGCCTGATGTGGTTTTTGGAGCTTCTTATCAGTGGTTGCAGACTCCTGTTGGGGCTCTTGATGTGTAGTAAATCTTTGAGAGAGAGAGAGGACCCTTGCTATCTCTCTCTCTCTCTCTATTGCCTTCCCCCCACCTCACCACCCCCTAAAAAATGTAGAGATATGAGAGGAGGAGAAGGAGGAGGAGGAGGGTAGACACTATATGAGGGATTTGTGTGGCGGGAGGTGTAACAATTGCACAAAAAAAGGGGTGAAAAATCAGGGAAACTGGGGTAAACAACTGGGGGGGGGGGTTTGGGTGGAATACCTCTATCTCATTTTTGATTGTATAAATTTTAGAGGGTGGGGGGGGGGTGTGTGGGTGGATTGCTGAAGATGGGTTTTGATGAGGATATGGCAGATGTAGGGAGGATGGAGAGGAGGTGGGTGGGTGGTTAGGTTTGGTTTAGGAGGAGAAGGAGGAGGCCAACCAATCAACAAACAGTTTGGATGAACGAACAGAGTATTCTGATTGGTTGGGGAAAAAAAAATTGCAATTTTTTTTTTGTTGCAAAAATGAGGCTGTTGTCAACATTATTCTTAATGGTGCGATCGATAACAAGCCAAACCACACAGACACACACGGCACTGATTTTTTGAAAACAGGCGAGATTTTCAGGAGGTTTGTGCAACTCGGCTTGAATGTTTCATCTATACCATCATTAGGCCTACACTCTTGTCAATCCTTCCATTCTCTCTATAGGCTTCTCTGAGGCTCGAATTCAAGATGGGGAGGGTAACTTGACGCGTTAAAAATGTCAACTTGTACATTTCTGAGAGTCAGGGTTTTAACCCAAATTAAAGGTTTTATATAGAACTCTTCTTCCTAAAAACACTGGAGAAATGTTTCAGGCAAAATCGCAAATGTTATAGAAAACGTAAAAAACAAAGGAAAAAATACATCATTAAGAGACTACATCGCAAAATTACTTCGAAAAATCTCCACAAAGAGCGCTTGACTTTTTTTTTCTATTGAGCCCATAGACCCCAATGTTAAAGAGAAAATAAACGTTAATTTTTAAAATAACACAGTCGCAGCGGCAATATGTTTATTTTTCATATTTAAAGTTGTCCAATTTCGATGGTTCAAAGTGCAATGTGCACTTTAAATATATGTTCATCTAGTGATATAGATCTAGATCTGATGACAAAAAAATGGTAAGTGCGGTTCTATTTTTAAAACATATTTCAAAATCGCGAATTTCTAACTCTTATGTTAAACTCCATTGAGTATGCGCGCATAAGCTTAAAAAAACATCCATTAAAATGCTCGTAAAAATACCTAAAAATAATTTTAAAAAGCCACAAGTAAACCACAGTGAAGCCAACACATTGCCGCACGTGCTGATTTTCTTCTGGTTTTTTAAAATTATTTTTACGTATTTTTACGAGCAATTTTAATGGATGTTTTTTTTTTCTTATTTGGGCGTATACTCAATAGAGTTTAACATAAGAGTTAGAAATTCGTGATTTTGAAATAGTTTTTAAAAATAGAACCGCACTTACCAATTTCTTGTCATTAGATCTAGATTTATATCACTAAAGGAACATATTTTCAAAGTGCCCATTGCACTTTGAACTATCAAAATTTGACAACTTTAAATATGAAAAATAAACATATTGCCGCCGCGACTTTGTAATTTAAAAATTAACGTTTGTTCTTTAACATCGGGTCTATGGGCTCAATAGATAAACGATGATTGCGCTCTCTGTGGAGATTTTTCAAAGTAATTTTGCAATGTAGCTTCTTAATGACAAAACAAAGAAGCACAGAGTTTCTTTGCATCTTTGTAAATATCTATAACAAGGAATACAATATTCTCTATATAGTAGTCCCTTTCATATCAAGTATTCAACGCTTTGCTTATGAGGTGGCTTTATAAATATTCATTTTGTTTTTGTCTCTCGGTAGGGCGCCACTGCAGTGACTTATGCTATGCTCTATGGACTTTTTTTTTTGCAAAATTTGGATGCAAAAACGTCAAGCGAACGTTTTTTTTTAGAAATAACAGTATGAAAAAATTCAAATTGTGTTCGAAACTAGAATGGTAAAGATTGTGTTAAACGTCTTTTCATGGTAATATCTTAAAAATAAACATTTTTCTAGTAGTTTGAAAATGGCCCAATTTTTTGTTTTTTTTTTCCATTGACATTTCATTGAAAATTATTTTCGCCTTTTTCAAACTGTCATTTGAAAGATAATCATCATTGAAAAAAAAAACTTTTAACATTAGATCTAGCACCAACTATTCTAGTTTCTAAAACACTTTCAATTTTTTTCGTAAATGTTTCTGCTGAAAAACGTTCGCATGAAAAGTAGAACGACGACCACTCTAAAACAGTGTTCCATGAAAGGATTTCCAGGAGCGCTTTCGAAAGTCGTAAAGGCGCTGGCTTTGGTGTATCACTTCACAAGGAAGCCTACTTTTCAGGGGCAATTATACTAGTACTGAATAGAATCAGAGATTAGCCAGTTAGTTTTTACAATACCAGCCTGGGAACTTTTTGATTGTTCCTCGTAATAGCGCATAAGCAGTGACATCACTATAGGTATGGCTGTCACAATTTTTTTTTTAAATGTGTTCTATAATTATTACAGTAAAACCTGGATAAAACGGAATCTTGTGGTTCCAGTCAATTTTCTTTTCCGTTCAAGCAGTTTTCCGTTTTATAGAGGTGCGTAAAACACAAACCTAAATAGAGTAAAAAGGCTAGGTTTCCTAAGGTAGTGGTACCGTAATATGACGGCAAATGACGTCACAAAACCGTTTTAATAGATGTAAATAGATGTGGTTTTGTCAAGAAAACCACATCAATATATAAATAACGTTTTTTGTGACGTCATTTACCTGTCCTATTACGTTACCGTTATTTTCGGAAACTCAGGCTTTTAGTTCCAAGATTTTTTTTTGTTTAGCTAGGTTTCCGTTTTATCCAGTTTCTTTTTACTGTATAATTAGATCTACTAATGAGACCCACAAGTTATTAGTAGATCTCCGATTTTTATGCAATATCAAGCCAAATGTTTCTCAATTTGTGGCCCAAGTGCCATTTAATGAAGTCTGGTTACTATCAGTTGTCAACTAGAAAGTTCTAGCCTCTAACCCAGTGTTTATGATTGAAAAAAAAAACTAGAGGTGAGACGAATCCTAAATTTTCTCGAATCTTTTGAATCTTTCATAGAAGAATCGTATATTATTCATTAAGAAAGATAAATAAATGAAATAATATTAAATTATTGATAAAAAACCGCAAGTGTGGCACTCAGGGTCGCCACACGGTGATCCATTGGTGATCCGGATACCACCGAAATTGCAACAGTCGCCGGTTTTTTTGTTGTTAGTGAACGCTTCTATTTGGACGTCAATGGAGTTAAAACTAATTTTACGAAAGTTTTTAACAGTTTTTTTAGGTTAGGATTCGAACGATTCGAAAGACGAAAAAAGCGCAAAGATTCGAGTTTTCGAATCTCGAATATTTTCCAAGATTCGCGGGATTCGAGGATTCGAAAGTCCCCCATCCCTAAAAAACCATAATTGAATTTGTTGGTTGATCTATATCTGTGATTGTTACTTCAGAACTGGCGCTTGAGCCACAGATTGAGAAACATTTGCTTGATGTTGCATAAAAATCCGAGCCTTATACTTATTACTAAATTCGTACCCAATAAAACAATTGAGCGTATGCTTTCCAACGCACCCCATAGAGAAGTGAAAGGACGATGCTAGCGCCACTAGTGAGTGAAACTAGTACTTATGGAAGACTCTCTCTCTATCTCTCGTGTTCTGCTTCAGCTCGAACTTTGAATGCAAGCTGTCGTTTTTTTTAAGCTGAAAATTTCAGCTTTATTAAGATTAACAAAAAATGACTATGAGAGGCAACAACAAATTCAAATCAATTTTTACAGGTGTTTCTGTTAAGGGTTTTTTAAAAACATGGAGCTAATAATGTTATGTTCAATTAAATGTGGATGGACAAGAATGAGAGAGAGAGTGAAAAAAAAGAGGGAGAGAGAGATAAAGTGAGGAGTGGGTGGGGGGGGGGTTGAAGAGGAGGTTATATATATATATATATATATATAAAAAGATGGAGGAGAGACGGTTTTGATTTAACCAAATCAGAAAAAGATCTTTTAGATCTAGTTTATGTAGGCTTTTATATCAGGTGTGTTTCTCTGTCTCTCTCTCTTTCTATCATAGCATTAAATAACTGGTCGTTATCTTTATTAGGTGAATTGCACCTGTCCTTTCTCTTTTTTTTTTTTTTTTTTTTTTGAAATACACCCACCCACCTCCAAACCCTCCCCTCTCTGTGTGTGTACGTGTATGTGCACTCACATAGAAAAAAATTGCAGCAGTTCCATTCATTGTTACTGGTAAGGGCATCACTCAATCAGATACAAGCTGATTACTACCTAATTCAAATTCAATCTGATTGTGTATAGGCTATATTATAGGAAGACCCCTCTATATGTATGTACAGAAGGAACATTAAGAGGGAGAAGACACGATTTACATTGAAAATACACACATTGCCCCACCCCCTCCTCCTCCTCCTCCTCTCTTCTTTTCCATTTCTACGGAGGCCTCTAGAGGCTACTTTATTTTTCATGTCTATAAATTGACACTAGAATTCAGTGGCTTCATTTACAGAAATAAAATACAGACTGTCATATATATGTGACAGTAAATTGTCATATCTAGCTTTATGACCTATATAGTAAAATTCACCAATGTAAATTACAAAATATTATTATGATGACAAATATTGTTGTAGATCTATGACTGTGATTAGACCTGTGCGCCGTAGCATATTGATCGGCGGCGGCGGGCGAGGGTAAATACGAGCAGCGGCGGGCGAGGGTAAATACGAGCAGCGGCGGGCGAGGGTAAATACGAGCAGCGGCGGGCGAGGGTAAATACGAGCTGCGGCGGGCGAGGGTAAATACGAGCAGCGGCGGGCGAGGGTAAATACGAGCAGCGGCGGCGGCGACTACCGGCGTCTGGAATTGAACATGTCGAACAAATATATCGATTTATCAATATATTGAATGTGGTAATTATCGATATAAATTGAAATCGATAAATATCGAATATGGTATCATTTCATTCCTATGGCAGTTATTGAAACAAAACCAACCAAAACAAATTTGAATTCGGCGGCCGCCAGTCATACACCGGCGGCGAGTGGCGGCGAGTTTTTAAAAAAAAGTACAAGCGGCGAGCGGTGGCGTTTTTAGCTTCAAAAACACCGGCGGCGGCGGTTTCGCCCGGCGGCGCACAGGTCTAACTGTGATTGACTAGTATACAGTGTAGGCCTATAAAATATTAGTCATAAAATAATAACACACAAGGAGTGACATCATAAATACATATTATATTATGTTTATGATACATATTATGTCACTTTTTGTGTGCTATTATTTAATGTCACAATTTGTCACAATTTTGTAACTTTTGGCGAACATTTGTCAAAATTTGGCGAACATTTGTCAAAAATTTGGTGAACATTTGTCAAAATTTGGCGAACATTCGACAAAAATTTGGCGAACATTCGACAAAAATTTGGCGAACATTCGTCAAAAATTTGGGCGAACATTCGTCAAAAATTGGCGAACATTCGTCAAAATTTGGCGAACATTTGACAAAAATTTGGCGAACATTCGTCAAAAATTTGGGCGAACATTCGTCAAAATTTGGCGAACATTCGTCAAAACTTTGGGCGAACATTCGTCAAAACTTTGGCGAACATTCGTCAAAAAATTGGCGAACATTCGTCAAAATTTGGCGAACATTCGACAAAAATTTGGGCGAACATTCGTCAAAAATTTGGGCGAACATTCGTCAAAAATTGGCGAACATTCGTCAAAATTTGGCGAACATTTGAGAAAAATTTGGCGAACATTCGTCAAAAATTTGGGCGAACATTCGTCAAAATTTGGCGAACATTCGACAAAAATTTGGCGAACATTCGTCAAAATTTGGCGAACATTCGACAAAAATTTGGCGAACATTCGTCAAAACTTTGGGCGAACATTCGTCAAAAATTTGGCGAACATTCGTCAAAAAATTGGCGAACATTCGACAAAAATTTGGCGAACATTCGACAAAAAATTTGGGCGAACATTCGTCAAAAAATTTGGACGAACATTCGTCAAAAATTTGGGCGAACATTCGTCAAAAATTTGGGCGAACATTCGTCAAAAATTTGGCGAACATTCGTCAAAATTTGGCGAACATTCGTCAAAATTTGGCGAACATTTGTCAAAATTTGGCGAACATTCGACAAAAATTTGGCGAACATTCGTCAAAAACTTGGCGAACATTCGTCAAAACTTTGGCGAACGTTCGTCAAAATTTGGCGAACGTTCGACAAAAATTTGGCGAACGTTCGACAAAAATTTGGCAAACGTTCGTCAAAAATTTGGCGAACGTTCGTCAAAAATTTGGCGAACATTCGACAAAACTTTGGCGAACATTCGTCAAAATTTGGCGATCATTCGTCAAAAATTTGCGTGCACGTGTGTACATGTGCGTACACATTGCGCGCATGCGTGTACATGTGCATACGCATGTAACAATGAAAGAAAATTGGTTGTTTGATATATGAAAGCGTACATTAAATCAATGGAGGTCTATAGGGTTCCTTGAATCCCTTGTTTCAGTTCGATGTTTGGTCTATTTGGGGCCTTGTCATTGCACCTTCCTATCGTGCTGGATGGAATCGGTTGAGAAGGAAAGAGGTTAGGATGCGTTCCACCTCCCGAACCCTTGTTCAAAAAAAAAAAGAGGGCTTCAACGTGTAAATTGTGTAATTGATAAGATTAGGAAGCAATTAACCATGCACGTGCAGCGAATATTCGTATTTTTGTTTGTCTTTGTAAATTTTGCACCTGTGATGGAAAAATTTCTCCCAGAATTCAAATTTTTAGTTAACTTTTTTCACTTTCAAACTTCAATTACTTTGAAAGAAACATGAATTTGCTTCTTATTTTTTTTAACCTATTTGTATAACTTAACATCGTTTTAGACCTTTGTTGCTAAGTAACGATACATGCAATGTCATATTAAAGATATAGGAGCTGATTTGTCTTTATTTTAGCTGTAACATTAGCATGATGTTGTTTCGTCTGACTCTGTATCCATCTTTAAACGTTTAGCGTGCCAGGCGCGGCTAGAGGTGGCAACGGGTAGAACCGAAATGTTTCTACTCGGTTTGGAACTGGTTTAATCGGTTCGCGATTTTTTGGGAACCGGTTCTGATCAGTTCGTCAATCTTGACAAAATGGTTCGAACCAGCTCCCAATATGCATTAGCAAATTTGCGCATAATTTGTTGCACAAATTTGCTAATGCATATTGGGAGCCAGTTCGAACTGGTGGCACAGATTTACTCAGCACATTATATATATATATATATATATATATATATATATATATATATATATATATATATATATATATTAAGCCAGGTCTGTGTGTGTGTTTAACGCTGTACAAACCTTGAAGCACGTCGGAATTTATATAAATTTAAATGAATAAATGAACCGCTTTTTTTCTCAAGGTCAACTATATGTTGCACACTCCCCATCCAAGAACCCCATGATATTAAATTGGAGAGGGGAAAAGGTAGAAGGGGGAGGGGGAGAGAGAAAACCGTAAAGGGGGGAAAAGTGGGAGGGGGTGGCTCAGTGGCTGAAATTCAAATGAAAGGAGTAAAAAGGAACAAACGACGCGCATGCGCACACCAGAGAAAATGAAAAACTCATTTTCTCTTTCAAATATAAAAAGGGGAGGGGATAAGAGTAGCAAAATTAAACTAAAGTTTATCACAGGCAATTGTGCCCAGCATTAGAATTTCTTTTGCTCAGCCCTTTTATGAACGTCATCAATTTCTAATTGGGTTTGTTACTTGGTCTGACGTCATAAAAGGGCGGAGGAAAAGAAATTCTAATGCTGGGCACAATTGCCTGTGAATTTCGCTCCCGTCATTTATGACGGGTTACCCCACTAGTTACTCTATAATGTGCTGTGCCAATCGGCTAATGTATTTGAACATTGGTTTGTGACATCAACGAACTGATCAGAACCAGTTCCCGATTTGCATTAGCGAATTTGCGCAGCACATTTAGTTAAAAGTGGCTAAGGGTAGAACTGAATCGATTCTACTCGGTTTGGAACCAGTTCTTATCAGTTCTACCTACCGGTTTTACCGGTTTCGAACCGTTGACACCATCTCTAGTCAAGGCACACTTACCGACGGGCAATTAGAAATCGGGACGAACTTCAGTTGGCTCCGCCCTTTTTATGACGACCGGCAACTTCTAATTGGTTTGTTGTATAGTCTGACGTCACATGCTCCGCCCTTTTCGACGTCGAACCATACAACAAACCAATTAGAAGTTGCCAGTCGTCATAAAAAGGGCGGAGCCAACTGAAGTGCGTCCCGAATTCTAATTGTCTGTCTGCTTTATCTGTATCGGTTAGCTCAGCAAACAGCTGATATAGATTAAACCAAGACCTGGTTAAACATTGGATTTGAATAAATATTTTTTTCCGTAAGATGCAACCGCAAATGTTTGCAGGCAAAATAAGAGTTATAAAGATGAAGAAGAAGAAGAAAAAGAAAAAACGTTTTGACAACTGTCTGTCTGTCTGCATAAATAACAACTTTCACTATGTCATAAAAGGGTTCTCTCTCTCTTTCTCTCTCTCTCTCTCTCTCTCTCTCTCTCTTTCTATGATATCTTTGAAAATTGTTTTTCTAGCTTATTATTTCAAGCTGGTTTTCATATCATATCCAATTCATGGTTTGAATTTTAAATCGAGATTGTTTTGTTTTTCTTCTTTCTTCTGGAAGACAATTTAGAAAGGAAACAAAAAAACTTTTAACAACTTTTCTTTAATGACATCATTTCACGAGAAAAGTGTAAACTCTAGTCCTTCTCGAATTCTTTAAGGTGCAAAATGTAGAGAAAAACTAGAAAGCTGTTTTAAGAAACTAGAAGAGTAGCTCAAAGCACTTAGAGAGACCATTGAAAAGAGAGACATTTGAAAAGGGACATTTGAAAAGATATTTATCTTTTCAAAATATTGTCAAGACTTACCCAACGTTTGTCAAAACGATTTTTAAATTTTAAAATAAGTCAATAAAACCATAAAAAACTTAAAAATGATGTGACTTTTCATGAGTCACCCCAAACGACGCCATTTTAAATTTACAAAAACCAAACGACGCCATTTTAAATTTACAAAAACGAAACGACGCCATTTTAAATTTACAAAAACCAAACGACGCCATTTTAAATTTACAAAAACCAAACGACGCCATTTTAAATTTACAAAAACGAAACGACGCCATTTTAAATTTACAAAAACCAAACGACGCCATTTTAAATTTACAAAAACCAAACGACGCCATTTTAAATTTACAAAAACGAAACGACGCCATTTTAAATTTACAAAAACCAAACGACGCCATTTTAAATTTACAAAAACCAAACGACGCCATTTTAAATTTACAAAAACCAAACGACGCCATTTTAAATTTACAAAAACGAAACGACGCCATTTTAAATTTACAAAAACCAAACGACGCCATTTTAAATTTACAAAAACCAAACGACGCCATTTTAAATTTACAAAAACGAAACGACGCCATTTTAAATTTACAAAAACCAAACGACGCCATTTTAAATTTACAAAAACCAAACGACGCCATTTTAAATTTACAAAAACCAAACGACGCCATTTTAAATTTACAAAAACGAAACGACGCCATTTTAAATTTACAAAAACCAAACGACGCCATTTTAAATTTACAAAAACCAAACGACGCCATTTTAAATTTACAAAAACGAAACGACGCCATTTTAAATTTACAAAAACCAAACGACGCCATTTTAAATTTACAAAAACCAAACGACGCCATTTTAAATTTACAAAAACCAAACGACGCCATTTTAAATTTACAAAAACCAAACGACGCCATTTTAAATTTGCCAAAACGAAAGTCTCCCCTCCTCCCATTTTTGTGGCAAAGGTTGTCACCTCACATTTCCAGAATTCCTTAATGAAATACATGTATTCCCTATTCCTATTCAACTTAATACGAACCTTCCATGTGGAATAATTCAAATATTAAATCCAATAGTATTTTGAACTGAAAGTAATGTGAGCTGGTGATCGCAACACATCAGATTTCTAGTAGAGGAGTAGACTTTGGGAGAGTTTTATTGCCAATGTCTGTTGTTTGGTGGCGCATCTATCTCATAAAGTTCATTTCACGTGAAGTCAACTGATTTTTAATTTTTTTAAATTATATTAATGACTTATTTTAAATTTTAAAAATCGTTTTGGTTATTGTTGAATAATTCTTGAAAATATTTTGACAAGAAATTTCTGGAGGTAATTGGTCTCTTTTAAGAGTGTATTTTCGTGTTTGATATTTTTTTTTTTTTTCAAAATAAGCTTTTTTATGTTAAGACTGAAAACGGATTCAACTTTAAGCAGACGATATTTTTTTTTAATAACTGGTCTTAAAAATTATTTTGAAAAATATCAATTTGAAATGATATTTGATCTAATTCTTCTACTTTCTGAAACCCTTTTGAGTGTGAATTATATGTATACAGTAGAACGTCGATTATCGAAAACAATGTCGTACATGACTTGTTCCGATAATCGAAGATTCATATAATCGAACTTCCATTAAAAAAAAAAGTGGAGAAAAAGTATTTCCATAAGATTAAGTAAAAACAACAATTGGTTCTGATAATCAGACGTTTCGATAATCGACACACTACTGTATTTGGGAATTGAATTTACTAATAAGCTCTCGTGGAAGCTTCATATAGAACATATTATTACTTCAAAGGATACGGGAAATGTTAAGGTTTAGTCAGAGAATTTTACATGTGTGCCCCCGGGTAATGTGAAGTGCATGTCTATGTTTTAGGGTGTTTTATGGTTTTAGAGCGAACATCTCTTTAGGACAAATGGCTTTAGGGTGATTGTCTATAGGGGAAAATGTGTATACCCCAAATTGGACACAGTGTGTAGGGCAAATGTATTTTTAGGGCATATATTTATGGTTTTAGGGCGAACATCTCTTATAGGACAAATAGCTTTAGGGCAAGTGCCTTTAGGACAAATGTCTAAATCCCGAATTGGAAACAGTGTGGTACTAGTTTATGGTTTGGTGTAAACGTACCCATAATAATAATAATAAACTCAGGATCAGAGCAAGGAGGTTCATGCCCTTAAAAGCAACAAAATATGCATGTATTCATGCAACAAAAAACAACTAAATATGCCTTTAAATATGCACCATAAACAAATCTTATTCAAAATTTCACCTATGGAAATTGAGGGAAAATGTTTTATTAGAACTTACATATTGCAATGGCAAACAAGAAACATTTTTAAATTTTCAAATTCATAACTTCATCGATTTTTTGTCAAAAAATTTTAATATTTAGAAAACATTTCTCTCAACATCAAACAAAGGATGTATACGAGGATCGTTAAGTGGTTCAGAGTATCATTTGTATCAAGTTCATCGTTAATTTCATTTATAGGTGAACCTGATTCTATGTTCCCCTTATACGGTATATTTCCACAATTTTCACGAAGTCAGAAAAGTTCTGAGACCTATATTTTTTTTTTTAAAAAAAATTGCAAAAGTTACAATTTATGCACTTTTTTTTGGTCAATTTTGGCAAAATATGGTGGTATGCTTTGAAAAAAATGACAAAATATGCAAAAACATGCATTATAAAATTCATATATTTAGCTTTTTAGCATGATATGAATCATGTTCCTATCTCATTTAGCATGAATTCTGAGCCAGAATACTAAACATGCATATTTGCATGAACCTCCTTGCCCTGCTCATGATTCTTTTCTTTCTGAACAAAAAAGAAATATTACTAAAAAAGTTTTAAATAAAAAGAAAACTTGGTCAGTCATTAAATTTCATGAGGCGTGCTGCGTTAAGATACTCTTTAAAATAAATCTTAACAATGTTTTTTTTGTTGTTTTGTTTGTCAAATTCGTGAATCTTATTCCAATGTTAATAACAATTAAGAAGACCCCATAATAATTGATGAAAATCAGAGAACATATGAAAAAGATCTCCCTCATTTAATAACATAAAATTGCATATATGAAACCAAGCTTGAAAAACAAAATAAGATTGCAAACTCTTATTATTATAAAGAGTTGCAATTTTTTTTAATCTTTGGTGAAAATCTTTGAAAGAAATAACAATGCCACAAACACACATGGAATAAAAGACGTGGGGGGGGGGAGAAACTTCCTTTACGGCTGTCTCTTGGCTTTTACCTATTCTGGTATAGGGATCCCCCCCCCCCCCAACTCAAGTGGCGCTGCTGCATGTCGCCTGCTCCGGCGCTTGTGTGCCAATGATTGCCAGTCATTTACTTCTACGCACTTAAATGGTCTCGCAGTTTAAGTTATAATATTTTGAAAAAAATAAAAGCTACACATTTGCAATTTGAGGTTCTTGTTAAGAAAATAAAATGCACAAAATTTGAACTATTATTGTTAAAAAATTTAAAAAAAAAGTTATTGAAAATTCAGCCAACAATGAATTAGGAACAGGGGGAGGTTTCCTAGATATAGAGCCTCTCGAAATTGAGAAGTCCTTTCAAGATTCTGGAAACTGGGGTCCACTAGGTGCCTCTCGGAACTGCGAAGCTCCCGCCCCGGTGGAGCCTTTTGAAACTATAAGAGGCTCCTGGATGCCTTTTGAAACTGGGAGACTCCCGGATAAGATTACCTTTCGAAACTGGGTAGCTCCCAGGAGCCACTCAAATCTATGATGTCCACAAAAGCCTTTTTAAACAGGGACTAACAAGGGCCTTCTCAATATTGAGTAGTTCCTTTAAAGATTCTGGAAACTTGGTTTCCACCCGGTGCCTCACGAAACTGGGAAGCCCAATGAGATGTTGTCGAAACTGGGAGGCCCCCTGAGAGGTTGTCGAAACTGGGACGCCCCCTCTCCCCGAGAGACTCTTGAACCTGGGAAGTCTCTGAGAGGCTCTCGAAACTGGAAAACCCCCGAAAGGCTCTAGAATCCTGGGAAGCCCCTGAAAGGCTCTCGAAACAGGGAAGCCTCCGAGTGGATCTCGAAACTGGGAAGCCTCCGAGAGGCTCTCGAAACTTGCAAGCCTCCGAGATGCTCTCGAAACTGGGAGGTCCCCGAGAGCCTCTCTAAACTGGGAAGCCCCAGGAGCCTCTCAGAACCGTGAAGCACCTCAGAACCGTGAAGCCCCAGGCGCTTCTCAAACCCGTGAAGCCCCTGAGAGCATCTCAAAACTGGGTGGCCCCTGGATACCTCACGAAATTGGGAAGCCATTGGGGGCCTCTATATAAACTGCCCCTCTCCTCCTCCTCCTCTTCCTCCTCCTCGGTGCCTCTCGAAACTGATGCGGTGCCTTTCGAAACTTGAATCAACGCATCGTATCAAGACCAAAGGAGTTGCACGCACATGGAGGCCACAGCAGTTACCCAAATAGCTGTTTTTCTCTAAATAGCTGATTTCTCTTCCACATCTAAATCTCTCAACAAAAAGACAATTGCACATTTTTTTTAAGTCTCTCGCTTTAACCGTAATTGGATTCTTTGTGTTTAATCAAAATGATCATCACATCCGCAGCTTTTTTTTTGTGAATAAATTGTCGCTCATCTTTTTTTGTGTTGTTGTTATTGTAATAAACAGTTATAGTTAGAAAAGATAAAGATTTCTATAACTATAACAATACCCCCTCCCCTCCCCCTCCTCATCATTTGAATGGTGTAATAATAAAAAATAAGAGAGAATTGAAATTTAGTCGTTTGCAATTGGCCAAAAATATGACTTCGCGCTTGAATTGCGACTATTTTTTTTTTTAGGGTTTCGCCTCGAAATAATAGGACCAAACAACAATATCCATTATTATCATCACAACAAAAAGGGGGTGGGAATGGGGTGGTAAAATAAAATGGGGCGTCTGGTTTTTTTTAATGGTTAAGCTCTGTATTACTCAATAAGAAGAGAGAGGATGATGCATATGGTTTTTTTTAATGTCTTCTTTTTTATGCCATTGTTTTAATTTTGACTTGAATGTGATTGGTTACAATTGGTAGCCAATAAAAATAAATATAAAGGCCTATTTGCAATAGACTTGGGTCCTATAGATAGTCTGAATGATGAACTCTATATAGTGTGGTATAAAGTGTGTCCCAGTTTACAATGAATGAATGAAGAGCTCATTTTGGAACTATTGGTTATATTCGGAAGAGCAAGCAACACTTATAAAAGGAGAAATTTCAAAGTATGGTTAGAAACTAGAATGGGTAGTATAGGTTCAGTTGATAGGGGATTTTTTTTTATGTTGGATATATTTCAAAATAAATAATTTAGTAGACAAAAATTAGAAATTAATCTCTGGTTAAATAAAAGTGTTGCCTTTTTCAAACTTAAATAAAAAGCTTATTTTGAAAGATATCAACATGAAAAATACCCTTAAGTGATTGAGCTCTATACTCTTCTAGTTTCTAAAACACTTTCGAGTTTTATGTTTCAGGATCAAAATTTAAGATAGAACTAGAAAGTGTTTTAGAAACTAGAAGAGTAGAAGCTCAATCACGTTTGGTATCTTTCAAAATAAGCTTTTTATTTATGTTGCTTTGAAAATGGAGCCATCTTTTAAGCAAGACAATATTTTTCAATTTTTTTTTTGTCTATAAAAAAGCTTATTTTGAAAGATACCAAACGTGATTGAGCTTCTACTCTTCTAGTTTCTAAAACACTTTCTAGTTTTTTTTTACTATGTTGGTTTTAAATTGAAAACGTTTTTCGAACTGTGAATTATTTCTGTTTTTCAATTGCAAAATATAGAGAAACTTGAACGTGATTTAGAAACTAGAAAGGTAGCTCAATCACTTAAAGGTACATTTTCAATGTTGAAATTTTTCAAAATAAACCTTATTAAAAATATACCGACTGTTTAAAGTTGAATCATTTTCTTAAAACTCACCTATAAAGTTTATTTTGAAAGATACATCTAACCATGAAAACAGCCTTAGGTGGTTGTAGGTTTCCTTCTAGTATCTAATATGCACTTTCTAGTTTCTTTTTAATTTTTTTTTTCTACTGAAAAGACAAGAGAATAATCAGGAGCTCGAAAATCATCTTAAAAGTTGATTCCAGTTCATTTTAAAATTTAATATTTTTTTTACAGGAGATATTTACTGTTAATGTGTTTTAGAAACTAGAAGGGTCTATAGCTCAATCACTTAATTGTATTTTCACGTTTTTATATCTTTCAAAATGAGCTTTTTTTAAAGTCAGTTTGAAAATAACATAACGTTATTTGTGTATATAAAACGTTAATCTTGAATTACGGTATTGAGCTACCTTTCTAGTTTTTATAAAACACTTTTTTTCTAGTTTCCAGAGTGCACGCACATTAAAACGGTGTTGAAAATCAAAGCTAAGCTTAAAATCTTAAGCTTAGCTTGTTATTTAAGATGGTATAAAACATGATGATATGTCGTAAATAAATACTGAGTGTATATATAGGAGTGTTTTTAAGTTTAGCTTTATTTAAGCTTAGTTTTGCCTCATGCAGATTTTTTAGTGATATGGTCCCATGATTTGGTCTGGTCAAGTGTTACGTGGCTCATGGCTTACAACTTAATTAGAAATAATGTATGATGACGTCAAAATGACGTTAAATCGCGTTAAATGAATGAATTTATTGGGGCGACTGATTAAGCGCCAAATTGACCAAATGCCAAACCGATTATAAGCGCCATATTGAACAGATGATAAACTATATAAATAACTGCAATTAAATACCTCGTTTACTTTTTGAATAAATGATGATTGCAAACAAGGTGGAGACTTTATGAACACCCTGTATATAGTTGCATTCAAGTTAAATGAGTCCCTGGATGATTAATTAAAACAAGTTTCTTCTCTCCAGGGTTTTATATTTCATAAATTTACATTATTAACTGGTTTGTTCAATAATTTCATATGAAGGATTTCGGTTTTTTTTTTCTTCTTCAATTTATACAAGAGGGTTCTTAATATGCAAAATATGCAAATGAGCAAATATACAAATATACAAACGATGGAAGAATAGAACTCTTTTGTTATTTTGCGTTTCACAACTTCAGAAGAAATCTAAAGAAAATGAAAGTGTTTTTAGAAACTAGAAGAGCAATAGATTCAATTTTAAGTCAATTTTCAATGTTGATATTTTTTTAAAAAAATAATAATAATAATTAATAAGTTTAATTTAATGCATTAAAAATAAAATTAATTAATGTTAAAATAATAAATTATGAATTCATAATATATAAAATAATAAACTAAAAAATTAAGAATAATATAAAGATAAATGTTATATACATTTTCAAAATAAATGATAATATTTAGTGAAATAATAATAATAATTTTAATAAATTAAAAATAAAAATAAATATCATATTATATGAAATAATTAATAAATTCTAAGAATTATAAAAAAGATTATTAAAAATAAATAATATTTAGATTTGTTCAATGATATACCGTAGAGATAGAACCGGTTCGCCAATTACTGGAACTGATAGAACCGGTTCGCCAGTATATTTGCCACCTTTTACTAATGTGTTGTGCAAATCTGTTAATGCATATTGGGAACCGGTTCAAACGCATTAGCAGGCGTGCGCAGCACATAAGCCTATAGAGTGCATGCTGCACAAATCTGCGCAATATTACTCATCGCAGGCGCATAATTTACTGCGCAAATCTGCTAATGCATATTGGGAACCGGTTATTACCGGTTCGTCAAGATCCACGAACAGGTTTCTAAAAAATTGCGAAATGATTAAACCGGTTCCAAACCGATTAGAAACGATTTGGTTCTACCCGTTTCCACCCTCTATGTATTGGTTTAAATATATATTAAAAACGATGTTTGTAGTCTAATACCTTGTAGACACACGAGTTAAATGAATTCAAATTAAATGTGTTTAGGTGAATTATACGGAATCCAGTTAAGGACATGAACCCCAAATAAAAATTGACTTTAATTATTAATATTTTAAATTGAAATACTAAATCAATATTTTATCGATAGTTTATATAATTATATTTAAGTATTAAATCAATATTTTCAGATTATTAACTGAATAAATTGAATTCGACATATTGTTTGTTTGTCCTTCACAGGGCTCTGTAGAACACATTTATTTAAATGCATTTAAAATATCAGCTGTGTATACTAGGTATTACGTTGTGTTTTCTTAAGTATCCCTTCTATCCTTATGCAGGACAAATCGATAAATCCGGACTGTGGGTCGAGCCCCAATTAGTCCGAATTGTCGAGGCCCTATTGCATTTTTTAAAGAGAGATTATTTTTTTTAAATAAAATGGCGTCTTGAAATTTTTCGTAAGCCCTGACATGGGGTTCTTTTATCGTTTTTGGATGTTTTTTTTTAGCTCTCTTCCATTCCCTCGATTAAAATTCTGGCTGCGCTTTAAAACTTAACGGTCCCTTTTTACTGTCTAAAAAGCAGTGACCGTCCTAGGACGGTTGATGTACGGCATTGGAGACGTCGGCCAAGCCATGCCCGGAAACGGGCCCCCGTGGGTTTTTTTTTTCTGAGTTCACCATAACCAAAGTTTGGAACGTGTTTTTTCGTAGAAACTCGTGTTAAAGTTGTCTGAAAAAAGTTTACACCCGCGCGGGGCGTAAACTCTTGGAGCATCTATGACTTACATACTTTTTTTAATCAATATTTATCACTGATTTACCTGATCAGATTAGAATATTACCCCCTCCCCTCCTCCCCCCCCCACACATTGAAATTGAATTAAAGTCGGTCAATTTTAAAATAAAAAAATAAAAATGGATAAAAGTTGACATTTTAAAACCGGAAAATAAAATAACAGTAATTTAGATCTAAATAATTGAACAGAAGAAATAAAGAAGAAAAAAAAAAAAACCCTCAATCTCTTTTTTTTCTTCCGGTTAATTGGACCCGAGTATGAAATAATAATAAAAAAATAACATCAACTGAAATGATTTTAAAAATTGAAACAATGGGAAAAGCAAATAATAGGCCTACATTATATAAATATATATATAAAAAAAAAATCCTCAACACATTGCGGAAAACACACAAAAATAAAAGTTTGCGTGAAAATGTGTCATCATAATGAGGATTATAATGAACTAACTGTGTGTGTGTGTGTTATATTAAAAGACTCCATCCGCCCAATGTGAAAAATGGGGCCTTTCTTTCTCTCCATTGTATTGCATTGCATTTCATATTATATTATAAAAATGGACTAAATAGGAGACGCTTCATTATAGAATTTAATATTTGAACAAGAAAAAGAAAAAAAAAAAAAAAACTGTAATAAAGTTGAAAACGAGCTTATTATTATATGATGATGGGGCCTATATTATTTGCCAATAGACGATTCCCTCTTTTTTGTCTATTTATTATTTAACACTCTTGACCAAACAAACAAACAAACAAACAAAAAAATACATTTTTCAAAATAATGATATAGGGCAGGGCGTTGCTGTTCAAACTTCAGCCATTTGGGTTTCCCAAATCATTATAGGGTTCGGATTTTCATGCAAAATCAAGCAAATGTTTCTTAAAAGGATACATCGAAAAATTACTTTGCAAAATCTCCACAAAGAGCGCTAGCATCGTTTTTCTATTGAGCCCATAAACCCAATGTTAAAGAAAAAATGTTATTTTTTAAAATACACACACACACAGTCGCGGCGGCAATATGTTTATTTTTCATGTTTAAAGTTGTCCAATTTTGATGGTTCAAAGAGCAATGTACACTTTAAATATATGCTGATCTAGTGATAGAATGACAAAAAATTGGTAAGTGCGGCTCTGTTTTAAAAAGTATTTCAAAATTGCGAATTTCTAACGCTTTATGTTAACCTCCAACATTTTAATGGTTGTTTTTTCTTCTTATTTTGGCGAACTCAATGGAGTTTAACATAAGAGTTAGAAAATTCGCGATTTTGAAATATGTTTTAAAAATATAACCACACTTTACATTTTTTTTTGACGATCTATCACTAGATCAGCATATATTTAAGGTGTACATTGCACTTTGAACCATCAAAATTGGACAACTTTAAATATGAAAAATAAACATAATGCATCGAAAACTGTATTTTAAAAATGAACATTTTTTCTTTAACATTGGGTCTATGGGCTCAATAGAAAAACCGGGGCTAGCGCTCTTTGCGGACATTTTTCGAAGTAATTTTGCAATTTATCCTCTTAATCTGTGGCCCAAATACCAATTGTGAAGTAATCATCATTAGAATAACTCTAATTATGCTTTTTATGATCAAGACAAGATTAGTTATAGAGGTTAGATGTCTGGTTACTATATCAGATGTCGACTAGAGTTCTAGCCTCAAACCAGTGTTTTTGATTGAAAAAAAATCATAATTGTTTGTAGTTACTGTTACAATTGTTACTTCACAAATTGGCTCTTGAGCCACAGATTGAGAAACATTTTGCATGATATTGCATGAAAATCCGAACCAGACTCATCATTAAGGCTAGGATTTTTATTAAATCGGTGGCCCAAATTCCAATTGTGAAGTAACTAACAATCCTGTTTAGATCAACGAACAATTGTTTTTTTTTTATTAGAAAAAAGAAAAACTCTGGTGAGAGGCTAGAACTCTATAGTCGACAACATGATAACCAGACATCTAGCCTCTATAACGAGCTTTCTTTATTAGAAAAAAGCATGATTGCAGTTGCTCTAATGATGAATGATGATGATGATGATTACTTCACAATTTGCACTTTGGGCCACAAAATACTCAACATATGCTGGAATTTTCAAAGGAATTTGGCACACAGACCAACCACTGTTTGTGGTTCATTTCAACTGGAAAATGATGCTGCAATTTGGATGCAATGTATTTTTTGATGGAAAGATTTGAAGTGGTCGGTTTTGGCGACGACTCCCGTCTACATTTTGCATGTCGAAAAGTGGTCGGTGTGCTAATTAAGCTCCAAAGCGTTGGAACACACGAACTATTTTCTGACAATTTTTTTCGACTGCAAAATGTAGTCGTGAGTTGTCGTCAAAACCGACCACTTCAAATCTTTCCATAAAAAAAATACATTGCATCCACGTTGCAACTTCATTTTGCAGTCGAAATGGACCACTTAGTGATCTATATGTTCCAATCCATAAAGCTCTTACACAAGAGCGACTTCTTGTCGCACTGTTGCAACTACAATAATAGGCTACGCAAAAAAAAAAAATGAAACACATAGTTTTCAATGGCTTAAGGTTAGACGTTCGACAGTTTTGTAGCCGCGTCTAAAATTATGAAACTTGTTCCATTTGCAGACGGGCGTTTTTTTTGTCGCCAGCCACTGTTGTGACACTCAAAAATTGGAACAGCTTGCATCGTTTTAGATCCATCTATAGTTGCTTGAGTGTCACCATTGAAAACAATGTGTGTTTCATTTTGAGCGTCTTTTTTCCTTGTAGCAGCAAAACAGAGCATCAAAATGACGCTTTTGAGTGCTCATGCCACGGGCGACAGACGTAGAACGATAGTTGTGACCTATAGAACGTATACATTTCGATGGGACTATATGGCAGATGGACTATAAATTGTAGCATATATACTGTCATTGAGTCACTTTGACAAAAAGTCGCTATATAACTTGTAAGGATAATCGACAAACGCGAGAGTGGCTTCGTTTTGCGACAATGCGGAAAGTGGGAGAGGAGAGGATTGATGTGTTAGGTCCAAAAGGCCCTAAGTTAATTATGTCTTTTAGGTGTCTTTCATGTGTGCATAGGGCCTCAGCTTATAAGGTTCATTATGAATATTCCTGCCTTACATATGAATAAATACAAAGGCTTTTAATTTGAATTATTATGGCCTCGATTGTTTAAGGCCTTTTCAGGCAGCCATTTGGAAAAATATGCAAATGAAAGAGAACAATGGAAATAGATAAGACTAACTTTTTTGATTATTCTCTATAATTTCATAAGAAGAGAATATCAGAAAGAAATTAGAAGAGTAAAAATGATCTGATTTTCATATTAATATCGTTTAAAATAAACTATTTTAATTTCTCAATTTTTCGTTTTTCACTTGAAATTAGAACCAAAATTTAAAATAAAACATTTAAAAATAACCGAATTTAATTGAAAGTTTATTTTATGAAAGATTAGTAGAAAATAGGAAAATTTTCATAATCGATTTAATGTATTTGCTATTCTAGTTTCTAAAATACTTCATTTTTGTATGATTTTTAATTAAAATGCTTGAATAATCATGAGAGTTCTCTAGTCTTATTGTTCTGATTCATTTGCATATCTCTTAATGGCGGCTCATAAGCCCTGTTATAACCATAACAATGTAGGCCATATGGTATGTCTATGGCTAGGATTTTTATGCCAATATTTAGCAAATGTTTCTCAATCTGTGGCACCCAAGAGCCATTTATGAAGTAACAATTCCGATTAGATCAACCGAACAGTTATGGTTTTTTGAATAAAAAAAACACTGGTTAGAGGCTAGAAGTTTCTAGTTTATAACTGATAGTATAACCAGACATCTAGCCTCTAACCAGATAATATCAGAAAGAAATTAGAAGAGTAAAAATAATTTTATTTTCATATTGATATCGTTTAAAATAAACTATTTTAAATTCTCAATTTTTGTTTTTCACTTCAAATTGGAACGAAAATTTAAAATAAAACATTTTTAAATTGACTTAATTTAATTGAAAGTTAAAAAGTGAAAATCGATTTAGATTATTTATGATTTTAAAATGCTTGAATAATCATGAGAGTTTTCTAGTCTATTGTTCTGATTCATTTGCATATTTCTTAATAACGGCATTTTATGCAATAATATCAAGCAAATGGTTCTCAATCGGTGGTTCCAAAGGGCCAATTGTGGAGTAACAATTCCGTTTCGATCAACCGAACAGTTATCTTTTTCTTAAATAACAAAAATACTGGTTAAAGGCTAGAAGTTTTTCGTTGACAACTGATAGTGTAACCAGACATCTAGCCTCCAACCAGCCTTTTTGTTAGAAATAAAAAGCATAATATAATTTCAGTTGCTCTAATGCTAATAATGATTACTTCACAATTAACACTAATTGGGCCACAGTTTGAGAAACATTTGCTTCTCAGAGTTTGAAGAGCGTTTACACTTTAATAACCACCATAATAATAACAACCTAGGCCTCGGATTTTTATGCGCAATCAAGCAAACCTTTCTCAATTTTTGGCCCAATTGCCAATTGTGAAGTAATCATCATCATCATCATCATTAGAGGAACTGCAATTATGCTTATTCTAATCAAAAAAAGGGCTGGTTAGAGGCTAGATGTCGAGTTATAGAGCCCTAAACATTACTCATTATGATAATGTGAAATATTTAGGTCCTATATTCATAATAAATAAGCAGCTGAACTAAAAATTGAGAGGTAACAATTTATTTTGCACAATTTCCTAGACAATGGAGGATAAAAAAACCCAATAATTCGGTTGTAAATCTGCACAATTAATAGCGATTTATACAGTTTCTAAACTATGAATCCTCACGATTTTTATTATACAGTGTGTCTCAGAACAAATGCTTCCAATCTATAATATCAAAGTATACAAAGGAGTAATGCAACTGTAAATCGTTTAAAATTAAATATCTCAGAAATTATAAACGCTATACATAGTTGATTGTGTGTTTCAGGAGCAAAATGAAGAGAAACTAGAAGGGGGCGACTGAATAAGCGCCAAATTGAACAAACGCCAAACTGAATAAGCGCCAAATGGAACAAATGCCAAACTGAATAACCGCCAAATTTTTGGCTTTTATTCAGTTTGGCGTTTGTTCCATTTGGCGCTTATTCAGTTTGGCGTTTGTTCCATTTGGCGGTTATTCAGGTTTTTTGTAAATTCTGATGGTCCAAATATTGTGAGCTTTTATAGACGTCAGACTGTGCAGATTTACAAACAGAACATGCTAACCTAACCTAACCAATCCTAACCGAACCTAACCTAACCTAACAATGTGTTTATCACATTTTGGCGGTTATTCAGTTTGGCGTTTGTTCCATTTGGCTTTTATTCAGTTTGGCGTTTATTCAGTTTGGCGTTAGTTCAGATTGGCGTTTGTTCAATTTGGCGCTTGTTCAATTTTTCGCTTGATCAGCGCCACCACTAGAAGAGGTATAATCTATGTAGCTGAATGACTTAAGGTTTTTTTTTTCATGTTGGTATTTTTGAAAATAAACTTTTTATGGACAAAAATAAATAAAATACCGTCTGCTTAAAGCCAAAAAATTTTTAAACGCGTATTTTATTCATATTAAAAAGATATTAAACATGAAAATATAGATCGACCCCTTGTACCAAACACCCTTCTAGTTTCTAAAACACTTTTAAATTTCTCTTAATTTTGCTTTAATGACAAACATAATAACTAGACTTCAAGAGACGTTTACGCTTTAAAACTACCTTAAAACGATTCCACAAGGAGCGCTAGCATCGTTTTTCTATTGAGCCCCTAGACCCTATGTTAAAGAAAAAACGTTAATTTTTAAAATACACAGTCATGGCGGCAATATGTTTATTTTTCATATTTAAAGTTGTCCAATTTTGATGGTTCAAAATGCAATGTGCACTTTAAATATATGTGTATCTAGTGATAGATCGTCAAAAAATTGGAAAGTGTGCTTCTATTTTTAAAAACTATTTCAAAATCGCGAATTTCTAACTCTTATGTTAAATTCCATTGAGTACGCCTTTGTAAGAAAAAAAACATCCATTAAAATGTTGGTAAAAATACGTAAAAATAATTTTAAAAAACCACAATTAAACCACAGTGAGGACAACACATTGGCGCACGTGCTGATTTTTTTGTGGTTTTTTAAAATTATTTTTACGTATTTTTACGAGCATTTTAATGGATGTTTTTTCTGCTTACTAGCGCGTACTCCATGGAGTTTAAACATAAGAGTTAGAAATTGGCGATTTTGAAATAGTTTTTAAAAATAGAAGGACACTTACCAATTTTTTGTCATTTCATCATTCAGTCAGAAAGTTGGACAACTTTAAATATGAACAATCATCATATTGCCACCACGACTGTGTGTATTTTAAAAATTAACGTTTCTTCTTTAACATCAGGTCTATGGGCTCAATAGAAAAACAATGCTTTGCACTCTTTGTGGAGATTTTTCGAAGTAATTTTAAGATGTAGCCTCTTAACGTGATTTATGAAGCTTTGAGAAATTAGAAAAACAACACTATAGAAAGTGTTTTGATATTTTTCAAAATAAACATTTATAGACAAAAATTTAAAAAAAATATATAGTCTGCTTAAACTTCGGTCATTTTCAAACTGAGACAACAAGCTTATTTTGAAATATATCAAACATGAAATTAGCCTTAAGTGATTGAGCTACCTCTTCTAGTTTGCACCCTAAGAAGAGAATAAGCTTAATTTCAGCTTAAAACGGATCCAATAGAATGTAATTGTGTTTAAAATAATAAGGTTTTTAGTTTTTATAAAGTTAACTTTGTAAACAATTTGCATACACATAATAAACATATGCATAAAAATTTATTATTCAGGTCAAGTTTTTTTCTCTCTCTCTTATCATAAATTGAATAAAAGATAGAAAGAGAGAGAGAAAAAAAAAACTGGAATTTTATTATCCTGATGAAAATGAAAAGAGGAAATTGATGCTGCAGATGTAATTCAAAAATGCAAACACACAAAAGCGGATGGTTTTCATTCAGCAAAAAAAAGGCAGAAAAATTCATTAGCCTTTTATCATATCAATAGAGATTTTTTTATACATATTTATATTATACAGGGTGGCGCAAAAGTGGGCCTAATCATCGCAGTTTGTTTGTTTAGAACTTTTGTTTTGTTTTGGAATCTTTTCCTTTTTGAGAGCTTTTTTATTCAACTTGAGAGAGAACCATTGTTGTCCGGTTTGAGTGGACTTGTATTTCTCCTATTTAAACCAACTTCTCCACCCCCAATAACATAGAGAGCTGACATTTTTTATTGTTTACTGTCTTAAAAGCGTTGATGATCCAAGGCCTGATGATGTACGGCATCCGTGATTGGAAGCCCGTGCCCAGATCCGGCCTCCCGTGGTCATTTCTGGGTTTTCGTGGCCGGATCTGAACATTGTCGTATCAGATGCATTCAATGAGACGTTTGGGACTTCGTGTCTCACACGATGTTTGGGGAAATAACTGAAGTTGCAACATGCAAAGTGTTTTCTAGATGGGGCAGCTAGCTGCATGGTGGGTCAGACAGCGCATTTTAAAAAAGTCCTCACGGACAATAAAATCAGGATAGGGCCAGATGCGGCCCACGGGCCATATGTTGCTTATGTTTGCTGTAACTAGTGTTTTTGATTGAAATAACCATACTTGTCGGTTGCTCTAAATTGGGGATTGTTATTTCACAATTGGCCCTTGAGCCACAGATTGAGAAACATTTGCTTTTATGTCACATACAAATCCGTGCCCTTAGTTATAATGTGGTGGCGTAATGGGTGGCAATGTGGTGGCGTAATGGGTGGCAATGTGGTGGCGTTATGGGTGGCAATGTGGTGGCGTTATGGGTGGCAATGTGGTGGCGTTATGGGTGGCAAAATTCTTTCTTCAGAATAAAGCTAGTTGCCCACTATGACGCACAGTGCCACTCCATGCCATGCTGCACCGCCTAGAAGAGCTTTCCATTGTATGCATCATATGAAATCAAATGGTGCAATGTTCACTACAAGGTGGCATGCTGCGACATGCAAAACTGGCCTGCAGAACTTCCATGCCAGAAGAATTTTTTTCCTTTCGCCACAGCAAAAGAAACAGCACACAGTGGTGCGCCTGTGTGTGGGGGTAGACTGAAGGAACCAGGAGAAAAGTGCACTCAAGTGACATTCAGACATCACTCAGGTGTCTTTGTTTGCCAGCATACCTTATTGCACACAACAACATGTGTTCATTTGTATTGTGAAGTGTTGTGTTTAAGTTGTGTTCAATAAGTGGCAGAGTTGTGCTGGCACATTTATATGCGCGGAGTTTCGGATGGATTGTTCCACATGGCTGTTCGAGGCAGCACAGTGCTGTGCGCCATAGTGGGCAACTAGCTTAATAGTCGCTTAGTTGAGCATCTATCATGGTGACGGGCCAAAAAAATGAGTTCTACAGGTACAGGTTAAAACCTGGAACAGACATACACGTGGAATTCTGCTCAGAAAATCACAACAGAATATTTAAATGAGAACATTTTCCATAAAAGTGAACGGAAAATTTATTAAAAATGAGTTGAACAAAGCTCAACCTTTTTCGTTTTCAAAATATTCCGTTCAAATTCTCACCAGTCAGAAAGAAGCATATGTGGCTTCACAAAAAAAAGCAAATTGGAATCCATTTTGGCAATAAATATAATGTTTCTTTTCTTGCTCAATAGAGGGTGGACAATTTCCCTCACTACTTTTCTCTTTCTATGTATGAACAACAGACACACAGAAAAAGAAAATGACTCATTTTTCCTTTTCCTATTTTCTTTTTCCTTGGCGGAATTCCGCTTGTGTGTACCAGGCTTAAGATAGAAAGAGAAAGAGAGAGAGAGAGAGAGAGAGAGAGAGAGAGAGAGAGAGAGAGAGAGAGAGAGAGAGAGAGAGAATTATCAAATTTAAACACAGCTTTGTTTGTGGCATGTAGGTAGAATTTTGGGAGGGGGTCCAGACTCGTGGACCTCCCCTCCTTGGCTATGCCACTGTTATAAATTATATTGAAACAAAATGTGATGATTACTTTTGCACCACTCTGTATATATTTATACGAATGGTTAAAAAAAAAGATGTCCTCTATAAAGGTTGCAAGGTGGCACACTTCTTGTTCTTCATGTCGTTTTTATGTATTTAGACTATGTATATATATATATATATATATATATATATATATATATATATATATATATATATATATATATATATATATATATATATATATATATATATATATACAGTATATAAAAAAAATTGCATCTTCAATTCATATCTAAATTTCTATATATATTATTATTATGGTGTGTGTCTCTTTTGCATTGTCAACATCTGTAATGCAATTTAACTGTCTCTCTGTAGGTTGTTTTTTTCTGTTGCATTGTCAGGAATAATAATAATAACAGCAGCAGCCATATAAGATGATACATTGTCATAGATTTTTATGTCTCATCTGCTCCTGTTTATTTTTTTTTGGGGGTATTTTTTTGAATAGAAAAGTAGAAGGTGGAAATTGAGAGTTAAATAGGGGGTTGGAGAGAAAGAGAGAGAGTAACTACATGTGGTAGCTACATATTATACGGTATATTGTATACAATGTACTTGTTATACTTATCTTTTGCATATTTTTGTAAAGTTATTTTTTTTTTTGGTTTTGTTTTGTTTGATGAAATTGTATTTGCAGATGCAGATGAAATATCTAAGATAGATTGAAAAACATGATAAAAAGAGCTCATATTTTTTTATTAAGCAAAGACAGTAGAAAGCTAAGAAATAAATTCATGTAGAAATTGCTCAGAAATTTAAATAGAAAAGCTAAGAGATTCAAATAAAAAGCTAAGAAAATCAAAGAGAACAGCTAAAAATTAAATTAGAAAAACTAATAAATTTAAATTTAAAAGCTAAGTAAATCAAGTAGAAAGAGCTAAGAGAATCAAATAGAAAAGCTAAGAGATTCAAATAGAAAGAGCTAAGAAATTCTAATAAAAAGCTAAGAAAATCAAACAGAACAGCTAATAAATTCAATTAGAAAAGCTTATAAATTCAATTAGAAAAGCTAATAAATTCAATTAGAAAAGCTAATAAATTCAAATAAAAAAGCTAAGAAAATCAAAAAGAACAGCTAATAAATTCAATTAGAAAAGCTAATTCAATTAGAAAAGCTAGTAAATTCAAATAAAAAAGCTAAGAAAATCAAAGAGAACAGCTAAAAAATGAAATTAGAAAAACTAATAAATTTAAATTTAAAAGCTGAGAAATTCAAATAAAAATCTTAGAAAACCAATTAGAAAAGCTAAGAATCCTAAATAGAAAAGCTAAGTTTAAATTTAAAAGCTAAGAAAAGGAAATAGAAAAGAGCTTAGAAATTCAAATAGAAAAGCTAAGATATTTAAATTTAAAAACTAAGAAATTCGTATAGAGCTAAGAAATTCAAATATAAAAATTACATAATTCATATAGAAAAGCGAAGAAATTCAAATAGAAAAACTAAGAAATTTAAATTTAAAATCTAAGAAAATGAAATAAAGGAAAGGAAATAGAAAAGAGAAATTCAAATAGAAAAGCTAAGAATTTTTTTCAAAAAATCACCTAATTTAAAAGCAGAAAAATAGGACTAGAAATACAAAAATCAGGAGAAAAAAAGTTTCATGTATATTTATTTCTGCTTTTGTTGGCGTTCAATGGTTTTCGCGCATTGCAATAGAAAAAGGGCAGAAAAAGTATAGTTAAGAGACGTAAAGAATGATTTTGCTTAACTTAAATACACCTTCCTACTGGCTAATAGGATTACAGCAGTATACTGTACATTACTTCCACTTGGCAGAAAAAGAAGAAATTCAGCCCTTTTTTTCTGCTAACTGAAAACAGAATTTATCTAATTAATTTTTAAAGTTGGCAGAGAATGCGAACTTAAAAAAAATTAGATAAATTCTGTTTTTAGTCGTATTTTCAGTTTCTATTCTATCTGCATTTGGGATCGTAAACTCTAAAGCTGCTAATTATGAAATTCATAAAAAAGCGGATTCATTTTGAGCGGCTGATAAAATGTAATTATTCCGCGTTGCAGAATAAAAAAAGTTTAAATAATTTCAGCTTTTTTTTTTCTTATACCAATTTTCTGCCAAATAAATGGAATATTTAAATAAATTATTCAAACGTTTTATTTAAATAATTTATTTAAATTATTTAATTAAATATTCCATTTATTTGGCAGAAAGTTGATAGGAAAAAAAAGGGTAACATTTTTATACTTCTATTTTTTGATTTTTTTTTTAAAAAATTAAAACAACAACTTTTTTTTTTTGCTGCATGTGGGACCTTGCCTTTTTAAGCTATATCATGATTCTGTCAAAGCGGATTCGTTTAGTGAGCTAGTTAATTAATCCGCAAGAGAGCGATTTAACCGTTATCTTGTACTGTTATAGAAGGGGAGAGAAAAACGGGATTTGCACCCGGTTCAACTTCATACATAAAAATGACGTTTTGATGGTGTTTTGCATTTTTAGTTGGTTGGACATTCCAACATTTTCAAATTTTCCATTGAAAAAAAAAAAATGACCAACACACAAAAAAATAGTCTTATCTATTGTTGTTTTTTGTGTGTGGGGGGGGAGTTGAAGAGATAAAAACGACCACGTAACAAATAACGAGTAACGAGGTGGGGATAGTTGATTTTCCACTTTTTTGTGTTTGTTTTTTTCAACGGTTGTTTGAAAAGTGAAAGCTGCTTCAACTACTTAGTAGACTAGCAACAAAAAAATTAATTACATCATTTGTGGCAATAAAAAAATAGATCATTAGTTTTATTATTTGTTATGAACTTATGAGGTTTTTTTCTTCTTCTTCTTCTGATTTTTCATTTTAAAACGTGATTTTTGTTTTAATTGTTTTTAATTTCTTTCTTTTGTTCTTTTATTTTTCTTTCGAATTTTTAGACTCGAATAAAACATATTTTGTTTGGATAAATATCAAAATTAAATTTTTTTAATTAAAGTATTTAATTTCTCCTGTTAATTTGTTACCCGTTTAAATTAATATAAATCTAAATGGATACAAATGAATAGGAGAAATGAAATATTTTAATTTTTTTAAAAAAAAATTAATTTTGATTTAATTTTTTTGGAGTCAAATTTGAAGAGAAACTTGAATGTGTTTTATACTTTGTACACACACATGAGTTAAATGAATTCAAATTAAATGAGTTTAGGTGAATTATACGGAATCCAGTTAAGGACATGAACACCAAATAAAAATTGACTTTTATTATTAATATTTTAAATTGAAATACTAAATCAATATTTTAATGTCAATAGTTTATATAAATTATATTTAAGTAATTAACTCAATATTTTCAGATTATTAACTGAATAAATTGAATTCGACATATTGTTTGTTTGCCCTTCACGGGGCTCTGTAGAACACGTTTATTATTTAAATGCATTTAAATTATCTGGTGTGTACCAGCTCGGATTTTTATGCAAGCAATATCATGCACATATTTCTCAATTTTTATGGCCTTTAGTGCCATTTGTGAAGTATAATAAATTAACTACAATTATTGCTTTTTCTAATAAACAAGAAAATTAAACAAAAACATGTTTTTTGGGATACTTTTATTAAAAAAAAAGGGTTAAAAAGTAAAAAAAAGTGTCGCAACCCTCTCGCAACCCATGGTAATGTTGCCATGTTTTCAATTCCTTGTGGTGTGAATTATATTTTCAAATATTTCACAAGGTGGCGGTGGACAAACAAACAAATTATGAAGTTAAATAAAGCCTCGTTTTCACAATTATAGTTTTCACGATAGTTGCTGTCATGACAGCGGCAACTGTTGCAAAGAACTCTCATCTTGCAGACCACATGATAGTCACTATCGCACTGTTGTGATAGCACTATCACACTATCTCGTTTGGCGAGGTAGTTGATAGTACCAATGCAACAGTGATAGTAACTATCATGATTACTATCACCGTGCATGCAAAGCTGTCGCAATAGTAATAGTTGTTGAGTGACCACTTGTAGGGAAACATCCACTTTGGAGGGAAATTTGGCTTCTGGAGGGAGAAAGGCAACACTGTTGTTGACTCAAACACATTTCTTAACTGCTGGTGTGTTTTGTGCACAGGCATTTAGAAATCGGGACGAACACAAGTTGGCTCCGCCCTTTTTATGACGAACGCAACTTCTAATTGGTTGGTTATGTAGCTCTGCCCTTTTCAACGTCGAACCACACAACAAACCAATTAGAAGTTGCCGGTCGTCATAAAAAGGGCGGAGCCAACTTATGTTCGTCCCGATTTCTAAATGCCTGTGTTTTGTGCTGTCAAACATTACTGTGTCATGACAGAAAGACTGAAGAAAGAATCATCAAAAAAGAGAATAAAAATGGGTAAAATTAAATATGAGAAATAAAATATTTTCAAATTTAAAGTTATTTTCTGTTCGTTTAACACAAAATGATGAAAGGCACTAGAATATTTTTTCGTGTTAAAGAGCTGGAAGCAAAAATACATTTCGTGTTATCCGGTTTATCCTAAAAAAAATAAAGCTTGGAAACACAGTCAAAATGAAAGTGGATATTTAGCGGAAACTGAAATCAGGACAATCATTTTTAATTTTTGTTATTATTAACTATAATTGAAAATATTGAATATTACATAAATCTTATGTACTGCAAGAGGGCGCTCGCAATGAATAAAAATTTAAAGAAAAACCATCATATTCAAATGCAATCAATAGTGGTCATTATGCAATATACAACGGAGCCCACAAAATACAAATGCACAATGGAGCCCGTGGGTTATTTGATATCCGTGTGGCCGGCACGTAGAAGAGGGGTTCTTAACCGAAGGATATTCATATCTCTTGGAGGTATGGGAACCAAATAATGTGAGGAATAAAACTAACTATTGAGGAGCCCATTGCACACGGGAAATGAAGACATTTCTGTCTTGCATGCAGACTTTACATGGAAATGTATTGCACCCAGCAGTTCCGTTCCCGGTCTTCCGGTTCATGTGCAATCAAGTTTCGAAGTTGCCATTGTCTTGAGCATCTATACAAATGTTACTGTCAATGTGCAGATTGACTAGGTAATCTGCACAACAACCGAACTGCTAGTGAATCTGCAAAATTCAGTACATTTTTTTGGCGTTGAATTTTGCAGATTCACTAGCAATTTGGTTGTTCTGCAGATTGTCTAGACAATCTGCAGATGGACAGTAATAGAAACACCTCGACGACAGCCCACTCTGAATTGGCTAACTTTTGAGGCGCACCCTATTACACACGAGAAATGAAGACGTTTTTGTCTAGCAGACTTCACTTGGGAATGTATTGCACCTAGCAGTTCCGGTCATGTGCAAGGGGTTATGGGGGACATATTGGGCAATTCATTGGGGGGGGGGGGGGAGGTTTATATTCGGGGAAAAAAAGGTTAAGAACCCCTGACTTTTAGAGGCTTTCCTTATTTCCATAAATGATTACTTATATACTTGATTCCCAAAAAAATGTCATCTATGAATTAAGCCCTCCTATACTGTTGGACCACGTATTATAAAATTGCTCAAAAATTGGCAACTGATAGCCTCTTCCACCCCCTCTCTATCACCCTGAAAAAAATGTATGAGGATTTCTTTTCAACTCTTGACTTTTTTCTGAGGGTTGTCCTTTTATGCTATATAATGGCGACCGACCGCCATTTGCCTTTTAGATTATGTGTTTGTGTGTGTCACATATCCTGTAGGCCTATATGTATATATAGAACCCCAATAATAAGTATTCATAATGTGTATGTATGGTTGGGTCACTTTGAGAGAGAATTTTTGACAGCCGAGGAGTGTGGCTTACTAATGTAGCGCCCTCTCTTTTTTTTTGCTTATCTCTTGTTTGTCAAACGCCATTTTCCTTTTTTCTCTCTCTCTCTCTTTCACTTTTCCGCCCCAATCTTCTCACTTTCTCTTTTATTCTTTTCAAAAATGATGGGCTTTTATTTTTCTTCTTCACACCTCATGTCAAACCACCCTCCCCCTCCCCCTTTTTTTCTACTTCTCTCAATCCAAAATCTCTCTACCCCTCTCTCTTCTTTCAATTCAAACTCATTTGATTTTGTGGCAACCATCTTTTTTTTTATGGTGTTGGTTTTTGCCTAGAAGAAAAAAAAATCCCTATTGTTTTCACTATTCTATGACATGAACAACATTGCGGTGGTAAAGAAAAGTCACGTGCCACGAGCTTTTTTTTTTCTTCTTTCTCTCTTTTAGCTGCATTCACATCCGGTGCGTGCACGTGCACGTGCGCAATCATGACGTAATTCTGTTTTTGTATAAAGGAGGGGGAGGGAGGAGAGAGAAAGAGTTTTAACATGGAGGCATATTTTGTGAAAATGGGGAGAAGAAGGTGGTGTTGGTGGTGGTGGTGATGGTGGTGGGAGCATTTGGGCACACTGTTTATTTAAGCTATCATTCAGCTCTTCTCTCCCCCCCCCCCTTCAAACACGCGCTTATCTTTTGATTTTGTATTATTATGAGGCAAACTTTTTTTTTTCTGAACTCTGGTTTAAATAAAAAGTGTGTTGGATCCTAGCATACACACAGTTTACATTGTAGCAATTTTTTCTGAATAAAAGCTTAATTTGAATGATATATCCACCTCTCTCTCTTTTCATGATTATGATGATGACATCTTAAAGCTTAATCTATCAATCTATTGATAAAGACTTTTATATATTTATATAGGGATATATATACCTATATAATAATATAGGGATATTGATTATTATTCATGAGATTTGTGGTTTTTTTTTAGCTTTAGTGTTTGTTTTTTGAAACCAGTAAATGAAAACGAGAAGTTTGCTTCTTTTTCTCTTAAGCTTTAGCTTTCACCGAGTTTTTAACAAAAGAGTTATAGAATGAATAAGCACTAAAATATTGATTTAGCAGCATTTGAGAAACAAGTGCTAATCTGTGTAAGTAAATCAAACAAGGGAAATATTGGCGCAAGCTTTAAACTGATAACAGTTAAGGCTGATTCAGCAGTGTGTTGAAGATGAACGTTTTCTAGCTGAAGATGAATGTTTTCTAGCAGAAGATGAACATTTTCTAGCTGTAGATGAACATTTTCTAGCTGTAGATGAACATTTTCTAGCTGAAGATGAACATTTTCTAGCTGAAGATGAACATTTTCTAGCTGAAGAAGAACATTTTCTAGCTGAAGATGAACATTTTCTAGCTGAAGAAGAACATTTTCCAGCTGAAGAAGAACATTTTCCAGCTGAAGATGAACATTTTCCAGCTGAAGATGAACATTTTCTAGCTCGAAGATGAACATTTTCTAGCTGAAGATGGAACATTTTCTAGCTGAAGATGAACGTTTTCCAGCTGAAGAAGAACATTTTCCAGCTGAAGATGAACATTTTCTAGCTGAAGATGAACGTTTTCTAGCTGAAAATGAACGTTTTCTAGCTGAAGATGAACATTTTCCAGCGGATGATGAACATTTTCTAGCTGAAGATGAACATTTTCCAGCTGATGATGAACATTTTCCAGCTGAAGATGAACATTTTCCAGCTGATGATGAACATTTTCCAGCTGAAGATGAACATTTTCTAACTTCAGATGAAATGTTTTGTCATTTTAAGCTTGTCAGCTAGTGTATTTAGATTAGTTTGCACAAAAAAGATTACTTTTGCATGGTGAAGCTGAAATTCGAGCATTTTTGAGCTGAAATATCCGAAGCATTCAGTCTGGTGACCCGACCCGTTTTTCTGTCAAAAATAATTTTAATGTCCTGAACAGCTTTTACACTGGTGAGCTAATTTCATTTGAACTGGAAATAAAAGCTGAGCATTGTTTGCAAAGCTGAAAACGGTTTAATATAGTAGGCCTATATTATACTATCTAGACGAAAGTCTTGAAAAGCTTACTGATGCTCAGTGCTAAGCTTCACTCGGTGGCGAACCGTGGTGCTCAACTGTTTATACAGGGTGTTCACACAAGCCACCACCACCTTTTGTTTTGTGCCACGGTGGCGGTGAGTGGACGAACCGTGCCCACAAGTAACCGTCACTGCCGGTGGCGTCCTCGAGTAGCCCGTGTGAAACACTCCGAATACAAAAAAAATGTCTAAACACTGATTTGAAACAGTTTTAAGTCGGCATAAAACAAATATTTCTCCAGAAAGGGACCATGACCGTTTCTCGTAAAATATTAAATCAATCAAAATTTATATATTTTTTTTTTCTCCTAATCTTCAATTTTTTTCGACTATTTAAGGGGCTCTCAATTATAAAGACCTATTTGTGATGACTAGGGCTCGGATTTTTATGAAATACCAAGTAAATGTTTCTCAATTTGTGACCCAAGTGCCCAATTATGATGTAATCATCATCATGATTAGAGCAATTGCAATTATGCTTTTTTTTTTCTAATAAAAAAACTGGTTAGAGGCTATCTGTGTGGTTACTATCAGTTGTCAACTATTGTTCTAGCCTCTAACCAGCGTTTTTGATTGAAAAAAACCATAATTGATCTAAAAACGGGGATTGTTACTTCACAATTGGCCCTTGGGGTAACAGCTTGAGAAACATTGACTTGATATTGCATAAAAATCCGAACCCTAGTGATGACCCCCCCCCTCACCTTTTTTTCTACTTTCAGAAATGTCAGAAGAAAAAAATTATAAATTGTGCATAAATAATTATATAATAAATTAGGCTAATAAATTATTATTTTTGGATGGTGTGGGAGAGAGAGATGTGTTAGGGCTTTTTATTTATTTTTTCAGGGGTGGGCCTTTTAAATGTGTTTTTTTTGGGCATTTGGGGGGGGGGGGGGCTGGTTATGTTTTTTTTTTCTTCCTTTCATTCTGAGGGAGTTTCTGGATTCTTTTGTGTTCGATTTGTTGGCGGGACAAATCAATTCCAGGCTGAAATTTGTAATTTTTTTTGTAGGTTGATAACTTTATAAATGTCCTCCTCCTCCTCCTCCTCCTCCTCTATGTAGGATCTGAGCCTAATTTTATTTTGATGGGATTTTCAATGAAAAACTGTTTTTCACCCCTCAAACATGTGAAAAAAAAATGTGTCCCTCCTAATGTTTCAACCCACCACCTTTGTATAAAAACAGTAAGTTCTGGTAATTTTCACCAGGTGTCGCTCTGTAACTGCAGTAATAGTAAGTTCTGCTCATTTACACCAGGTGTCGCCCTATGACAGTGAAGAAAGAAAGATAAATTTATAAAGACAAAGGAAAAAGAAAACGCCAATAGTGAGTGAAGTATCGTCTACTTTTTGAAGCTATAAGGAAGACATCTTGCTTAAAATGTCAATATGTCATGTATTGTTTTTGTACGTTCATTGAATCCATATTGTAATTGAAGCACCAAGTACAGTTTGCGCCATCTATTGGTCAAACTGAGCTATGGCACGAAATACGCTCCTTAGGAAAGAGCTCTTAGTTGAGTTACCTCTTGTGTATTTTTCTTGGTAACGATGTTTTCAGTACAATTTGATGCTGCTGCCACCTATTGGCATACAATCTAAGATGGATTTGGGTTGAAGAAAGGAGCACTAGGTGGCGCAATTAAACATTAAAAATTAAAAAAATATCATGAAAAATAATTTTAAAAATTGATTTTTCTTATTGATTATTTTTGTTTCTTGTTAAAATGTATTGGTTTCAAATTGCTGCATTTTTGAAGCAATATCAATATGAAATTAAATATGTTTTAGAAAGTAGACAGAGGAAAGTTATAACTGGTTTCACAATTCAAATTTCAATTTCAATTTCCAAATTATGGTTTTTCGAAGATTGAAAAAAAAAAATCCTTTAGGCCAAATTAGGAGAAACTTTTGAAGGTGTTTTATAAACTAGAAAGGTCACGCAGAGATATTTTTTATGTTGATATCGTTTTCAAATAAAGTTTTAAATTGTCAGTTTGAAAAGGATTTAATTTTAAATCAGATAAAAACTTTTTTTAAATTTTTGTCTATAAAAAAAGTTTATTTTGAAAGATAGGAACATGAAAGTAATAATAAGTGATTCAGAAGTTGCCGTTCTAGTTTCTAACACAAAATTAATTCATTTCTCTTTTATGCATACTTACTTTTTTATTGAATTGAAATGTGTTTAACTACAAATGCTAATAACAGTAATAAGAGTACATTTTTAAATTAATTACTATGTTACATTAGGATACTGTATGTCTAACAATGAATATATTAGGTGGTTTCTAAATGAGTTGTTTAAGCTGTTATGTAGCTCCAAGCAATTCGAACAAACAATTCAAGCAGTTCGGTTAGAGAAAGCAAAGAAATTCCCAAAAATAATCCGAAACTGCCTCCAATGTCAGAGAGAAATTCAGCTTCCTGTTTCCAAAAAAAAAAAAAGCCACATAATTTTATTAATACATTTTAGAACCAATTTCAGAAGAAGATTTCTTAAGTAAATCTTAAGGTCTTCCTAGAGCTCAACAAAAGAGAACTTTTTCCTTCTAAAAATCACAGGCAGTTAGAAATAGGTCAAAACTTCAGTTGGCTCCGTCCTTGTTATGACGACTGGTAACTTCTAATTGGCTGGTTATGAAGTCTGACGTCACATGCTCCGCCCTTTTCAACGTCAGACTACATAACCAGTTAATTAGCCAACTGAAGTTTTGACCTATTTCTAACTGCCTGTTGTGTTTTTTCCTTCAAAAAAAAAACCTGCCCTTTTCAGAAAGTTCAGAATAGAGAAAACTCTAAAAACTGGCAGCACTGTGACAGGCAGTTAGAAATCGGGGAGAACTTCAGTTGGCTCCGCCCTTGTTATGACGACCGGCAACTTCTAATTGGTTTGTTGTGTTTTTCGACGTTGAAAAGGGCGGAGCATGTGACGTCAGACTACATAACCAAACAATGAGAAGTTGCCGGTCGGTCGTCATAACAAGGGCAGAGTCAACTGAAGTGCTCCCCGATTTCTAACTGCCTGTGCACTGTGGCCGTGTGACCATGTGAAAATGCCATTGCAAAGTTCTTATTCAAGATGGCCAACCACATACTTTCACTAGATGGCATTCATTATTTTAGAATTGTCATTTCAAACTAGATAGCGATATCGATATATCAACATTTCTTATCGTACTCCATACATAAAAAAATCGAGAAAAAAAAAATTGAAAAAATTGAAATATATAAAAATTATCAAAAAGTTTAATTTTGTTACTAAAATTAGCGGGTTTGTATAAATTCTGACTTGCTTCAAAGTTTTTGTCCTTGTTTGTACAGCATGATAAGAATCATTAAGAGGGTGTTTGGTAAAAAACAAGACATGCATATGTGGCGAGTCGATTTTTTTACCTCCAATTGCTCTTTAGAGCAATGGATCATGCAAGAATAGGGGGAAAAAGGATGTCTGTATGTCTTGATGCCCGAGTTTGTGGGTGGAACAACTCAAGAACGGAATGAAATAAAGACATGGAGTGTTTTTTATTTGGTTCAGTGGGTCAATAAGATGCTCCTGACATAATATCTGAAAATTTACCAGGGGTTATTTTTTATGAATTTTTTAGAAACAAATTTTGAGTTTTTGGTCACAATGTTTTGTGGGTCGAACAACTCGAAAACGGGGCCACCTACAACAAAATGTCATCAGACCTAAAATGATGTACACATTCTGAAGATGAATCGAGAAAAAAATTGCAATTTTAGAGTGATCTGATGTATGAAATTTTGATTTTTTAAAAACGTAATTTTTTTTAATAATTGAGATTCTTCCTCTGTCCAGTTGTAGCATTTGAAAGATGGACTATTCCTATTATTTAAGAGGGGGTTCCTTTCTATGTTCTGTTATTATTTCTGTATATTAAATACATGTGATGTATTCTCATTATATTATAACACATGAATAATGCATGTGCATCACATGTAACTATGTCATGTATGTGAGTACATACATGTGGATTGTGTACCATATGCACACACGTGTGTACATGTGCATACACATGCACACACGTGTGTACATGTGCATACACATGCACACACGTGTGTACATGTGCATACACATGCACGCACGTGTGCACATGTGTACATGCATGTACACATGCATGCAAGTTTGTTGGGCCCTCCCTTTAGTGCTTTTCAGGGCATCTAGAAGACTCATTTCTTGCCATTTTTTGGAATATTTATATAACTTCGAAAATTCATTACATGTGAACCAGAAGAGCAGTAATGGAACTGTTGGAATTTCTAAATTCCAAGAGATGTCTGAAATGCAGGGATGTTTTCAAATCCAGTGTTCACTGTATGCTTCAAAAGTTACGCCGTTCAGAGTGGACGTAGTTGAAGTGTAACTATGGTTCTTCATGAAATTTTAACTTTGAGAATTCATTGCAAGTGATTTATGGGTTTTTATGTTCCTTGGAAGTCTGTTGTGTGCTCCTGAGTTCATTTCAGTGCTTTTGTAACAACAAACAGGTTACTTCATGCTTAATAAGATTGGTATTTACTATTTAGTATTTCAAGTTTTCAAGCGTTGAATTGGGTTCTCTAAAGTCTACTACAGGCCTGCATTTTTTGTTGCGATACATTGTTGCGGGGCTGCCCCGATTCAATGTTGTGGGGCAGAATCGCAACTGACGCGATTCAGTCCCGCAACATTGTTCCGTGTGTCCACACCTTCACTCAGTTTCTCTTCATCTTTCTGGTTTTCACCATGTAAATATCACCGGCAGAAGCGGTCCTTAAAATATGGGCCTATACACGGTGAATCATAAAGAGGAGCAAATAAAGCAGAAACGGTGGTGGGCACACAAGCTGTTCTCAGCTGAGAGCACATTCGGTTTAAGCCTTTTGGAAACCCTGAACTTGGAAGATGCAGGGGGGTAGGATTTCTAAATTTCATTTCTTTTATTTGCCTTTGTAGTCAGAAGACCATAATTTCCCACAAACACAATTTATACAGAAAGTCCGCAACTGACGCGATTCAGCCCAGCAACAAAGAATTCCTGGTGTGTACTACCCATTGCAATGATGACAAAAAGAATAAGAAATATTATAGACGTACTAGACTTTTAAGTTTACTTTAGGCCTACTTTATACAAAAAAATGAAATATAAATTGCTTTTTTTTTAAAATATACTTGAGTATAGGTAACACTATATAGTTTATTTTTTTCTGTGTATTTTTTGGCGATATTTCGATTTGTCTCGATTTTTTATTTTTCGATTTTTCACTATTTTTTTTTATATATATATTTTTAAAATCAATGTAATTTATTGACCGATATTTGCGGTTCCTCTTTAGTGATTTTCACCAAGTTTGCGCCGTACGTGATGCTAATGTAAGACAAATCTTCACCGTGTCTATAAATAAATAAATATACAAATAAACTAAGACAATTGTATTTTGTATTTTTGTTGCTTTGTGTAAATTGTAATTGCTTTAAGTAACATTTTAGAATGTTTACGGAAAACTTACCCACGTGATGTTTTCGTGTATTTCGCAATTAACGACTTGAAAGAAGGGAAAAAAAAAATATTTTATTAACCATTGGGTCGGTATAAAAGACGGGAATTTCCGTCGACGGAAATTCTATACCCTACGAAAGCCTAATATAGACAAAGTGCGGAATTCCGTCGCGTATAGATTACTATTGTAAACGAATTGGAACACTACGGAATTATTTTTAACTACTAATTCATCTATTTAATTCAATTATGCATCGTTTAAAAGCGACGGAAGGTTTTCTTTTAATTAGCTTAAAACTTGTAGAGTTTCCTACAATATCACCAGGTCATTGACAGTGACCTAGTTATACGTTTTCCTTCTTCTAGAACAGTGCTCCCCAACCTTTTTATCGCCGCGGACCGGTCAATGCTTGATAATTTTACCGCGGCCCACTGAGGGGGGGGGGGGGACGTTGATTGTTTATATTTTAGTTTGTTTTGATTTAATAATTTTAATTTAATTGTATTTAAACATGCCTTCAAAATAAAATACAGTTACATCAAAAAATGAATATAAAGTGATTTAACATTTTAACTCACTAGAACGCTAAATCAATGAGAACCCTGAGCTTGTTTCTTTGCAACAAGACGGTTCCATCTGGGGGTAATAGGAGACAATGACACCCGAAGTGTGTTGCTTATGTCCAGTTTATTCCGTTGTTTTGTTTGGTTGCGGCCCAGTACCATTTGATCCACGGACCGGTACCTGTCCGCGGCCCGGGGGTTGGGGACCACTGTTCTAGAACTTTCTAGTTACAGCCTAGATACAGAGTTTATTTTAAAATGTCTCCTAATTTACGCGCTGCGATCGGTTTTTTGGTTTAAAAACGATTTTTGAACTCTTTTTGTCCAGGTGTTGAAGTTACATCAAAATTAATAGAAAAATAATAGCACGTGCTAAGCTTTATAAAGAAACAATCAGTGTGAAGCCAATACATTATTGCACGTGCTCGTTTTTTGTTATTGCTCATAATCGTTTTTAACGCGAGTTCTCCAAACTGTTGTAGGACCGGTTTTTTTGGGCCTATGGGATTTAACATGGAGTTAAAAAAAAAAAAAAACGTAAGATTTTAAATATTATTTAAAAATAGAAGGACGTTTTCAAAATTGATATAAAGCGACCACTTAATGAACAATACTTTCTATTGCGTTTTGAACTTTAATGTATCTTCATTGAACGCTTGTGAGACTAATTTTTTTTTGCAATTTTAGTATACACCCTGTAATAACACTCATATGTCTCATTGTCGTCTGCTCAAAACAACAAGATAGAGAGGACGTGTGTATCCAGGCTGTTAAATCGAAATATATGCGCACGGGGATATTCAGTACAATTTGACGGTAAAATAATTTGCTCTTACCTTAAACACTTTACGTTGAAGCCAAGCTTTACTCAAGAAAGGTCTATAATTGTAGATAATTTCTCTATAAGAGAATTGTAAGAATTTATTTTATTTAAAAATATTTATGAGATGAAAAATGCAATTTTAACAAACAAACAAACAAACAAAAAAACCTCACTTGCATGGTTTACGACATTTGCAGCTGTCAATGTTGAATGTAAGCTCTTTCTTGTTGTATTTCTTGTCTGCAAAAATAACAACAAAAAGAAAGTTTTATAAAAGTTAAATTAGTTTTCATTATATTTTGCTCATAAAAAAAAATCCATTTGTAAATCACATGTTAAAAAGAAGAAAAAAAAAAAAAAAAAGAAAATGCTAGAAAATAAAAACTACGAGAGCTGGACATAAAAAAAGCTACAAACATGCAGAGAAAGCTATAAATGCAAGCGACAAACACAAGGACCCATCGTGACCCAATGCATGCTGAGTTATGAAGTAACAAATTTCTAGCAGGAATATACACAGGCAAGTGTGCCCAGCAGTAAATTTTTTTTTAGGCTCTGCCCTTTTATGAGCGTCAGACCAAATCTCAACCAATTAAAAATTGAAAAGGGCGGGGCATGTGACATCATACCAAGTAACAAACCAATTAGAAATTGATGACGCTTATAAATGGGCGGGGGCAAACGAAAAGTTAGTGCTGCGCACACTTGCCTGTGGAATTAACTCACTGCGTTTAATTATGTTTGGTGCGCACTGCGTTAACCGGAAGACAAAATAGTGCTTCAGAGTGGCATAGCTATGACTTGGTTGTGATTCCCGCCACCCCCTGCTGCTTAAAACATTGCGCCCCTTTTGCACCCTCCCTCTATTCTCAGGCACAAAGTTTTAATTTTTTTCCCTCCCCCCCCCATTTTGTTTTGAACATATTTCATGTTGATGATTGGAGAAAATCTTAAGATTGCAATATGTCTTTAATTAATAAACCAAATGACACTTTTTCGACAAATTAGGAAACATTTAATTGGAGTGTTTCTGGTATGTGACAATTATGCTTAAGGGCGAGTGCAGACGACAGACAATCGGTGGCAGGCAGTTTAGTCGGTTAGAATGAACAGCATGGTTATTAAGCTGAGCGCCCACTAGGTCGGGGGCGCGGCGCGGCGTGGCGTGGCGCGTTGTTTTCAAGTCGAGGTCCGTCTACTATGTAGGTGGCGAGGCGAAAATTGGCTTTGTCTCACCCTTCTGCCCGTCTAAATTGGCAAACGGGAGGTGTTCTGCAGGGAAAGCCGGACAATGATGCAGCCACAAACAATGAAGGAACATGGATGAATTCCGCTCCGCTCTCCTGTCCAGTAGGGCGGAAGTTGGAGAAGCGAGGCAAAGCGCGGCGAAACTCCTACTTCAAGAAGTTCCAACCTTTTTTCAGAGCAGTGCCGCGTTGTGTTTTTCTACACTTCCGCCTTAATGGACGAGCTCCATTCATTTACATGCATTTTGTTTGGGGGACGTTTTTTTCTGCAAAGGTGCCGCGTCACCGACCTAGTGGGCGCTCAGCTTTACAGGGCAACGCACACAGCCGACTAAAAAAGTAGTTGGCAGTGGGATGGGTTCTGGATGGTGCGCGCACATGATGGCAGGCATCCACGCACGAACACAACCACAGACGAAGTGATCAGGCAATTAGAAATCGGGACAAACAGAAGTTGGCTCCGCCCTTTTTATGACGACCGGCAACTTCTAATTGGTTTGTTGTGTGTTTCGACGTTGAAAAGGGCGGAGCATGTGACGTCAGACTATATAACCAACCAATTAGAAGTTACGTTCGTCATAAAAGAGTCGGAGCCAACTTCTGTTTGTCCTGATTTCTAATTGCCTGTCAAAGTGACGGTCGTGTCATAGTATAGAAAACTAACAGTATGTTCACTAGGTGTCGGCGAATTTGACCTAACGTCCGCAAAAAAAAATGGCGAATAAAAACGAGTTTTGAATAGTGACGCCTCCTCAAGCGGCGTTAGTGATCAACTATAAGAATGTCCCTCAAAAACGCGAAATGGACATACATTTCGTGTAATGCCCAATTACCAGTGGCGTAGCTAGGCTTGGTTGCCCCCTTCCGCAACTTAAAACTTTGCCGCCCCCTTACCTTCCTCTCCACATAGCCCTCATACTGGGGGGGGGGGGGGGGGTACTATTTTGATGATCGGTGGAACAGGTGTGAACAATAGTAGGAACAGTCGGAAGGTTAGGAAAGGTAAGGAAATTAAGCTTGTTGCAGTGGCTCTGGGGGGCGCAGCCCCCATTTTTTAAAGAATTATTAAAACAAATTTGTCCATTGTTCCGACCGTTATTCCCGTTAATCAAATTAGGAAACAGGAGGTTGAGAGGCTGCGCCCCCAACCATCCTGCAACAAGCTTAATTTAACTAAACCTAAACCGACCCTAACCGACTGTTCCGACTATTCCTACCGTTGTTCAGACCGTTCCGCCGTGCCCATTGATCTCTATAAAGATTTCCTGGTGCAAGTATGTAGTTTTTAAAAATAAATATTAAATGAAAGTCGATTTATTTTCGAAATTAGCTGAATAAATTAAGCAAGCGATTCGGAATCACTCGCGTAATTTATTCAATTATTTTTGAAAATACATAACTTTCATTTCGTTTTTTTCAGTTTCATTCAGTTGCGGGTCTTGCGGAAGTTGCGGACCAACTTGCGGTTGCCTAGCTACGCCACTGCCAATTACAACAAATGGGTGCAACATACACGTCATAATATATCCTATGACGTTGCCATTAGAACAGCAAGGGAGGCATCACTTGCGACCCCCGGCAGCGTTATAATGTTCTGTTTACACAACAAGCAACGCAGGCGCAGAAATTTTTTAGCGGCCAAAATGTCTTAGAAATGAACATACTGTTAGTTTTCTATATACTGTGGTCGTGTGCGCTTGCATTTTGTCGGCCTCAGACATTTGACAAACTGTCGGTCGTGTGCGCTGACCTTATTATAATCTAGTCTGACACCGATTCTGGGGCGACTGAATAAGCGCCAAATGGAAGAAACGACAAACTGAATAAGCGCCAAATGGAACAAACGCCAAACTGAATAACCGCCAAATTTTTGGCTTTTATTCAGTTTGGCGTTTCTTCCATTTGGCGTTTATTCAGTTTGGCGTTTGTTCCATTTGGCGTTTATTCAGTTTGGCGGTTATTCATGTTTTTTGTAAATTCTGATGGTCCAAATATTGTGAGCTTTTATAGACGTCAGACTGTGCAGATTTACAAACAGAACATGCTAACCTAACCTAACCAATCCTAACCTAACCAAACCTAACCTAACCTAACCTAAAAATCTGTTTATCACATTTTGGCGGTTATTCAGTTTGGCGCTTATTCAGTTTGGCGTTTGTTCCATTTGGCGTTTATTCAGTTTGGCGTTTGTTCCATTTGGCGTTTATTCAGTTTGGCGTTAGTTTAGATTGGCGCTTGTTCAATTTGGCGCTTGTTCAATTTGGCGCTTATTCAGTTTGGCGCTTGGTCAGCGCCACCGATTGTCTGTCGTCTGCACTCGCCCGAAAAACTACACATTATCAAGTGGTCAATTAGTAACAAGTTAGGTGTGTTTTGTTGCTGTTGTTGTTAGACCCACAGTGAAGTTTCATTAATTGATTTTCAATATAATCAGAAGTTTATGTTTTTATTTGTTGTTTGGTTAAGCGAGTCTTTAAGTCGTTTTCTTATCTTCGAGACTTGGAAAACAGCCACAAAAAAAAAGTGTCGCGACAATGTTGCCGCAGGGTTTTAATGTTCGAAGTAAGTAAGGGGGGAAGTTACTGTTAGCGTAGCGTTTAAGGTAGCTGAATAATAGTATTTTGGTTGGGTTAGTAGTTGTGGCCCATTGCACGCCTTGCAATGGGGCAATTTTAAGCCTCCTTTTCACGGTGATAGTTCTTTCATGAAAGAGTAACTGTCATGAAAGTTGCGATAGTTCACTTTCACGATAGCAACTGTCAATACATGTCTTGAAGTAACGCGATAGTTTTTCATGACAGTGATGTTTGACAGCACAAATTTCAAAAAAGACACCAGCAGTGTTGCCTTTCTTCCTCCAGAAGCCAAATTTCCCTACAAAGTGGATGTTTCCCCTGTCGCAATAGTACTATCAACTATCTCGTCAAACGAGATAGTGTGATATCGCGACAGTGCGATGGCAACTATTAGGTGGTCTGTGCACGATTAAGAGGCTTAAGCTTAAGACGATAATATGTTAAAACTCATGTCAGCTTCACAATCTTAGAGCAACATGGGTTTTAGGCGCCTGATTTTTGTCGGGTTCATTGGCTTTTTGGCTTTCATCGGTGTTACTGGCTCATGGGCTTGATTGGCTTGTTGAGCTTGATTGGCTTGGTGAGTTTAATAGGCTCTACGGAGTCTATGGGCTTCATTGGCCCTGTGGGCATGATGGGCTTGTGCTTTGTGTTTGGTGAGCTCTGAGGATATTATTGACATTGTGCATGAGCCTGAATCCTGATGGGGTTTGTGGGTCTTCATTGGCTTTACATTCATTAGCCCACAAACTCTTGCCACATGCCACATTCCTATTACACCGGAACGTACTGTTTCGTGCTGTGTGTCAATTTTATTAGTGTTGTTTTTGTCTCTCGCTGTGTCCAACGAGACTGTGGTATGCGCCACCCGTTTGTTTCGGTTGGGGGTCACTACAGCTACCAAGGCTCACAAGCGCTACTAGGAAAAGAACAGCTACTTGGGTTACTACAGCTACCAGAAAATAGGGGGACAAAATATAGACCTTTTTTTTATCACTTTTTCGTCACTACAGCTAAAAAAAATAACCCTTTCTCCCTAACCTAATTGAACCTTACCTAATAAAACCTTACCGAACCTTAACAATCCTAACCAAAAAGTACCGATACTAACTGAACCTAACCGATCCTAACCAAACCTAACCGAACCTAACCGATCCTAACCGATCCTAACCGAACCTAACCGAACCTAACCGAACCTAACCGAACCTAACCGAACCTAACCGAACCTAACCGAACCGAACCGAACCGAACCGAACCTAACCGAACCTAACCGAACCTAACCGAACCTAACCGATCCTAACCGAACCTAACCGATCCTAACCGAACCTAACCGAACCTTACCGATCCTAACCGAACCTTACCGAACATAATGAAACCTAATCGAACATAATGAAGCCTAACTGAACCGAATGTAATCTAAACTAAACGTATTGATAAATAAAAAGGCCTATATTTTTTGGTAGCTGTAGTGACCCAGTTAGCTGTAGTGAGCCAGTCCCGTTTGTTTCCACTCGGATTGGAAACAATGGCGGCAACGTACAACAAAATGACGCACGAGCCATGTGGCATGTCGCATATGCTACATGTTGTATAGCACCGTGTTTCCTCGGTGTAATCCGGGCTTTAAATTTTGACATATTTGTTACCCTTTGTATAGTTATTCAAAGAAAGGGAAGGAAAATGTTTCATGCTATCGCCAAACCTCACGTGGACCATTTCTGCGAACGAAGTACGATTCCCGGGATGAAGAAGGTTTTGCTCGGATCGTGTTCCATTTCGAAGCTTATATGGGGAATGGTCCTTATGGCTGGATTCATTATCATCTTATGGGAGTCTACTTATCTGTCTATTCACTACATGGAGTTAGTATGATAGATTTTTGAACTATTTATTTACTACTAGTGGGGTAACCCGTCATAAATGACGGGAGCAAAATTCACAGGCAATTGTGCGCATGCGCGTCGTTTTTTTTTTTTTCCTTTTTTTACTCCTTTCATTTCAATTTCTGCCACCCCTCCCACTTTCCCCCCTCCACGTTTCTCTCCCCTCTACACTTTCCAACCTTTTCCCCTCTCCAATTTAATATCGTGGGGTTCTTGGATGGGAAGAGTTCAGCATATAGTTGACCTTGAGAAAAAAAAAGCAGTTCATTTATTTAAATTTATATAAATTCCGACACAGCGTTAGTTCCCTCACACACACACACACACACATAGACCTGGGATAGTTATATATATAATAATTGCCAAATGTCGTTTTTGTCATTTTTATTTAATCTTGTTAAGAGGCGCTACATCGCAAAATTACTTCGAAAAATCATACCCCTTAAGTGTTTGAGCTTCCCTTCTAGTTTTTAAAACACAGTTCAAGTTTTTCTTCATTTTGCACGGGAAAGACGGGACCAATGGGTGTTTTCAGTAGAATTTGCGGTTTTGCAAAATAATATGGTTGCATGTTGACAGTAATGTCCCCTTGAAACATGATTGCCTGGTTTCCATTTGGGGGGGGGGGGGGGGGCTAATATTTGAACTTTTCTGAATTTTTCTCTCAAGTGCAAGCTAATTTTTCTCTAAATTGAAATTGTTAAAATTTGAATTTTTTTTTGTTGTTGTGACGTAGGAAAAAAGTGAATCATGTGAATGATTGGGAGTTTATGAACACTTTGACGTTTCCTGCAGTTACAATTTGCCGAAACAATCCGATCGATTGGAAACGTGCTCTTGAATCGAATAATTCGGTAGCACAAAGTGTGAAACGCCAGATTGATAATTTCAAAGGAAAGGTAAAAACAACAACAATGGATTCAGTGAGAAATCCTTTAAAAAAAATGGACATTTTGAACTTTCCGAAAGTTTTTTTCTGAAAAGGAACATAAAAATCTCCTTAAGATGATGGCTTTATAGATATTTAATTTGTTTTTGTTCTCCTCTGGAGGGCACCACTGCAGTGTGGCTAATGCTAATCTCCAGTGATGTTTTTTTTGTAAAATTTGGACGCAAAAACGTCGAGCGAACGCGTTTTTTTTTTAAAGAAGTAATTATACATTGCGAAAATAAATTGAAATTGTTTTCGAAACTAGAATGGTAAAAGCTTAGGTTAGGGCCTATGCTAGAAGTTCTTTCATGGCCCAATATCTTAGAAAATAAACATTTTATTTTATTTTGAAAAATAAATCATAAAAAACTTAGCATTATCACTAAATATTCGTGTTTCTAAAACACTTTGAATTTTCTTTTTCATAATGTTTCTCCTGAAAAACGTTCGGCTTGAAAAACTTAGGGGAATAGACCTCCTAAAGAACATAATAGCCACTGCAGTGGCGCCATCTGGGAGGACGAAAACAAAATCAAACATCTATTCAGCCACCTTAAGTGATAATTTTTTCTTCTAGTTTGTAAATCAGTTAAAAACAATCTTTTCTAAAGTTGGGTTTTCAAGTAAAATGAATGAGAAATTAGAAAGTGGTTTAGAAACTAGAAGGGTAACTCAATCATTTAAAAAAATATTTTCATGTTTTATAATGTTTCAAATAAGCTTTTTTTTCCATTATACAATATTTTTGTTAATAAGTTTTGGAAAAAAAAGTTTATTTTTAAAAATATATATAAGTATATATATTATAAGTTATTGAGGGTACTCCTTCTAGTATCTAATAAACACTTCCTAGTTTCTTTTTTATTTTTCTCACGAAAAGACAAAGAAAATAATCACGAGTTTGAAATTCAGCTTTTAAGTTGATTTTAGACATTTTAAATTTTTTTATTTCTCACAAGAGATATTTACTGTCAAATGTGTTTTAGAGACTAGAAGGGTAGCTCTTAATCACTTGAAGGTATTTTCATTTTGGTTATTTTTCAAAATAAGCTTTTTACGAGAGCTCCGTAAGTCAGTTTGAGAAGAACAGTTTTAGTAGATGATATTTTTTTAATTATTGGGTATAAAAAGTTTATTTTGAATGAAGTGATTGAGCTACAATTCTAGTTTTTAAAACACTTTCTAGTATCCAGAAAGCACACATAAAAAATGGTGGCGAGAATAAAAGCTAAGCTTAAATTTTTAAGATGAATTATAATTTAGTCGAAAAAAGTGTGTTTTTAATTCCCCGTTCTGCTCATTTGCATATTTTTTTTTTGTAACTGCAATGGAATTTTCAGAAAACTGGTAAATTCTATGAAAAAATGGAAAGTTTTCTTCTGGAGAAACTGTTACACGTTCCGACAAAAGAAGCGTTTCAATGGGCAACACCAAAGGAGAAATTTATTTTGAGTTGTTCTTGGGAAGGAAGAGATTGCAGCAAGTTAGTAACAAGTTTGAAAACTCATTTTTAAGGTGGCTGATTAGATATTTACTTTGGTGTTTGTCTTCTCAGATGGCGCGCCTGCGTGGCAATTATTTTCTATAGGAGGTGTTTTCGTCCGGCTGCGATTTTGAGAAAATTTCTATTTTTCAAGCGAACATTTTTCGGGAGAAAACTCTACGAAAAAAATTCAGTGTTTTAAAAACTAGAATAGTTGGTGATAATGTTAAAAGTTTTTTTTCATGATGATATCTTTCAAAATATACTTTTTTTTAGGGTGGTCCAAAAAATTAAGACTCAAATTATTTTATAGGCATGTTTTTTTTAGTCATCTGTTCTAAAAAACTACAGAAAAAAAAGTTTCACAACAATTTGAGTAGTATTTTCTGGTCGCTCAACTCAATTAAACTTTCAATATGTATTACTGTGACACCCAGTAACTTGCGATCCCGCCAAAACCATAGTCTGGGGGGTAAACAACTCATGCTCGTCACTCCTTCCGCTCTTAATTAATATTCAAGTGGCGGATTGATACTCTTAGGACCGTGGTCACTTGGACCTGGTTACACCTCATAGGTGTACAAAGATCCAAGGTATAAAAGGACCATATTCCTTTTTGTTCTTTGTCCACTCTTGCTCTACTTTTGTACTACGTCTGATTTTATATCCGTATCACATCATGGGCCCGTGGACGCACCTTTAATGTATTTCGAAAAGTACAGTTCGTACTGTACTTTTCGAAATACACCTACGTTTCTATAAAAAGTGAAGTTTTTCTTTGCGGCCCACATAAACTTAGGCCTTGTTTATTCGGCACATGAGTTTGACATGCTGGTTTTACATGGTAAAATAGACCACCCTAATACTTTTTATGAAAAGTTTGAAAAAAAGGGCGAAAATAGTTTTTCATGAAATATGTCAATTGAAAAACCTCAAAACAAGTAGCATAATATTTTACCATGCTAGTTTTGAAAACTATTGGAAGTTTTTTGTAAAGTTGTTTCTAATAAAAAAACGTTCGCTTGCCGTTTTCGGGTCGAAATTTTCAAAAAAAAAACATCTCTGGAGCTTAGTAATTAGCCACTGCAGTGGCGCCATCCGGAGGAACAAAAATTAAAATAAATATCTATTCAGCCACCTTAATTTGAGAATGATGAAAAAAATGTGTTTTCTGATTTTTTTTAGAGATTTCATTTCGTTCTACAATGTTGTGTTTGGAAGTTGTTTCACGTTCAATCACGGATTACGAGGCCCGACTCTGAATTCGTCGACTCAATCGGGTAAAAGAAACTCAACGAACGAAGCCTTTTGAAGGATAATAACATTTTTTTTTTATTAATTAACATTTTTTAATTAAGAATTTTTTCGCTTTCCTTTTTTTATTTAATTAATTTGGTTTACAGTTTTGTCTCTTTGGCTTCGAATCGAGTTCGACGAGCAGTTTCCGTATCTTTATCGTGATGAAGGTGCCGTAGTTACGTTTCATGCTCCCAGAACTGCTCCAGTTATCGAAACTCCGACAACCAATGTCGTATTTCCCGGTTATCATGCGGAATTTCTTCTTACCGAAGTGAGTTTAGTGTTTGCAGGTCACCGCTTGCAAGAGATAGGGCACCCTTTTTTGTTGCATGACAACTGTGCAATCCTCTATCCCATATAACCACATTTCGGGGGCAATCTGTGAGCTACACGTTGAAAATACTTATTTTGAATTTATTTGTTTGAAGTTTGTAGTAAATTATTATATATATAATATCCCAGATCTGTGTATGTGTGTGTGTGGAGTAACAAAACCTTGAAGCACGTCGGAATTTATATAAATTTAAATAAATGAAGAAATGAACAGTTTTTTTTTCTCAAGGTCAACTATATGTTGCACCCTTCTCATCCAAGAACCCCATGATATTAAATTGGAGAGGGGAAAAGGTTGGAAAGTGTAGAGGGGGAGAGAAACGTGGAGGGGGGAAAGTGGGAGGGGTGGCTGAAATTGAAATGAAAGGAGTAAAAAAGGAACAAACGACGTTCATGTGCACAACTGCCTGTGAATTTTGCTCCCGTCATTTATGACGGGTTACCCCACTAGTATATATATATATATATATTAAGCCAGGTCTGTCCCTTTCATGTGAGTAACGTTTTAACCTTGAACCACGTCGGAATTTATATAAATTTAAATAAATGAAGAAATGAACAGCTTTTTTTTTTCTCAAGATCAACAAGATCAACCCCATGATATTAAATTGGAGAGAGGGGAAAAGGTTGGAAAGTGTAGAGGGGGGAGAGAGAAAAGTGGGAGGGGGTGACGGAAATTGAAATGAAAAGAGTAAAAAAAAAAAGAAAAAACAACGCGCATGCGCACACCAGAGAAAATCAAACGCTCATTTTCTCTTTCAAATATAAAAGGGGAGGGGACAATAGTAGCAAAATTAAACTAGAATTTTTTTTGCTCCGCCCATTTATGAATTGGGTTGTTGGGTTTGTTACTTGGTCTGACGGCATAAAAGTTAGAGGAAAAAAATTCTAATGCTGGGCACAATTGCCTGTGAATTTTGCTCCCGTCATTTATGACGGGTTACCCCACTAGTATTTTAATAAACGTCAATAGTAACCTTAGTCTATACCTATTACTCTTGGCTTCAGTTTTTCCCTTCAGTTTTTGAAGCCAAAAACTAAAGCCAAAAACTGAAGCCAAAAAACTGAAGAATAAAAACTGAAGCTTAAAAACTGAAGCCAAAAACTGAAGCCTAAAAACTGAAGCCAAGAAACTGAAGCCTAGAAACTGAAGCCCGGGGTTATCTCCGTTTTTTTCCCGGTTTTTTTCCCATGGGGTTATCCTCCGGGGTTTTCTTCCGGGTTTTTTCCCCCAGGTTTTTCCCGGAAGTGATTTCTCTCCTCTTCTAGTTTCTAAAACACTTTCAATATTCTTATTAACTTTTAAAATTTCAAAACCGTCAATCGAGAGTTCTCGTGGCGTTTTGTTTCGAAAGTTAGCTTCTCACTCCTAAGTTTTTTTTTTAGATTTGTTATTGTTATCGTTTTCGATTAATTCTATAGGTAAGAGAGGAACGTCTTCCGTATCCGTACACGACCAACTGCGTCAATGTGGAGAGCAAAGAAGCTCGTCGTCGTAGCAACTACTATTCGGTGCGAAGACCCTATTTGTATAGCACTGACGTAAGAATCGTTTATTTTGTACTATTTGATTGCCGAACAGTGTTTCTAAGAAGGTTTAAAAATGTAATGTGACGTTTCTCGCGAACTCACTGATTATTCTTTTAAAGTGTAAAATTGAAGAGAAATTTGAAAATATTTTTAGAAACTAGAAGAGTAGCTCAATCACTTTAAAAGAGTAGTGATTTAGTAGAAGTAGTGCTGCTATAAGAGGGCGCTTGCCATAATTTAATTATTAGAGTATGGCGCGCGCAACATGGCTTAATTAACAATGACCGAATAAAAGAGATTAAAAGTCGACATGTCGAGATTGAAGTCGAAATGTCGAGTTTGAAGTCGAAATGTCGAGATTAAAGTCGACATGTCGAGATTAAAGTCGAAATGTCGAGATTGAAGTCGAAATGTCGAGATTGAAGTCGAAATGTCGAGATTGAAGTCGAAATGTCGAGATTGAAGTCGAAATGTCGAGATTGAAGTCGACATGTCGAGATTGAAGTCGAAATGTCGAGATTGAAGTCGACATGTCGAGATTGAAGTCGACATGTCGAGTTTGAAGTCGAAATGTCGAGTTTGAAGTCGAAATGTCGAGATTAAAGTCGAAATGTCGAGATTAAAGTCGACATGTCGAGATTAAAGTCGAAATGTCGAGATTGAAGTCGAAATGTCGAGATTAAAGTCGACATGTCGAGATTGAAGTCGACATGTCGAGATTGAAGTCGAAATGTCGAGATTGAAGTCGACATGTCGAGATTGAAGTCGACATGTCGAGATTGAAGTCGACATGTCGAGATTGAAGTCGAAATGTCGAGATTGAAGTCGAAATGTCGAGATTGAAGTCGAAATGTCGAGATTGAAGTCGAAATGTCGAGATTGAAGTCGACATGTCGAGATTGAAGTCGACATGTCGAGATTGAAGTCGACATGTCGAGTTTGAAGTCGAAATGTCGAGTTTGAAGTCGAAATGTCGAGATTAAAGTCGAAATGTCGAGATTAAAGTCGACATGTCGAGATTAAAGTCGACATGTCGAGATTAAAGTCGAAATGTCGAGATTGAAGTCGAAATGTCGAGATTAAAGTCGAAATGTCGAGATTGAAGTCGACATGTCGAGATTAAAGTCGAAATGTCGAGATTGAAGTCGAAATGTCGAGATTGAAGTCGAAATGTCGAGATTGAAGCCGAAATGTCGAGATTGAAGTCGAAATGTCGAGATTGAAGTCGAAATGTCGAGATTGAAGTCGAAATGTCGAGATTGAAGTCGAAATGTCGAGATTGAAGTCGAAATGTCGAGATTGAAGTCGACATGTCGAGATTGAAGTCGAAATGTCGAGATTGAAGTCGAAATGTCGAGATTGAAGTCGAAATGTCGAGATTGAAGTCGACATGTCGAGATTGAAGTCGACATGTCGAGATTGAAGTCGACATGTCGAGTTTGAAGTCGAAATGTCGAGTTTGAAGTCGAAATGTCGAGATTGAAGTCGACATGTCGAGATTGAAGTCGACATGTCGAGATTGAAGTCGACATGTCGAGATTGAAGTCGAAATGTCGAGATTGAAGTCGAAATGTCGAGATTGAAGTCGAAATGTCGAGATTGAAGTCGAAATGTCGAGATTGAAGTCGAAATGTCGAGTTTGAAGTCGAAATGTCGAGTTTGAAGTCGAAATGTCGAGATTAAAGTCGAAATGTCGAGATTAAAGTCGACATGTCGAGATTAAAGTCGAAATGTCGAGATTGAAGTCGAAATGTCGAGATTGAAGTCGAAATGTCGAGATTGAAGTCGACATGTCGAGATTGAAGTCGAAATGTCGAGATTGAAGTCGAAATGTCGAGATTGAAGTCGAAATGTCGAGATTGAAGTCGACATGTCGAGATTGAAGTCGACATGTCGAGATTGAAGTCGACATGTCGAGTTTGAAGTCGAAATGTCGAGTTTGAAGTCGAAATGTCGAGATTGAAGTCGACATGTCGAGATTGAAGTCGACATGTCGAGATTGAAGTCGACATGTCGAGATTGAAGTCGAAATGTCGAGATTGAAGTCGAAATGTCGAGATTGAAGTCGAAATGTCGAGATTGAAGTCGAAATGTCGAGATTGAAGTCGAAATGTCGAGTTTGAAGTCGAAATGTCGAGTTTGAAGTCGAAATGTCGAGATTAAAGTCGAAATGTCGAGATTAAAGTCGACATGTCGAGATTAAAGTCGAAATGTCGAGATTGAAGTCGAAATGTCGAGATTAAAGTCGAAATGTCGAGATTGAAGTCGACATGTCGAGATTGAAGTCGAAATGTCGAGATTGAAGTCGAAATGTCGAGATTGAAGTCGAAATGTCGAGATTTTGGAAAAAGTCGAAATGTCGAGATTTAAAAAAAAAAATCTCGCATGTCCTTTACAGGGCTCCGTAGTTCTAAGAGGCGCGCGCGCCCGTTTACATTTTGTTTTTAATAATTGCGTTCGTATCATTTCTATATTTTAGGCCTGTGTCGCCACGTGCATTCAACAGTTGTTCATCGAGACGTACAACTGTCTTCACAACCTTCACACTCCTATCTCGAGAGCGGACATTTTGAAAAACATGACCATGTGCAACCGTAATGGTAGTTATTATGACTGACCTATTCATTTCATGTATGACGTTTGTAGAGATTGGGACTTTGGGTTTTTTCGAAAACGCAAAACCGTACCTGAAAACCGCGGTTTTCTGTTTTATCAAAAATAAAATCAATCCACTATCACTAAGGGTAGGCGCATACCGACGATTGTTGCCACGACTCAACTGTTTAGTTGGGTTGGGCCTACACCACGATTTCACCACGACTAAACGGTTTTGTCGCAAATGTGCGCATACAGCCGACTCAATTGAGCAGTCCTTCTCAAAATGTTTAACAGGAAATAACTGGTATCTTCTCAACAGCGGCAATCAACAACTCGATGTCGATGACAAAGCCAGCAGCCAACTACGTTTTTGACAAAGAAACAGGTGCAGGAGCTCACAATAGTTTTCTAATTTTTTTTTTATCAAAAAGCCTTGCCACAGAATAAGGAGACATACAGAAGGAAAACTGAGCAATTAACTTGTGACAGAATTTTTCTGCGCATGTGCGGCGCCGTCGTACATTGAAATGTATTAAGCCTATTACGCACCGGATTTTTTGTTGGAATACATTGTTGCGGGACTGCTCCGATTCAATGCTGCGGGGCAGAATCGCAACTGATGCGATTCAGACCCGCAACATTGTTCCGTGTCCACACCTACACTCAAGTGTTTCTTCCTCTTTCTTGCTTTCACCATGTAAATATCACCAGCGGAAGTGGCTCTTGCAATATGGGCCTACACGGTGATTCGTAAAGAGGGGCAAATAAAGCAGAGACAGTGGTGGGAAAACAAGCTCTTCTCAGCTGAGAGCACATTCGGTTTAAGCCTTTTTGGACACCCTGAAATTGGAAGATAGGGCAGGATTCCTACATTTAATTTCTTTTATTTGCCTTTGTAGTCAGAAGACCATAACTTCCCACAAACACAGTTTATACAGAAGGTTCTCAATTAGTTTAACAATATTTTCATAGACTTAAAAAACGACGTGGACCACTGAAAAAGACTCAAAGGGCTCAGTTTGCTTTTAATTTTTAAAGACGTCTTTAATAATTAAAAGCAAACTGAGCTCTTTGAGTCTTTGTTCGTGTTTCAAAAGACGTCCACACCATGAAATGTCCCGCAACAATGTTGAAATGTTTTCCCATTTTAATGGGACTCAAAAAACATGAATCTGAGCTGCTGCGATTCAGCCCCGCAACATTTCAACATTGTTGCGGGACAGAATCACAACAGACGAGATTCAGCCGCGATTCAGCCCCGCAACAATGTATCGCAACAAAGAATCCCGGTGTGTACTACCCTTTACCTTCACATACGCAGTAATACCTTCCAAAATGGCGGCTATCAAGTAACCGGTTACAAACGCCAATTTGAAATGTATTACTTTCACACACGCAGTAATACATTTAACAGTGGCGGCTATCAAGTAATCGGTTAAAATAAGAGAAGCTTTCAGTCCAAGGTCATGAAATTCTGTCACAGCAACTTCAAAGGCGCCGCACGAGAGTTTCCCTTCTGTATGTCTCCTTATTCTGTGTCCTTGCCGACTGGCTTTTGACTTTTTAGTCGTGTTGAAATCCAGTCGGGAATATGCGCACGCCTATATAAACTTACGGCCTTTGGGATCGCGACTAAAGCAGAGAACACACATACGGAAAATCAGCCAAGAATATAAGACCAGAAAAGAATTTCAAATTCTGGCCGATTTTCTTGTAAGAAAAAAAAAAGTTGAGATTGGCTCAACTTTTTCTTTGCACAGAATCTTGTTTTGATATTCTGACCAATTAGAACAGCTGAAACGCGACTGGCTCACTACAGCTACCAAGGGTCACTACAGCTACCAAAAAATATAGGCCTTTTTATTTATCAATACGTTTAGTTTAGTTTAGATTAGATTCGGTTCGGTTAGGTTTCATTATGTTCGGTACAGTTTGGTTCGGATCGGTAAGGTTCGGTAATGTTCGTTTAGGTTCGGTTAGGATCGTTAATATTCGGTTAGGATTGTTGAGGTTCGGTTAGGTAAGGTTCGGTAAGGTTTCTTTAGGTAAGGTTCGGTTAGGTTAGGGAGAAGGGGTTATTTTATTTAGCTGTAGTGACGAGAGTGATAAAAAAGGTCTAAATTTTGTCCCCCTATTTTTTGGTAGCTGTAGTGACCCAAGTAGCTGTTCTCCCCTTAGTAGCGCTTGTGAGCCTTGGTAGCTGTAGTGACCCCCAACCGCTCAAACGGTTGGGGGTCACTACAGCTACCAAGGCTCACAAGCGCTACTAAGGGGAGAACAGCTACTTGGGTCACTACAGCTACCAAAAAAATTAATAGACCTTTTGTTCATCAAAAGGGTCACTACAGCTACCAAAAAATAGGGGGACAAAATATAGACCTTTTTTTATCACTTTTTCGTCACTACAGCTAAAAAAATAACCCTTTCTCCCGAAAATAACGAAACCTTACCTAATAAAACCTTACCAAACCTTACCTAACCGAACCTTAACGATCCTAACCAAAAAGTACCGATACTAACCGAACCTAACCGATCCAAACCAAACCTAACCGATCCAAACCAAACCTAACCGATCCTAACCAAACCTAACTGAACCTAACCGATCCTAACCAAACCTAACCGATCCTAACCGATCCTAACCAAACCTAACCGAACCTAATGAAACCTAACTGAACCGAATGTAATCTAAACTAAATGTATTGATAAATAAAAAGGCCTATATTTTTTGGTAGCTATAGTGACCCTTGGTAGCTGTAGTGACCCTTTTGATGAAAAAAAAGTATATATTTTTTTGGTAGCTGTAGTGACCCTAGTAGCTGTAGTGAGCCTGGTAGCTGTAGTGACCCAGTTAGCTGTAGTGAGCCAGTCCCGCTCAAACCACCTAATAAAATCAACCCCTCACTTTTTTAATAAAGAAAAGGGTCCAAGGTTGTGCCTTAAAGCCTAAAGGTCATTTTTACAGTTGTAAAGGGTGAGGGTGGTGGGACCCAGTTTCTCAAAACGGATGGCGTCACCCCTTTTTCCAATGTTAATTGTTGTTCTGATGTGTGGCCACCATTATAAAGACTGATAAGAATATTAGTTTTCTTTTTCTTTTCTGGGGAGATTTTCTCCAAAAAAAATCCGTATGTGTGTCTCCCGCTTTAGTTGTCCGATTAAAAATCGAATTTGCAATGTTTAAAAAAACGTGCCAAAAAAACGAAGAACCTTGGTCATTTTTACACAGCAATTTCTACCATAAAACCAACATTAACATAATATGCCAAAAGGACATTTTTGTTTAGTATTTTTTTGTACAAAACTTCATTCACGATTATCTGATAAATCAGTAAATGCGTAAAAATCTACAAAAATTATAAATACTTGAAAAAAAATAATAAAAATGTTGTTCGATATGTTTAATTAATGTTATCAAAAAATTTAAAATTTAAGGAAAAAAACAAAACCGAAAAACTGCGGTTATCCGCGGTTTTCAAAAATGAAACCCGAAAAATCGCGGTTTTTTTCGAAAATCGCGTTTTTCCCCCAAACTCTAGACGTTTGTTATCATAATTTGCACGTATAGCATAGTACGGATCAGCATATAGCAGTGATGAACCAGACGTTTATGCCGAATCGAATGGCAAACACTGAAGGGGTGGCATGTACTTGATGCACGCGCTGAACATGTCTCAACTTATTGCAACGCGATCGTGCAACGCCCATTGGTAGTTTGCTGGTTTACGGTAGGCCTATGTTTGTTTTGCCCATTCTTTACAGCCTCTGCTAATTTCGTGCTCGAGGAAAAGTAAACTGGCGCCCTTCTATAGTCTGAGCCATATTAAAAAAGGGTAAAAAAATGACTGCCCCCCCCTACTGGACGTTTTTAGCCACATCACCAACAATTTTAAGTTGTATGCATGCATAATACAAAAAGTAGTCCCTGCTCAACCAAAAAATTGTATTTTTAGCACAACTATTATATCTTATGTTGTATGGTCTGCTTTCCTTATATATGACCTTGGGTGGCGTAGGAATACAAATTTGGTGAAAAGTCGCCACTGGTGGTGCACAAAATTTATCCCTTCTTAATATGACTTTGACTATAATATTATTTTTCTAGTTACTTTGCACTTTTTATTTCGGCACCTCTGAGCTCAGCTTAAGCACCCATCTTTTACAGCCTCAACTAGCTTATTTTGAATCTGAGGCTAGAGTAAAACTGGCGCCCCTTAGTAGTATCATACTAATTGTTTTTGCACTTCCATTGCTGTTCCTCTGAGCTTTGCGCCCAAGGAAAAGAATAAAGCTGACGCCCTGTTAGTGTTTTGTCATTCCAGTTTTGCGCCTTTATTTCTGGGTCTCTGAACTTTAAGCTTAAAGCAAGGTGCTTGCCTCCATTCGCCTTGGCATGGTTACAGTTGCGTGCCACCTTTACACGTGCTGGCGTTCGGTTTGCCCTTCTGTGGCCTATATATGCTGGTCTTTATTCACCTTGACGTGCAATTGTTTCAGGCATGAATGTTTTTGAAAATATTTCTGTCCGTATCGTAATTGTCGAACCTTAGTAATAGATTAGTTTCTGTTGGAAGGAATGAATTTCGCAAAACACACTAGCTGCACTGATAGCCGTAGGAAAGAAGCTCACGTGTACCGCAGTACACCATCAAATTTGGACACCATTATTGTTTAGAATTCCACGTTTAAAGCCCCTATCACACTAGCAACTTTTGATGAAATAAAACGTGCATTGTGACATGCAACTTCAATGTTTATAGTGTGATATGACATGCAACTTGATAAACTTTTCCTTTCAACTATTGTCGACTTCAGTCTCACCGAGTTGAACAGGTTCAACTTTGAGAGACTTTTCACATAAACTTTCAGACAAACAACCAATCAGGCCGTTTGCTGGAAATGACATATGTAACACTGACCGGCTTCCCGGTTTCATGACTTCCGGTTTACGAACTTCCTGTTAGTGGATCACAATATGGACACAAACCAAGGGGGGCGACATTGAAGAAAATCATGTACAATTTTCACTAAGATTCACAGCAGATCGTGTGGATGGAAAGTCATTTTACTTTTTAGCTGCATTTTACTGGATAATCCATAATAGAAATTGAAATTTTAAAATTCAGTAAAACGCGGATTATCAGTAAAATGGCTTCCTATACCGTACGAGATTCACCTGAATGGCGGTCCCTTCACATAAACAACGTTTTGAAAACTTGATTGGGAACTAAGTTGCATAGTGTAATACAGAAGTTTATTACAAAATTCTAGTTGCAAGTCACATCACCAGTTGCATTGCAAGTTGAGTTGCATTGGAAGTTGCTAGTGTGATAGGGGCTTAAGTCGTTTATTGCTACTGCAATTCCTTCGTCTGCTGCTCTTAAGCATCATTTCGTCACCATTTCGTGTCCATTTTCGCCGCCATTTTGTTTCATTTTCGCCGCCATTTTCGTCGCCATTTGGTGTCCATTTTCGTCGCCATTTTGTGTCCATTTTCGCCGCCATTTTGTGTCCATTTTTGTCGCCATTTTGTGTCCATTTTCGGCGCCATTTTGTGTCCATTTTCGTCGCCATTTTGTGTCCATTTTCGTCGCCATTTTGTTTTCATTTTCGCCACCATTTTGTGTGCATTTTCGGCGCCATTTTGTGTCCATTTTCGCCACCATTTTGTGTGCATTTTCGGCGCCATTTTGTGTCCATTTTCGGCGCCATTTTGTGTCCATTTTCGCCGCCATTTTGTGTCCATTTTCGGCGCCATTTTGTGTCCATTTTCGCCGCCATTTTGTGTCCATTTTCGTCGCCATTTTGTGTCCATTTTCGTCGCCATTTTGTGTCCATTTTCGGCGCCATTTTGTGTCCATTTTCGGCGCCATTTTGTGTCCATTTTCGCCGCCATTTTGTGTCCATTTTCGCCGCCATTTTGTGTCCATTTTCGCCGCCATTTTGTGTCCATTTTCATCGCCCTATATTTGTCCATTTTCATCGCCCTATATTTGTCCATTCTCGCCGCCATTTTGTGTCCATTTTCGTCGCCATTTTGTTTCTATTTTCGTCGCCATTTTGTGTCTATTTTCGTCGCCATTTTGTGTCTATTTTTGTCGCCATTTTGTGTCTATTTTTGTCGCCATTTTCTGTTCATTTTCGTCGCCATTTTGTGTCCATTTTTGTCGCCATTTTGTATCCATTTTCGGCGCCATTTTGTGTCCATTTTCGTCGCCATTTTGTGTCCATTTTCGTCGCCATTTTGTTTTCATTTTCGCCACCATTTTGTGTGCATTTTCGGCGCCATTTTGTGTCCATTTTCGGCGCCATTTTGTGTCCATTTTCGTCGCCATTTTGTGTCCATTTTCGTCGCCATTTTGTGTCCATTTTCGCCGCCATTTTGTGTCCATTTTCGGCGCCATTTTGTGTCCATTTTCGTTGCCATTTGTGTCCATTTTCGCCGCCATTTTGTGTCTATTTTCGCCGCCATTTTGTTTTCATTTTCGCCACCATTTTTTATGCATTTTCGGCGCCATTTTGTGTCCATTTTCGCCACCATTTGTGTCCATTTTCGCCACCATTTGTGTCCATTTTTGTCGCCATTTTGTGTCCATTTTTGGCGCCATTTTGTGTCCATTTTCATTGCCATTTTCGCCGCCATTTTGTGTCCATTTTCGCCTTAATTTTGTGTCCATTTTCGCCGCCATTTTGTGTCCATTTTCGCCGCCATTTTGTGTTCAATTTCGTCGCCATTTTGTGTCCATTTTTGGCGCCATTTTGTGTCCATTTTCGTCGCCATTTTGTGTCTATTTTCGGCGCCATTTTGTGTCCATTTTCGTTGCCATTTTGTGTCCGTTTTCGCCGCCATTTTGTTTTCATTTTCGCCACCATTTTGTGTGCATTTTCGTTGCCATTTTGTGTCCATTTTCGCCGCCATTTTGTGTCCATTTTCGAGGCCATTTTGTGTCCATTTTCGTCGCCATTTTGTCCATTTTCGCCGCCATTTTGTGTATTTTTGTCGCCATTTTGTGTCCATTTTCGGCGCCATTTTGTGTCCATTTTCGTCGCCATTTTGTGTCCATTCTCGCCGCCATTTTGTGTCCATTTTCGTCGCCATTTTGTGTCCATTTTCGGCGCCATTTTGTGTCTATTTTTGTCGCCATTTTGTGTCCATTTTCGCCGCCATTTTGTGTCTATTTTCGGCGCCATTTTGTTTTCATTTTCGCCACCATTTTGTGTGCATTTTCGGCGCCATTTTGTGTCCATTTTCGCCGCCATTTTGTGTCCATTTTCATTGCCAGTTTCTGTTCATTTTCGCCGCCATTTTGTGTCCATTTTCGTCGCCATTTTGTGTCCATTTTCGCCGCCATTTTGTGTCCATTTTCGCCGCCATTTTGTGTCCATTTTCGGCGCCATTTTGTGTCCATTTTCATTGCCATTTTCGCCGCCATTTTGTGTCCATTTTCGCCTTAATTTTGTGTCCATTTTCGCCGCCATTTTGTGTTCATTTTCGTCGCCATTTTGTGTCTATTTTCGCCGCCATTTTGTGTCTATTTTTGTCGCCATTTTGTGTCCATTTTCGGCGCCATTTTGTGTTCATTTTCGTCGCCATTTTGTGTCCATTTTCGTCGCCATTTTGTTTTCATTTTCGGCGCCATTTTGTGTCCATTTTCGGCGCCATTTTGTGTCCATTTTCGCCGCCATTTTGTGTGCATTTTCGTCGCCATTTTGTGTCCATTTTCGGCGCCACTTTGTGTCCATTTTCGTTGCCATTTTGTGTCCATTTTCGTCGCCATTTTGTGTCCATTTTCGCCGCCATTTTGTGTCCATTTTCGTCGCCATTTTGTGTCCATTTTCGGCGCCATTTTGTGTCCATTTTCGGCGCCATTTTGTGTCCATTTTCGCCGCCATTTTGTGTCCATTTTCGCCGCCATTTTGTGTCCATTTTCGGCGCCATTTTGTGTCCATTTTCATCGCCCTATATTTGTCCATTCTCGCCGCCATTTTGTGTCCATTTTCGTCGCCATTTTGTTTCTATTTTCGGCGCCATTTTGTGTCCATTTTCGGCGCCATTTTGTGTCCATTTTCGCCGCCATTTTGTGTCCATTTTCATCGCCCTATATTTGTCCATTCTCGCCGCCATTTTGTGTCCATTTTCGTCGCCATTTTGTTTCTATTTTCGTCGCCATTTTGTGTCTATTTTTGTCGCCATTTTGTGTCCATTTTCGCCGCCATTTTGTGTCCATTTTCATTTCCAGTTTCTGTTCATTTTAGCCGCCATTTTGTGTCCATTTCGGCGCCATTTTGTGTCCATTTTCGGCGCCATTTTGTGTCCATTTTCGGCGCCATTTTGTGTCCATTTTCATCGCCCTATATTTGTCCATTCTCGCCGCCATTTTGTGTCCATTTTCGTCGCCATTTTGTTTCTATTTTCGTCGCCATTTTGTGTATTTTTGTCGCCATTTTCTGTTCATTTTAGCCGCCATTTTGTGTCCATTTTCGTCGCCATTTTGTGTCCATTTTCGTCGCCATTTTGTGTCCATTTTCGCCGCCATTTTGTGTCCATTTTCGGCGCCATTTTGTGTCCATTTTCGCCGCCATTTTGTGTCCATTTTTGTCGCCATTTTGTGTCCATTTTCGTCGCATTTTGTGTCACATTTTCGGCGCCATTTTGTGTCCATTTTCGGCGCCAGTTTGTGTGCATTTTCGGCGCCATTTTGTGTCCATTTTCGCCGCCATTTTGTGTTCATTTTTATCGCCCTATATTTGTCCATTCTCGCCGCCATTTTGTGTCCATTTTCGTCGCCATTTTGTTTCTATTTTCGTCGCCATTTTGTGTCTATTTTGTCGCCATTTTGTGTCCATTTTCGCCGCCATTTTGTGTCCTTTTTCGTCGCCATTTTGTGTCCATTTTCGTCGCCATTTTGTGTCCATTTTCGGCGCCATTTTGTGTCCATTTTCGGCGCCATTTTGTGTCCATTTTCGCCGCCATTTGTGTCCATTTTCATTGCCATTTTTGCCGCCATTTTGTGTCCATTTTCGCCTTAATTTTGTGTCCATTTTCGCCGCCATTTTGTGTACATTTTCGCCGCCATTTTGTGTTCAATTTCGTCGCCATTTTGTGTCCATTTTCGCCGCCATTTTGTGTCCATTTTTGTCGCCATTTTGTGTCCATTTTCGCCGCCATTTTGTGTCCATTTTCATTGCCATTTTCGCCGCCATTTTGTGTCCATTTTCGCCTTAATTTTGTGTCCATTTTCGCCGCCATTTTGTGTACATTTTCGCCGCCATTTTGTGTTCAATTTCGTCGCCATTTTGTGTCCATTTTCGCCGCCATTTTGTGTCCATTTTCGCCGCCATTTTGTGTCCATTTTCGTCGCCATTTTGTGTCTATTTTCGCCGCCATTTTGTGTCCATTTTTGGCGCCATTTTGTGTCTATTTTCGTTGCCATTTTTTGTCCATTTTCGCCGCCATTTTGTGTCCATTTTCGTCGCCATTTTGTGTCAATTTTCGGCGCCATTTTGTGTCCATTTTCATTGCCATTTTCGCCGCCATTTTGTGTCCATTTTCGCCGCCATTTTGTGTTCATTTTCGTCGCCATTTTGTGTCCATTTTCGCCGCCATTTTGTGTCTATTTTTGTCGCCATTTTGTGTTCATTTTCGGCGCCATTTTGTGTCCATTTTCATTGCCATTTTCGCCGCCATTTTGTGTCCATTTTCGCCTTAATTTTGTGTCCATTTTCGCCGCCATTTTGTGTTCAATTTCGTTGCCATTTTGTGTCCATTTTCGCCGCCATTTTGTGTCTATTTTGTCGCCATTTTGTGTCCATTTTCGGCGCCATTTTGTGTTCATTTTCGTCGCCATTTTGTGTCCATTTTTGTCGCCATTTTGTTTTCATTTTCGCCACCATTTTGTGTGCATTTTCGGCGCCATTTTGTGTCCATTTTCGGCGCCATTTTGTGTCCATTTTCGCCGCCATTTTGTGTCCATTTTCGTCGCCATTTTGTGTCCATTTTCGGCGCCATTTTGTGTCCATTTTCGTTGCCATTTTGTGTCCATTTTCGTCGCCATTTTGTGTCCATTTTCGCCGCCATTTTGTGTCCATTTTCGTCGCCATTTTGTGTCCATTTTCGCCGCCATTTTGTGTCCATTTTCGCCGCCATTTTGTGTCTATTTTTGTCGCCATTTTGTGTCCATTTTCGTCGCCATTTTGTGTCCATTTTCGTCGCCATTTTGTGTCCATTTTTGCCGCCATTTTGTGTCTATTTTCGCCGCCATTTTGTGTCCATTTTCGCCGCCATTTTGTGTCCATTTTCGCCGCCATTTTGTGTCCATTTTTGGCGCCATTTGTGTCCATTTTCGTTGCCATTTTTTTGTCCATTTTCGCCGCCATTTTGTGTCCATTTTCGCCGCCATTTTGTGTCCATTTGCGCCGCCATTTTGTGTCCATTTTTGTTGCCATTTTGTGTCCATTTTCGTCGCCATTTTGTGTCCATTTTCGCCGCCATTTTGTGTCCATTTTCGTCGCCATTTTGTGTCCATTTTCGCCGCCATTTTGTGTCCATTTTCGCCGCCATTTTGTGTCTATTTTTGTCGCCATTTTGTGTCCATTTTCGTTGCCATTTTGTGTCCATTTTCGTCGCCATTTTGTGTCCATTTTTGCCGCCATTTTGTGTCTATTTTCGCCGCCATTTTGTGTCCATTTTCGTCGCCATTTTGTGTCCATTTTTGCCGCCATTTTGTGTCTATTTTCGCCGCCATTTTGTGTCCATTATGGCGCCATTTTGTGTCCATTTTCGTTGCCATTTTGTGTCAATTTTCGGCGCCATTTTGTGTCCATTTTCATTGCCATTTTCGCCGCCATTTTGTGTCCATTTTCGCCGCCATTTTGTGTCCATTTTCGCCGCCATTTTGTGTCCATTTTCGCCGCCATTTTGTGTCCATTTTCGTCGCCATTTTGTGTCCATTTTCGCCGCCATTTTGTGTCCATTTTCGTCGCCATTTTGTGTCCATTTTCGGCGCCATTTTGTGTCCATTTTCGCCGCCATTTTGTGTCCATTTTCGCCGCCATTTTGTGTCCATTTTCTCTGCCATTTTGTGTCCATTTTCGTCGCCATTTTGTGTCCATTTTCGCCGCCATTTTGTGTCCATTTTCGTCGCCATTTTGTGTCCATTTTCGCCGCCATTTTGTGTCCATTTTTGCCGCCATTTTGTGTCCATTTTCGCCGCCATTTTGTGTCCATTTTTGTCGCCATTTTGTGTCCATTTTCGCCGCCATTTTGTGTCTATTTTTGTCGCCATTTTGTGTCCATTTTCGTTGCCATTTTGTGTCCATTTTCGTCGCCATTTTGTGTCCATTTTTGCCGCCATTTTGTGTCTATTTTCGCCGCCATTTTGTGTCCATTTTCGTCGCCATTTTGTGTCCATTTTTGCCGCCATTTTGTGTCTATTTTCGCCGCCATTTTGTGTCCATTTTGGCGCCATTTTGTGTCCATTTTCGTTGCCATTTTGTGTCAATTTTCGGCGCCATTTTGTGTCCATTTTCATTGCCATTTTCGCCGCCATTTTGTGTCCATTTTCGCCGCCATTTTGTGTCCATTTTCGCCGCCATTTTGTGTCCATTTTCGCCGCCATTTTGTGTCCATTTTCGTCGCCATTTTGTGTCCATTTTCGCCGCCATTTTGTGTCCATTTTCGTCGCCATTTTGTGTCCATTTTCGGCGCCATTTTGTGTCCATTTTCGCCGCCATTTTGTGTCCATTTTCGCCGCCATTTTGTGTCCATTTTCTCTGCCATTTTGTGTCCATTTTCGTCGCCATTTTGTGTCCATTTTCGCCGCCATTTTGTGTCCATTTTCGTCGCCATTTTGTGTCCATTTTCGCCGCCATTTTGTGTCCATTTTTGCCGCCATTTTGTGTCCATTTTCGCCGCCATTTTGTGTCCATTTTCGTCGCCATTTTGTGTCCATTTTCGCCGCCATTTGGTGTCCATTTTCGCCGCCATTTTGTGTCCATTTTCGCCGCCATTTTGTGTCCATTTTCGCCGCCATTTTGTGTCCATTTTCGTCGCCATTTTGTGTCCATTTTCGCCGCCATTTTGTGTCCATTTTCGTCGCCATTTTGTGTCCATTTTCGGCGCCATTTTGTGTCCATTTTCGCCGCCATTTTGTGTCCATTTTCGCCGCCATTTTGTGTCCATTTTCGCCGCCATTTTGTGTCCATTTTCTCTGCCATTTTGTGTCCATTTTCGTCGCCATTTTGTGTCCATTTTCGCCGCCATTTTGTGTCCATTTTCGTCGCCATTTTGTGTCCATTTTCGTCGCCATTTTGTGTCCATTTTCGCCGCCATTTTGTGTCCATTTTCGCCGCCATTTTGTGTCCATTTTCGTCGCCATTTTGTGTCCATTTTCGCCGCCATTTGGTGTCCATTTTCGCCGCCATTTTGTGTCCATTTTCGTCGCCATTTTGTGTCCATTTTCGCCGCCATTTTGTGTCCATTTTCGTCGCCATTTTGTGTCCATTTTCGTCGCCATTTTGTGTCCATTTTTGCCGCCATTTTGTGTCTATTTTCGCCGCCATTTTGTGTCCATTTTGGCGCCATTTTGTGTCCATTTTCGTTGCCATTTTGTGTCCATTTTCGTCGCCATTTTGTGTCCATTTTCGCCGCCATTTTGTTTTCATTTTCGCCACCATTTTGTTTTCATTTTCGCCACCATTTTGTGTGCATTTTCGGCGCCATTTTGTGTCCAATTTCGCCGCCATTTTGTCCATTTTCGCCGCCATTTTGTGTCCATTTTCGCCGCCATTTTGTGTCCATTTTCGCCGCCATTTTGTGTCCATTTTCGCCGCCATTTTGTGTCCATTTTCGCCGCCATTTTGTGTCCATTTTCGTCGCCATTTTGTGTCCATTTTCGCCGCCATTTTGTGTCCATTTTCGTCGCCATTTTGTGTCCATTTTCGTCGCCATTTTGTGTCCATTTTCGTCGCCATTTTGTGTCCATTTTCGCCGCCATTTTGTGTCCATTTTCGCCGCCATTTTGTGTCCATTTTCGTCGCCATTTTGTGTCTATTTTCGCCGCCATTTTGTGTCCATTTTTTGGCGCCATTTTGTGTCCATTTTCGTTGCCATTTTTTGTCCATTTTAGCCGCCATTTTGTGTCCATTTTCGCCGCCATTTTGTGTCCATTTTCGGCGCCATTTTGTGTCCATTTTTGTTGCCATTTTGTGTCCATTTTTGTTGCCAATTTGTGTCCAATTTGTCGTCGCCATTTTGTGTCCATTTTCGTCGCCATTTTGTGTCCATTTTCGCCGCCATTTTGTGTCCATTTTCGTCGCCATTTTGTGTCCATTTTCGTCGCCATTTTGTGTCCATTTTCGTCGCCATTTTGTGTCCATTTTAGTCGCCATTTTGTTTTCATTTTCGCCACCATTTTGTGTGCATTTTCGGCGCCATTTTGTGTCCATTTTCGCCGCCATTTTGTGTCCATTTTCGCCGCCATTTTGTGTCCATTTTCGTCGCCATTTTGTGTCCATTTTCGGCGCCATTTTGTGTCCATTTTCGGCGCCATTTTGTGTCCATTTTCGTCGCCATTTTGTGTCCATTTTCGCCGCCATTTTGTGTCCATTTTCGTCGCCATTTTGTGTCCATTTTCGCCGCCATTTTGTGTCCATTTTTGCCGCCATTTTGTGTCTATTTTTGTCGCCATTTTGTGTCCATTTTCGTCGCCATTTTGTGTCCATTTTCGTCGCCATTTTGTGTCCATTTTCGCCGCCATTTTGTGTCTATTTTCGTCGCCATTTTGTGTCCATTTTCGTCGCCATTTTGTGTCCATTTTCGTCGCCATTTTGTGTCCATTTTTGCCGCCATTTTGTGTCTATTTTCGCCGCCATTTTGTGTCCATTTTCGCCGCCATTTTGTGTCCATTTTCGTCGCCATTTTGTGTCCATTTTCGCCGCCATTTTGTGTCTATTTTCGCCGCCATTTTGTGTCCATTTTTGGCGCCATTTTGTGTCCATTTTCGCCGCCATTTTGTGTCCATTTTCGCCGCCATTTTGTGTCCATTTTCGCCGTCATTTTGTGTCCATATTCGCCGTCATTTTGTGTCTATTTTCGGCGCCATTTTGTGTACATTTTCGTCGCCATTTTGTGTCCATTTTCGCCGCCATTTTGTGTCCATTTTCGTCGCCATTTTGTGTCCATTTTCGCCGCCATTTTGTGTCCATTTGCGCCGCCATTTTGTGTCTATTTTTGTCGCCATTTTGTGTCCATTTTCGTCGCCATTTTGTGTCCATTTTCGTCGCCATTTTGTGTCCATTTTCGTCGCCATTTTGTGTCCATTTTCGCCGCCATTTTGTGTCTATTTTTGTCGCCATTTTGTGTTCATTTTCGGCGCCATTTTGTGTTCATTTTCGGCGCCATTTTGTGTCCATTTTCATTGCCATTTTCGCCGCCATTTTGTGTCCATTTTCGCCTTAATTTTGTGTCCATTTTCGCCGCCTTTTTGTGTCTATTTTTGTCGCCATTTTGTGTCCATTTTTGGCGCCATTTTGTGTCCATTTTCGTCGCCATTTTGTGTCCATTTTCGTCGCCATTTTGTGTCTATTTTCGGCGCCATTTTGTGTCCATTTTCGCCGCCATTTTGTTTTCATTTTCGCCACCATTTTGTTTTCATTTTCGCCACCATTTTGTGTGCATTTTCGGCGCCATTTGTGTCCATTTTCGCCGCCATTTTGTGTCCATTTTCGCCGCCATTTTGTGTCCATTTTCGCCGCCATTTTGTGTCCATTTTCGCCGCCATTTTTGTGTCCATTTTCGTCGCCATTTTGTGTCCATTTTCGTCGCCATTTTGTGTCCATTTTCGTCGCCATTTTGTGTCCATTTTCACTGCCATTTTGTCTATTTTCGTCGCCATTTTGTGTCCATTTTCGGCGCCATTTTGTGTCCATTTTCGTTGCCATTTGTGTCCATTTTCGCCGCCATTTTGTGTCTATTTTCGCCGCCATTTTGTGTCTATTTTCGCCGCCATTTTGTTTTCATTTTCGCCACCATTTTGTGTGCATTTTCGGCGCCATTTTGTGTCCATTTTCGCCACCATTTGTGTCTATTTTCGTCGCCATTTTGTGTCCATTTTTGGCGCTATTTTGTGTCCATTTTCATTGCCATTTTCGCCGCCATTTTGTGTCCATTTTCGCCTTAATTTTGTGTCCATTTTCGCCGCCATTTTGTGTCCATTTTCGTTGCCATTTTTTGTCCATTTTCGCCGCCATTTTGTGTCCATTTTCGTCGCCATTTTGTGTCCATTTTCGGCGCCATTTTGTGTCCATTTTCATTGCCATTTTCGCCGCCATTTTGTTTCCATTTTCGCCTTCATTTTGTGTTCATTTTCGCCTTCATTTTATGTCCATTTTCGCCGCCATGTTGTGTCCATTTTCGCCGCCATTTTGTGTCCATTTTCGTCGCCATTTTGAGTCCATTTTCGTCGCCATTTTGTGTCTATTTTTGTTGCCATTTTGTGTCTATTTTCGTTGCCAAAAATGGACACAAAATGGTAGCAAAAATTTACACATTTCCCAAAATTTGCCATTTTGTGTCCAGTTTGGCGCCATTTTGTGTCCATTTTCATCACCATTTGGTGATGAAAATGGCGACCAAAATAGACACAAAATGGCGGCAAAAATGGACACAAAATGGCGGCAAAAATGGACACAAAATGGCAAAAATGGACACAAAAAGGTGGCAAAAATGCACAGAAAACGGCGGCAAAAATGGACACAAAATGGCGGCAAAAATGGACACAAAATGGCAAAAATGGACACAAAATGGCAAAAATGGACACAAAATGGCGCCGAAAATGGACACAAAATGGCGCCGAAAATGGACACAAAATGGCGACGAAAATGGGCACACAATGGTGACGAAAAAGGACACAAAATGGTGGCGAAAATGGACACAAAATGGCGCCGAAAATGGACACAAAATGGCCAAAATGGACACAAAATGGCAAAAATGGACACAAAATGGCAAAAATGGACACAAAATGGTGGCAAAAATGGACACAAAATGGCAAAAATGGACACAAAATGGCAAAAATGGACACAAAATGGCAAAAATGGACACAAAATGGCAAAAATGGACACAAAATGGCAAAAATGGACACAACATGGCAGCAAAAATGGACACAAAATTGCAAAAATGGACACAAAATTGCAAAAATGGACACAAAATGGCAAAAATGGACACAAAATGGCGACAAAAATGGACACAAAATGGCGCCGAAAATGAACACAAAATGGCGGCGAAAATAGACAGAAAATGGACACAAATTGGCGTCAAAAATGGACACAAAATGGCGACGAAAATGGGCACAAAATGGCGACGAAAAAGGACACAAAATGGTGGCGAAAATGGACACAAAATGGCGCCGAAAATGGACACAAAATGGCCAAAATGGACACAAAATGGCAAAAATGGACACAAAATGGCAAAAATTGACACAAAATGGTAAAAATGGACACAACATGGACACAAAATGGTGGCGAAAATGGACACAAAATGGCAAAAATGTACACAAAATGGCAAAAATGGACACAAAATGGCAAAAATGGACACAAAATGGTGGCGAAAATGGACACAAAATGGCAAAAATGGACACAAAATGGCAAAAATGGACACAAAATGGCAAAAATGGACACAAAATGGCAAAAATGGACACAACATGGCGGCAAAAATGGACACAAAATGGCAAAAATGGACACAAAATGGCAAAATGGACACAAAATGTCGACAAAAATGGACACAAAATGGCGCCGAAAATGAACACAAAATGGCGGCGAAAATAGACAGAAAATGGACACAAATTGGCGTCAAAAATGGACAAGCAAATGGACACAAAAGGCAAAAATGGACCAAAATGGCAAAAATGGACGCAAAATGGCAAAAATGGACACAAAATGGCAAAAATGGACACAAAATGGCAAAAATGGACACAAAATGGCGTCAAAAATGGACACAAAATGGACACAAAATGGTGGCGAAATTGGACATAAAATGGCAATGAAAATAGACACAAAATGGCAAAAATGGACACAAAATGGCGACAAAAATGGACACAAAATGGACACAAGATGGTGGCGAAAATGGACACAAAATGGCCGCGAAAATGGACACAAAATGGCAAAAATGGACACAAAATGGAAATGAAAATGGACACAAAATGATAGCAAAAATGGACAGAAAATGGACACAAATTGGCGTCAAAAATGGACACAAAATGGCAAAAATGGACACAAAATGGCAAAAATGGAAACAAAATGGCAAAAATGGACACAAAATGGCGACAAAAATGGACACAAAATGGCGCCGAAAATGCACACAAAATGGCGGCGAAAATGGACAGAAAATGGACACAAATTGGCATCAAAAATGAACACAAAATGGCAAAAATGGACACAAAATGGCAAAAATGGATGCAAAATGGCAAAAATGGACACAAAATGGCAAAAATGGACACAAAATGGCAAAAATGGACACAAAATGGCGACGAAAATTGACACAAAATGGCGACGAAAATGGACGCAAAAATGGACACAAATGGCAAAAATGGACAAAATGGCGACGAAAATGGACACAAAATGGTGGCGAAAATGGACACAAAATGGCGGCGAAAATGGACAGAAAATGGCAATGAAAATGGACACAAAATGGCATCAAAAATGGACACAAAATGGCAAAAATGGACACAAAATGGTGGCGAAAATGGACACAAAATGGCGGCGAAAATGGACAGAAAATGGTGGCGAAAATGGACACAAAATGGTGGCGAAGATGGACACAAAATGGTGGCGAAAATGGACACAAAATGGCGGCGAAAATGGATAGAAAATGGCAATGAAAATGGACACAAAATGGCGATGAAAATAGACACAAAATGGTGGCAAAAATGGACATATAACGGCGACGAAATGGACACAAAATGGTGGCGAAAGTGGACACAAAATGGCGACGAAAATGAACACAAAATGGCATCAAAAATGGACACAAAATGGCAAAAATGGACACAAAATGGCAAAAATAGACACAAAATGGCAAAAATGGACACAAAATGGCGACAAAAATGGACACAAAATGGCGCCGAAAATGAACACAAAATGGCGGCGAAAATGGACACAAAATGGTGGCGAAAGTGGACACAAAATGGCGACGAAAATGAACACAAAATGGCATCAAAAATGGATGCAAAATGGCAAAAATGGACACAAAATGGCAAAAATGGACACAAAATGGCAAAAATGGACACAAAATGGCGACAAAAATGGACACAAAATGGCGCCAAAAATGAACATAAAATGGCGGCGAAAATGGACACAAAATGACGGCGAAAATGGACATAAAATGGCAATGAAAATGGACACAAAATGGTGGCGAAAGTGGACACAAAATGGCGACGAAAATGAACACAAAATGGCATCAAAAATGGATGCAAAATGGCAAAAATGGACACAAAATGGCAAAAATGGACACAAAATGGCAAAAATGGACACAAAATGGCGACAAAAATGGACACAAAATGGCGCCGAAAATGAACATAAAATGGCTGCAAAAATGGACACAAAATGACGGCGAAAATGGACACAAAATTGCGACGAAAATGGACACAAAATGGCGCCAAAATTGGACACAAAATGGCGGCAAAATGGACACAAAATGGCGACGAAAATGAACACAAAATGGCATCAAAAATGGACACAAAATGGCAAAAATGGACACAAAATGGCAAAAATGGACACAAAATGGCAAAAATGGACACAAAATGGCGACGAAAATGGACACAAAATGGTGGCGAAAATGGACACAAAATGGCGGCGAAAATGGACACAAAATGGCGGCAAAAATGGACACAAAATGGCAAAAATGGACACAAAATGGAGATGAAAATGGACACAAAATGGCGGCGAAAATGGATAGAATTTGGTGTCAAAAATGGACACAAAATGGCAAAAATGGACACAAAATGGCAAAAATGGGCACAAAATGGCAAAAATGGACACAAAATGGCAAAAATGGGCACAAAATGGCGATGAAAATTTACACAAAATGGACACAAAATGGCGGCGAAAATGGACACAAAATGGCGACGAAAATGGACACAAATGGCGCCGAAATTGGACACAATATGGCGGCGAAAATGGACACAAAATGGCGACGAAAATGGACACAAAATGGCGACGAAAATGGACACAAAATGGCGCCAAATATGGACACAAAATGGCGACAAAAATTGACACAAAATGGCGGCGAAAATGGACAGAAAATGGCAATGAAAATGGCACTGAAAATGGACACAAAATGGACACAAAATGGCGCCGAAAAAGGACACAAAATGGCGGCGAAAATGGACACAAAATGGCGGCGAAAATGTACACAAGATGGCGGCGAAAATGGACACAAAATGGCGGCAAAAATAGACACAAAATGGCGGCGAAAATGGACACAAAATGGCGACGAAAATGGACACAAAATGGTGGCGAAAATGGACACAAAATGGCAATGAAAATGGACACAAAATGGCAATGAAAATGGACACAAAATGGCAATGAAAATGGACACAAAATGGCATCAAAAATGGACACAAAATGGCAAAAATGGACACAAAATGGTGGCGAAAATGGACACAAAATGGCGGCGAAAATGGACACAAAATGGCGGCGAAAATGGATAGAAAATGGCAATGAAAATGGACACAAAATGGCGATGAAAATAGACACAAAATGGTGGCAAAAATGGCCATAAAATGGCGACGAAAATGGACACAAAATGGTGGCGAAAGTGGACACAAAATGGCGACGAAAATGAACACAAAATGGCATCAAAAATGGACACAAAATGGCAAAAACAGACACAAAATGGCAAAAATAGACACAAAATGGCAAAAATGGACACAAAATGGCGACAAAAATGGACACAAAATGGCGCCGAAAATGAACACAAAATGGCGGCGAAAATGGACACAAAATGGTGGCGAAAGTGGACACAAAATGGCGACGAAAATGAACACAAAATGGCATCAAAAATGGATGCAAAATGGCAAAAATGGACACAAAATGGCAAAAATGGACACAAAATGGCGACAAAAATGGACACAAAATGGCGCCAAAAATGAACATAAAATGGCGGCGAAAATGGACACAAAATGACGGCGAACATGGACATAAAATGGCGACGAAAATGGACACAAAATGGTGGCGAAAGTGGACACAAAATGGTGGCGAAAGTGGACACAAAATGGCGACGAAAATGAACACAAAATGGCATCAAAAATGGATGCAAAATGGCAAAAATGGACACAAAATGGCAAAAATGGACACAAAATGGCGACAAAAATGGACACAAAATGGCGCCGAAAATGAACATAAAATGGCTGCGAAAATGGACACAAAATGACGGCGAAAATGGACACAAAATGGCGACGAAAATGGACACAAAATGGCGCCAAAATTGGACACAAAATGGCGGCAAAATGGACACAAAATGGTGACGAAAATGAACACAAAATGGCATCAAAAATGGACACAAAATGGCAAAAATGGACACAAAATGGCAAAAATGGACACAAAATGGCGACGAAAATGGACACAAAATGGTGGCGAAAATGGACACAAAATGGCGGCGAAAATGGACACAAAATGGCGGCAAAAATGGTCACAAAATGGCGGCGAAAATGGACACAAAATGGCGACGAAAATGGACACAAAATGGCGGCAAAAATGGACACAAAATGGAGATGAAAATGGACACAAAATGGCGGCAAAAATGGACACAAAATGGCGGCAAAAATGGACACAAAATGGCAAAAATGGACACAAAATGGAGATGAAAATGGACACAAAATGGCGGCGAAAATGGATAGAATTTGGTGTCAAAAATGGACACAAAATGGCAAAAATGGACACAAAATGGCAAAAATGGGCACAAAATGGCAAAAATGGACACAAAATGGCAAAAATGGGCACAAATGGCGCCGAAATTGGACACAATATGGCGGTGAAAATGGACACAAAATGGCGACGAAAATGGACACAAAATGGCGACGAAAATGGACACAAAATGGCGCCAAATATGGACACAAAATGGCGACAAAAATTGACACAAAATGGCGGCGAAAATGGACAGAAAATGGCAATGAAAATGGCAATGAAAATGGCACTGAAAATGGACACAAAATGGACACAAAATGGCGCCGAAAAAGGACACAAAATGGCGGCGAAAATGGACACAAAATGGCGGTGAAAATGTACACAAGATGGCGGCGAAAATGGACACAAAATGGCGGCAAAAATAGACACAAAATGGCGGCGAAAATGGACACAAAATGGCGGTGAAAATGGCACTGAAAATGGTGACGAAAATGGACACAATATCGCGGTGAAAATGGACACAATATGGCGACGAAAATGGGCGCAAATGGCGGCAAAAATGGACAGAAAATGGTGACGAAAATGGACACAAAATGGTGGTGAAAATGGACATAAAATGGCGGCAAAAATAGACACAAGATGGCGGCGAAAATGGACACAAAATGGCGGCGAAAATGGACAGAAAATGGTAACAAAAATGGACACAAAATGGCGACGAAAATGGACACAAAATGGTGGCGAAAATGGATATAAAATGGTGGCGAAAATGGACACAAATTGGCATCAAAAATGGACACAAAATGGCAAAAATGGACATAAAATGGCAAAAATGGACACTAGATGGCGGCGAATATGGACACAAAATGGTGACGAAAATGGACACAAAATGGCGACGAAAATGGACACAAAATGGCAAAAATGGACACAACATGGAGACGAAAATGGACACAAAATGGCGGCGAAAATGGCGACGAAAATGGACACAAAATGGTGGCGAAAATGGACACAAATTGGTATCAAAAATGGACACAAAATGGCAAAAATGGACACAAAATGGCAAAAATGGACACAAAATGGCAACAAAAATAAACACAAAATGGCGCCAAAATGGACACAAAATGGCGGCAAAAATGGACACAAAATGGCAATAATGGACACAAAATGGCGGCGAAAATGGACAGAAAAAGGCAATGAAAATGGCACTGAACATGGACACAAGATGGCGACGAAAATGGACACAAAATGGCGCCGAAAATGAACACAAAATGGCGGCAAAAATTAACACAAAATGGCGGCGAAAATGGACAGAAATTGGCAATGAAAATGGACACAAAATGGCGGCGAAAATGGACAGAAAATGGGGAATGAAAATGGACACAAAATGGTGGCGAAAATGGACATAAAATGGCAACGAAAATAGACACAAAATGGTGGCGAAAATGGAAACAATATGGCAAAAATGGACACAAAATGGCGACAAAAATGGACACAAAATGGCGGCGAAAATGGACAGAAAATGGCAATTAAAATGGACACAAAATGGCGACGAAAATAGACACAAAATGGTAGCTAAAATGGACACAAAATGGTGACGAAAATGGACACAAAATGGTGGCGAAAATGGACACAAAATGGCAAAAATGGACACAAAATGGACACAAGAAGGCGTCAAAAATGGACACAAAATGGCAAAAATGGACAGAAAATGGCAATTAAAATGGACACAATATGGCGACGAAAATGGACACAAAATGGTAGCGAAAATGGACATAAAATGGTGACGAAAATTTACACAAAATGGCGCCGAAAATGGACACAAAATGGCGGCGAAAATGGTCACAAAATGGCGGCGAAAATGGGACCCAAAATGGCGGCGAAAATAGACAAAATGGTTACGAAAATGGACACAAAATGGCGGCGAAAATGGACAGAAAATGGCAATGAAAATGGACACAAAATGGCGACGAAATGTACACAAAATTGCGGCAAAAATGGACACAATATGGCGGCGAAAATGGACACAATATGGCGACGAAAATGGACACAAAATGGCGGCAAAAATGGACAAAAAATTTCAATGAAAATGGACACAAAATGGCGACAAAAATGGACACAAAATGGTGGCGAAAATGGACATAAAATGGCGGCGAAAATGGACACAAAATGGCGACAAAAATGGCTGCGAAAATGGCCACAAAATGGCAAAAATGGACAAAAAATGGAGACGAAAATGGACACAAAATGGCGGTGAAAATGGCGACAAAAATGGACACAATATGGCGTTGAAAATGGACACAAAATGGCGCCGAAAATGGACACAAAATGGTGGCGAAAACGGCCGCAAATTGGCGTCGAAAATGGACACAAAATGGCAAAAATGGACACAAAATGGCAAAGATGGACACATAATGGCAACGAAAATGGACACAAAATGGCGCCGAAAATGGACACAAAATGGCGCCGAAAATGGACACAAAATGGCGCCGAAAATGGACACAAAATGGCGGCAAAAATGGGCACAAGATGGCGGCGAAAATGTACACAAAATGGCGACGAGTATGGACACAAAATGGCGGTAAAAATGGACACAAAATGGTGGTGAAAATGGACACAAAATGGCGGCGAAAATGTACACAAATTGGCAACGAAAATGTACACAAAATGGTGACGAAAATGGACACAAAATGGCGGCAAAAATGGACACAAAATTGTGGCAATAATGGTGGCGAAAATGGATACAAAATGGTGGCGAAAATGGACACAAAATGGCAGCGAAAATGAACACAAAATAGTGACGAAAATGGACACAAAATGGCGACAAAAATGGACACAAAATGAAGGCGAAACTGAACACAAAATGGCGGCGAAATAGAATCAAAATGGCGGCGAAATAGAATCAAAATGGCGGCGGAAATGGACACAAAATGGCGGCAATTATGGACACAAAATAGCGATGTTAATTTACATAAAATAGCGTCCGAATGACCTTGAAATTAGTTTGAGTAACCTTGAAAAAAAATTTTTTTTCAAAATTGCTGAAATATATTGTTTTCAAAAAATGACCTTCAAGTAACCTTGAGTGACCTTGAAATGACATTGAAAAATAATTTTTTTTTCATAAATGACAAACATTTTAAAATAATTGACCTGCGTGACCTTGGAAAATATTTTTGACTTGAATTGACTACATAGATTTTTTTTCAAAAATAACTGAAAAATAATTTTTTTTCAAAAATGAGCTTGAAAAGAACTTGAGTGACAGTGAAATTACCTTGAAGGTCATTTCAAAATAATCTTTTTTTCAAAAATGACTGAAAAATAATTTTTTTTCAAAAATGAGCTTGAAAAGAACTTGAGTGACAGTGAAATTACCTTGAAGGTCATTTCAAAATAATCTTTTTTTCAAAAATAACTGAAAAATAATTTTTTTTCAAAAATGAGCTTGAAAAGAACTTGAGTGACAGTGAAATTACCTTGAAGGTCATTTCAAAATAATCTTTTTTTCAAAAATGACTGAAAAATATTTCTTCTCCAAAAAACAACCTTGAAATGACCTTGAGTGACTTTTAAATGACTTTGAAAAAAAAATATTTTAAAAAAATGACTGAAAAATATTTTTTTTTCAAAAATGACCCTGAGTGACCTTGAAAATTGATTTTTTTTTTTCGAAAATGACTGAAAAATATTTTTTTTCAAAAGTAAAAATTTAAGTAAAAATTATTAAAAAATGAAAATTTTTCAAAAAATTTTTCAAAGGCTTAAAAAGTTTGTGAAAAAAAATTATCCTCCTCGGATTTTTCTACTCGAAAATAATTGAATAAATAAAGCGAGTGATTCGGAATCATTCGCTTAATTTATTCAATTATTTTCGAAAATACATCGACTTTCATTTCGTTTTTTTGCGCTGGGGTCGCCCTTTATGGAAAATATGTGTTCTCCATTCAATTAAACAATTTCCAGAACTGTATACAAGACCAGTAAATTAATAATTGTAAATTAAAAGAAATAAGAAAATACAAAGAAGGTATTTTAACAATGAATGTATTTTAAAAACGGATTTTATGTTAATTTTTGAAAAAAGGGAAAATTTTCTTAATATGTGGCAGGAAATTTAATCAACTTCAATTTGATGATAAAATCTCATATTTTTGCATTCGGAAGTTTATTCTGAAACATAACCGCATGAAAATTCTCTTAAAAGATTGTGCTACCTCTTCTAGTTTCTAAAACACTTTTTAGTTTCTCTTATTTATTGCTCTCGTCTGAAAGACTGAATTACATTAATAACAGCATTGTGGCTGACTGATTTTGTATTGCTCGGCATTTGAAGTCAAGTTTTCCGCAACAGCTTGGCAATCGCTGCTTAAATCCGGACCAAATGTATGATAGGCGACTTGAATAGCTACGATAACAAATGAAATATTACGGTTAGTAATAAACAGGGCAAGGAGGTTCATGCACTTAAAAAGCAACAAAAAACAACTAAATATGCCATTAAATATGCATTATAAAAAAATCTTATTTAAAATTTCACCCATGGAAATTGAAGAAAAATGTTTTATTAGAACTTACATATTGCAATGGCAAACAAGAAACATTTTTAAATTTTCAAATTCAAAACTTCATCGATTTTTTGTGAAAAAGTTTTAATATTTAGAAAAATTTCTCTCAACATCAAAGGATGTACGAGGAGGAGCATAAGTGGTGCAGGGCATCATTTGTACCAAGACCATCGTTAATTTCATTTATAGATGAACCTTATTCTATGTTCCCCTTATACAGTATATTTCCACAATTTTCATGAAGTCAGAAAAGTTCTGAGACCTATTTTTTTTTTAAAAAAATTGCAAAAATTTACAATGTATGCACTTTATTTTGCCAATTTTGGCAAAATATGGTATGCTTTGAAAAAAATGACAAAATATGCAAAAACATGCATTATAAAATTCATATATTTAGCTTTTTAGCATGATATGAATCATGTTCCTATCTCATTTAGCATGAATTCTGAGCCAGAATACTAAACATGCATATTTGCATGAACCTCCTTGCCCTGTTAATAAATGTACGATGATTGTCACCAACATTCAACTTACTTTGACTGGTTACAGCGCTGTCACAAAAGTAAGCAAGAAAAACACCATTGCTTAAACTTTCAAAATAAGCTGGTACTGGCTTCTCACCTAGAAAAGAAATCCATTCATTATTTTAATGTGGCTGAATAGATATTTTGTTTTTGTTCCTCTGGATGGCGCCACCGTCGTGTGGCTGTTAAGTTCCATAGGAAATCTCTTTCCCTCCACCTGAAATTTTGAGAAATTCTTTTTCAAGCGAACATTTTTCAAGAAAATCATTACAAAAAAAATTCAGTGGTTTAGAAACTAGAATAGTTGGTGATAATGCTAAACAAAAAAAAAAATGGTCATTTTCAAACTACTAAAAAATAGCTTATGTTTAAAGATATTGCTAAGATAAAAACTTTTAGCATTACCTTTTATCATTCTAGTTTTAATAACAATTTGAATTTTTTTTTCCTTTTTTTTGAAAGGTTTCCTTCACGTTTTCGCGTCCACATTCTACAAAAACATTTATGGAGTAAAATTTAAGCATCAGCTACTACCATGGCACCAGCTGATGAGAAGAAGAAAAGGAAAACAATATCTATTCAGCGCCCTTAATTGAAAAAAATAATTACATTATACAAAATTATAAAACTTACTGCCTGAAAATTGAAAGGAAACAGATTCAGTGGAGATGTTCCTAGTGCGTGTTGCAACCTCGGAAGACACAGCCGTCGAATTACTGCAATAGATTTATTTTATTAATAAAAGCAAATTTGGTGTTCAGTAAACTTTCCTTTTGCACAATTAGGAGCCTATAAGACGCTCTAGCACGTGCACGTGCACGTGCTGCACGATGCCATAATAGCAATGTTAAGCAAAATTTGACATTTTGAAAAACATGACCGCGGTTCTGAATACAAATCTCTCTTCAAACTGAATTTTGAACAATAATTGAAGTTGCAATTGCGTCTTGAATATTGTGGCCAGGTATTAACATCTTTTGGTTGCAATATTTAAAGGCGTTTCTATTTTATACAATTTTGAATTATGCTAATTTGCTTCACCCATGTAAATTTTGCTAGCTACCTTTCGGTTGTTTACTCTTATATTTCATCTTTCAAAAATATTGGGCGTATTTCTTAATGTGTTCTTCAGGTATTAAGATAAATTCATTGTGTTACGAACTGCCGTTCGGTTGCTAGAGCAACTTAAGCAACTTTTGAACTGTAAAATTGACTGTGTTTCGTGACACGCGAAACTGTGCAGTGATTTCTAGGCTCTTAAGAACAAAATCAAACTTTGACCAAATTTATACTATAATACTTAAAAGAATTTGAATTTGAATAAAAAAACATTATTCTGCAAGCAACCCAGAGGGCCTATGACAGAGGGATAATTACTTAGCTCAAAATCAGAAAAAAATACATTGTTAAAATAACCATTTAATGAGTAGAAATAACTATTTAATTACTCTCTATTTGTGACAAAGTTACTTTAAAATGCAACATCAAGGAAATTTACGAACTAGAGGCCTCATTACAAAAAAAAAGTCATAAAATTGTGACGATCATATTTTGTGATGTCTCAATGTTTGTACACTATTATTTTATGACTATCATGTTGTTCTGTACACCAGTCAATAACAGTGATAATAATAATTTGTAATTTGCTTTTGTGACTGTTACAAGGCTCGATATGACAATTTACTTACTGTCCTACAAAAGTATTATTTTCTTTCAGAAAAAAATAAAAACCTATGCTTACATCTTGGACAGAAAAACAACCTCTTGATAAGTGTCATAATCCGTTACAAACACTTTGTAACACGAATTATTGGTCTCCGAATTAATTATGTAATCGACAGTAAAAACTCCATAACTCTGAAAAACAAATCATAAGGCATATTAATACTAGAATTATGTTGACTAATAAATACATCATTAAACATCAAAACTTGCCTGCGAATAAGAAGAATCGGATGTGGCTTTAGTGCATTCAAAGCTTAGAGAAAAAGGCAAAACACTCAAAACACCCAAAAAGCCAAGGAGTCCCATTAATATTGGAAACATTCTCAAAATCCGACTCTGAAATCAGTAAAAACTTGCACACAGTAATAGCTTTTTCGAACCTGCAAATAAAGCTCAATTAAACTGCAACCAACTGTTCAATATATACTGTATGTACAGTACACATTGGTTATAAATGACACCTGATTCAGGTGAATGAAATAAAAATGTAACACCTGTCTATTGTATAATGAGTGTAATATATTATATTTTTATTATCATCAATCACTCTAACATGAATATTTATCAATAATACTCAACTTGACAACAACGAGTGTAATGACTCAACATGAAGCTACGTAAGCGAGGCAAACATAAACATAATTCAAAATGCATAACTTGTATTAAAATGTTAGTAACACACACATAACTATTAAATTGCAAAAAAAAACTCTGGTTAGAACTAGCTAACAATGGCTAGAGCTTTCTAGTTAACATAGATTGATAGTACAATGCTTTTCCTAGAATTTGGGTACAGTAAGACCGTTGACGGATTATTGGAACATGTCAGTTATCGAAATTACCGTCATGAAAATTCTCTTAAAAGATTGTGCTACCCCTTCTAGTTTCTAAAACACTTTCTAGTTTTTCTTATTTTTTTTGCTCTCTTCTGAAAGACTGAATAACATTAATAACAGCATTTTGGCTGACTGATTTTGTATTCCTCGGCATTTGAAGTCAAGTTTTCGGCAACAGCTTGGCAATCACTGCTTAAATCCGGACCAAACGAATTATAGCAAACATAAATAACTACGATAACGAATGAAATATTACGGTTAGTTATAAATGTATGATGATTGTCACCAACATTCAACTTACTTTGACTAGTTACATCGCTGTCACAAAAGTAAGCAAGAAAGACACCATTGCTTAAACTTTCAAAATAAGCTGGTACTGGCTGCGATGCTAAGAAAGAAATTCATTCAATCGAATCTTTTTTTAATGTGGCTGAATAGCTATTTATTTTGTTTTTGTTCCTCTGGATGGCGCCACTGCAGTGTGGCTGTTAAGTTCCATAGAAAGTCTATTTCCCTACAGCTGAAATTTTGAGAAAATTTTTTTTTTCAAGAGAACATTTTTCAAGAAAATCATTACAAAAAAATTCAGTGGTTTAGAAACTAGAATAGTTGGTGATAAATTGATAATTCTAAACAAAAAAACAAAAAAATTAGTCATTTTCAAACTGCTAAAAATAGCTTGTTTTAAAATATTGCTAAGAAAAAAAAATTTTAGCATTACCTTTTACCATTCTAGTTTTAATAACAATTTGAATTTTTTTCCCTTTTTTTAAAGGTTTCCTTCACGTTTTCGCGTCCAAATTTTACAAAAACATCTATGGAGTTTAAGCATCAGCTACTGCCATGGCACCAGCCGATGGGAAGAAGAAAAAAAAAAACAATATCTATTCAGCGCTCTTATTTGAAAAAAATAATTACATTATACTAAATTATAAAACTTACTGCCTAAATATTGAAAGTAAATAGATCCAGTGCTGCTGTTCCTAGTGCGTGTTGCAACCTCGGAAGACACAGCCGTCGAATTACTGCAATAGATTTATTTTATTAATATGGGCAAATTTGGAGTTCAGTAAACTTCCCTTTTGCACAATTAGGAGAATAGAAGACGCTCTAACACGTGCACGCGCTGCACGATGCCATACAAGCAATGTTAAGCAAAATTTGACATTTCGAAAAACATGATCGCGTTTTCTAAATACAAATCTCTCTTCAAACTGAATTTTGAACAATAACTGAAGTCACAATCGCTTCTTGAATATTGTGGCCAGGTAGTAACATCTTTTGGTTGCAATATTTAAAGGTGTTTTTATTTTATACAATTTTGAATTATGCTAATTTCCTTCACCCACGTTAAAGACAATTGACTTTAAAAAGGTAAATTTTTCTAGCCACTTTTCGGTTCTTTACTCTTATATTTCATCTTTAAAAAAATTGGGCGTGTTTCTTAATATGTTCTTCACGTATTAAGATAAATTCATCGTGTTACGAACTGCCGTTCGGTTGCTAGAGCAACTTAAGCAACTTTTGAACCACAAAATTGTGACACCCTGTATCTGCATACACCCCGTAGAAATTCCCTTACTTCAGAATGGCACCCCATGGAGCACAGATGTCCAGACTTGGTTGGCCCGAATTCTTAGTGAATTCGAAGAACCAATTTGGACCGTGAAAAATTGGGAAAAGAGTTCCAAAAATGCCTTTCCTTAAAAGGTAATATTCTCAGCCTAGGACCAGGGGCGGATTTACCAATAGGCAGAGTAGGCAGCTGCCTAGGGCGGCAAATGTTTTGGGGCGGCAAATTGTAAAATTTTTTTTTTTGGAAATTCGTTTTGGATAAAAAAGAAAGTATTGTAAAACAATAAACTGCCTAATATAACAAATTGGTTGGCAAGAGTAATTGATGTAACAAGAGCCAGAATGACCAAAATGGTAAATCCGCCACTGCCTAGGACAATGATTGGCCCAGTTGGCCTGTCATTTAGCCCTCAGGTGACAGGCGCCCCTCCCTTCAGACAGAACGAAAGTGCCATGCCACTTATGTTTGAGGACAGTTCCAGAGAGTTTTCGAATGAGTAAGTTCGAATAGAGTTAAAAGAGAAAAACGAAGTGTTTTTAGTAATTGTGGACTTAAGAGTGAATGGCAGTCAAGTATTTTAGTCAATAATTGTATCATCAATTTAAAGGATATAACCATGTATTCATACAAAGTTGTCATATATAAAAAGAACCTTTTATACCTCATAAAAGTGTGGTGCAAGTTTATTTTCCTACTTAGCGAAAATAACGAAGAGAACAGGAACTTTAGCCAACAGTTCTCATCACCATCAGATGCCCTCAGAAACATTCTGAGTCCCTCTGATTGGCGCCTCCAAACCGGCTAAAGAGGACCAGGAACATTGAAGTGGTTATGCAACTATACAAAAGATTCTCAGGACAGGGCTGAGAGTGTTCAAAACCTTCAGTAGAGAGAAGGGCCACGGTCGGCCCTGGCCAAACGAGATAAGTCTTTTTGTGGGCTTTTTAAGGAATTAACTGTGCTCGAGAGACTGTGTGACAGGTGTAGGTCACCTGGACTAACAGAATGTCGCGCCCGGTTAAAACAGCAGCTGGTCTGCAGCCAGCACCCCCCCATAAGGATAGTGCTAAAGGGCCAGCCTCGTCACAAAATTGACTGTTTCGTGACACGCGAAACTGTGGAGTGATTTCTAGGCTCTTAAGAACAAAATCAAACTTTGACCAAATTTATACTAAAATACTTAAAAGAATTTGAACATTTGAGTAAAAAAATTATTCTGCAAGCAACCCAGAGGGCCTCTGACAGAGGGATAATTACTTAGCTCAAAATCAGATAAAAAATACATTGTTAAAATAACCATTTAATGAGTAGAAATAACTATTTAATTACTCTCTATTTGTGACAAAGTTACTTTAAAATGCAACATCGAAGAAAATTTACGAACTAGAGGCCTCATTACGAAAAAAAAAAGTCATAAAATTGTGACGATCGTATCTTGTGATGTCTCAATGCTTGTACACTATTATTTTATGACTATCATGTTGTTCTGTACACAAGTGAATAACAGTCATAATAATAATTTGTAATTTATTTTTGTGACTGTTACAAGGCTCGATGTGACAATTTACTTACTGTCCTACAAAAGTAATATTTTCATTCAGAAAAAAATAAAAACCTATGCTTACATCTTGGACACAAAAAAAACCTCTTGATAAGTGTCATAATCCGTTACGAACACTTTGTAACACGAAGTATTGGTGGCCATATTAATTATGTAATCGCAAGTAAAAACTCCATAACTCTGAAAAACAAATCATAAGGCATATTGATACTAGAATTATGTTGACTAATTAATACATCCATTATGCATCAAAACTTGCCTGCGAGTTAGAAAAATCACTTGTGGGTTGAGTGCATTCAAAGCTTATAGAAAAAGGCAAAACACTCAAAAAACCCCAAATGCCAATGAATCCCATTAATAATTTAAACATTCTCAAAATCCGACCCTTAATTTCCTCAAATCAGTAAAAACTTGCACACTAATAGCTTTTTCGAACCTGCAAATAAAGCTCAATTAAACTGCTACCAACTGTTCAATATATACTGTTTGTATACAGGATATGTATTTCAAATTTGGTTATAAATTGCTTTACACCGGATCCATGTGAATGCTATAAACATTTAAATCCTGTCTATTGTATAATGAGTGTAATATATTATATTTTTATTATCATCAATCACTCTAACATATGAATAGTTATCAATAATACTCAACTTGACGTTAACTAGTGTAATAACTCAACATGAAGCTACATAAGCGAGGCAAACATAAACATAAACATAATTCAAAATGCGTAAATATTAATTATTATTGTTAGTCACCCAAACATAACTATTTTAAATTACATGATTTTGGATATGTTTTTTTGAATCAAAAACACTGGTTAGAACTGGTTAACACTGGCTAGAACTTTAAATTTAACACACATTGATAGTACAGTGCGTGTCCTAGAATTTGGATACAGTAAGACCGTGAACGGATTATTGGAACATGTCAGTTATCGAAACCGTCGATTATCGGAAACAATATTTTTTTTTTACTTATGAAATCTTATGAAAATAAAAATTTTTCTTTGCAATTGGTTTCTTCTTAATTTTCTCCACTTTTTTTAATGAGAGTTCGATTATATGAATTTTCGATTTTCGGAAGTTCGGAACTATGTTTGTGTGACATATTTAGTTTCGATAATCGACGTTCTACTGTATAACTAGTTACACTTGATGGATCCACCTGAAATTTTCAACATAAAGAGAGCATGTTATATTATAAACGTTCTACTAGGCAGAAAGTTTTTTTTTTGTTAAAAAGGTAAAAATGAAAAAAAAATTAAAAACTGAAAAAATGAATTTCTTAACTACAGACGACGCACTAATAAACTTTTCACTTATTATTATTGTAACCAGTAGTGTACCGATGGTCTATGGCGCCCCGGACAAATTCGGTAGGCTGCCCCCCCCCCACCAATAAATTACCAAAAAAAAATTTAAAATTTACTTTCTTACATTCGTATTACTTTTTAATGGCGTATGTTAGGTACCTATTAGATTAACAGTTAACTAAACATAACACCATCAGTTTTGGCTAAACTACTGTTAAATACAAAACATTGAAAACATGTTTAAAATTATGATTGTTTTTGTGCCATGAACAATAGGCTAGCAGAGAAGAATTAGAATTATAATTGTTTTACAATTTACAAGAGATTTTAGCCCATTTGGAGCTCCCCCTCCCTACACTTCTGATTGTGACAATATACCATGCTAAACAAAACAGTAACATTAAAATTAATAAGATATTTGACTGCCCTGATGTTTTATAACTTAAAACATTCTTTTCTTCATACTTTAAACTAAATGTATATTGTATAAGCACATTCTGCCTTGAAGCAGCTAAAATGGCATTTTTCAGGTCTGCTACTTGTGACACCCCCTGCACATGTGTCGGCGCACACGTGTGCGAAGGATATCACTTACCACAGCTCCTCGAGTTTGGCCCCCCTGGTGCCCAGATGGCCCTATAACAGGTGTGAAAAGAAAGAGTTTCGCCGCCTGTAGCACATGTAAGTAATTACATGTAGGAAATTGTCCATTTCCTCTGGACAATGACACCAGATTAATCAAGAAGGATTTCTCCGGAATCATTTGAATAATTCTAAGAAACCAGTTCCAAATAAGAGAATACAGTAACTCAGGGATCGCCATTGGTCAGTCGGACCTGTGGGCGACCCCTGGTCATCAGTGGCCCCTCTCAAGGGCCAAAATAACAAAACCAGGCACGCAAGGTACCCAGGGAGGAGAGAAGGAAGAAGTCTTGGGGGAACAGTGTTTCCTTCCTCGTCAGGCAGAGTTGAGGATCAGAATATCCTAACCCAAAGTAGTCTTTGGACTTAGAATATTTGGTATGAAGAGAGCATTTTGTATCTTTATATCGCCTTAATGTATCGCATTAACCATACAAATAAACCAAGTTAATTGCTAAGGAGAGTTTTTTTCTTCGCGAACACCTCTGGGAGGTTTAATCATCATTGCCTCTTTAAATCGTGGAAACTAGGGAAAACCTTACTACACAGAACCCCAAGAGTCGACAATGCCAAGTAGTCCAATTCCGATAGCCAGAAGTGGAGGCGCGACCAGGGGTCAACAAGGTCAACAAGTAGATCTGGATCACCCGGCAAGTCACAAAGTCCAAGCTCGTGAGTGTGGAGCATCACACAATCCGAGCACAGCCGGCTGGTCGGGGACCAGCCACAGCACAAAGAGGCAATCTCATGGCTGGACGGGGTCCAGTCATGTTACATACTGCCAAAGGTTCTCAATAGAATTAATTCCAGAGAACATGCCACTGATCATTAAAGTTGTGATATTTTGGTTTTGTTACCTTTCCTTCCATCTATTACTGGAGTGTACGGGCGTGTTTCCCTGCTGAAATACTAAGCTAATGCTAGGAAATCAATGTTTTTATGGCAGTACCATACCCTTGTAAAGTTGTCTGATAATCAATAATATCTGTTTTGTTTGAAATAAAGGATATAGCAACTCATTTCAAAGACTAATCTGCTTGGTTCCAAAGGCACTAAACGTTCCTCATATCATTAGGCTCTCCCACTGCCAAAATCTTGTTTAGAAATATATTGTGGTTTTTTTCCTCAGATCCTTCCAATATGAAGAGAAAAAAAAAAAGAAAAACCGTCAGGGTGATCATCGAGATTGAATTTTTTTTCCCGAAACATCACCACTCTCAAATAGCCGGCTTGTTCTCTGGACTTAAATCCTATGGAAACCTTTTGGGACATCATTGTACGTGATGGTTAAGCACATTGCCATAATTATAATACAGTAGCAGAGCTGAAAAGTGCCATTTTAGCTGTTTCGAGGCAGAATTTCTGTAAACTTGCCGTCATCGTTCTAATCTTGTTTAAAGTATGTAGAAAAAAATGTTTAAAAGTTATAACACACCAGGGCAGTCGTATACCTTATTAGTTGTACTGTGTTTTTTTAGCATGTTATTTTGTCACAATAATTAATAAAAGTGAAAAATTCATTAGTGTGTCTATAGTTATGAAATGGTCACTTTTCAGTTTTAAATTTTTTTTTAATTTTTATCTTTTGAAGAAAATAATGTCTATCTAGCAGAAAGTTTATACTATAACATGCTCTCTTTATGTTGAAAATTTCAGGCGGAATCATCAAGTATAACTCGAGTTAAAAAACAATTTCTTGGGTGCTTCATATATACATGTATACAGTATAAATATGAAATGCACTATATATAACCAGACATCTGGCCTAATAACCAATCTTTTGAATAGAAAAAAAACCATAATTGTAGCTGGTATAGGGATGATGATGATGATGATGATGATGATGATTATTTCATATTTGGCACTTGTAAAAAAAAAGTGGCACCTCTATTTTTGCAAAAAAAAAAGTTGGAAGGATATATTTCTGTGAATTTCTGCAGAAAACATTCTTACTACCGATCCTAATTCTGCAGAAATGTGGGTGCATAATAAAAGTGTCAAAAACTTGCAGAATTTCTGTGCACTTTTTCGAGAACATCTCTACAGAGTATTATTTATAGCAGTGTTGGGCCAGAAATTGTGAAACAGTTTTTTTTATAGTGCATAAAAATTCGAGCTCCAGTAATGGTATTTTGAAAACAGGCAGTTACTTCGTCATCACGCTACAGGTCTATTATCATTCATAAACAAACAAGTCACCAATCAAATACCACAAAATATTTACAAACTGTTCACTCATCTGTGGCAGTCTGGTAATTAATAAACATTATATAAAAACCTAATTAATATTCAATATGTGTATACTGAATATTAATTAGGTTATTATACAGTGCGTTTCAGATATATAGATGCACCCCAAAAATTGGTTATATACATCGAGTTAAACTTGATGGATTCACCTGAAATTTTCACCATAAACAGATCATCTTATATTATAAACGTTCTGCTAGGCAGAAAATTTTTTCTTAAAAAGGTTAAAATTAAAAAAAATTAAAAACTAAAAAATGACCATTTCATAAGTATAGACACACTAATGAACTTGTCGCTTTTAATAATTATTGTGACAAAATAACATTCTGAACACAACAGTACCATTAAAATTAACAAGGTATATGACTATCCTGATGTTTTAGAACTTAAAACATTCTTTTCTACAAACTTTAAACTAGAATTATAAACAAATTTACAGAAATTCTGCCCGAAGCAGCTAAAATGACACTTTTCAGCTTTGATATTGTAGCATAATCCTGGCAATCTGCTTAATAATCACATACGATGATGTCCCAAAAGTTTTCTACAGGATTTATGTCCATGGGATACGCCGGAATACGAGAGTGGTGATATTTTGGTTCCGTAACCATTCCTTCGTTAGGTTATTGGAGGAAACTGGGGCATTATCTTGCTGGAATACTAAGCTAATGCTATGGAATCAATGTTTTATGGCAGTACATACCCTCGTAACAATGTCTGACACACACACACACACACATACACAGACCTGGCTTAATATATGTGAGCTTTTGGCATCGATACTATAATTTTACCAATTGGTAGATGGTGTTTTCTGCGACTCGTTTCTTCCTTTGATCGCGTGGTGCCCGCACGAGGAAGATTCAAGTCACAGAAGTAGCTGGATGGAGTCGGATTGCGATCGTCCTCCTGCATGGGGGTGAAATCAATGCAGAAGGATGGTGGCCATCCTGCTCTCTGTTGACACTGATATACATCTTCTCCTGTTGTTATTACCTGTAGAAGATGTTGTAGCTGCATCAGGATAGTATGTCTCCTGCCTTATGGTGTCTCCGGCCTCTGTAGAGAAAAGGTTAGTTTTGGAACATCAAGACAATGCAGTTTCTCATTGTAACACTTTTATTCATTTTTGTAAAGAAACATTAAGAATACAAAGATGAACGTTTGATATTAAAGGTGCGTCCTCATGCCCATGATGTGGTACGGAATTGATTCAACGTAATACAAAAAGACAAGGCAAGAATAAGGATGGAAAACAAAGAGGAACATGGTCCTTTTATACCTTGGACCTGTGTACACCTACGAGGTGTAACCAGGTTCAAGTGACTATGGTCCTAAGTGTAAATGGCCTGAATCACCTGAATACTCGTATAACTTTTTGTGACAAATGGAATTTGTCATTATTTTAATGATTAATAAAAAAAATGCATACCAAAAGCATATAGCTATAATACCAGCTTGTTTTTAGCTAAGAAGATGCTTAACATTCAGCAGAATCGACACAATCACACGATATTACTGTCAAATTAGCTCAGCAGACAATTTGTTAAAATTTCTGACTTATGTGTAATTTAATTAATATGATCGACTTTGCAAGAGTTTGCCATCTTTCAACACTACTTTCGCACTGCTAAATCTCTAAGGGTCATAACTTCAGAACTTTTGAAGGACTTCTCTAAAGGTCGATTCAAATTATACGGAATGTACACGTCAAAATATTATACAATTGAAACGATCGGTACAGTTGCGATCCTGGCGCAATTTTTTGTAGAATGGTTCGGAACTTTGTCATCCCCCTGTACAGTTGTACAGAGTTGAGCCAGTTCTGCACACCTGGTTTCTCTTTCATTGTTGATAAGGACATAGAAGTCGTTATTTAGTTTGCACCTTGCCGGGGCCTAGGCTATTTCCTCCCAGTCCCACCCTTTAAGCAGCAGCACTAAGTCTATTGGCTTGCATTTTTTTTTGTTTATCGTTTTTGAATAGAAGATGAGTCATGTGTAATATTTTTGGTGACCACTGGCAATCGTTTGATTGGTTCAGTTGGTTTTGATTTTTGTAATGGACCAATTGGAGGATTCAGAGAAATTCCTTTCCGAATCCTCTTCTAGGGATTTAAGTCTGTGTTTTGATGTGCAAAGGAAGTAGTCAGTTGTTGAACTAGAAATAAACTGTTACTATGTTCAAAAAGTTACTGAAGTTTTATTTTATTTTCTGAGTTGAATGTCGAACTTTAACATTTCCCCCTTTTGGGACGCCGATCCAGGTGCAAACCAGGATACAACACTAACATGAGACTGAAGAGAATCACACAATCTAATGGCTTTCAATCAGGCTTTTAATCATGCCTAAAAAGTAACAGACAGCAAAAAGATCCTTTTAAGCTGTAAAAGTTCATAAAAGAGGAAGTGGTGAGGAAACGAAAGGGACTAGTTTGTTCCCTTCCTCCTGAACCAGAATAAAATAAGTGGCCTACCCTGCTGGAAATTATGTGCAGAAATTCTATAAAAAAGGGCAGAATTTGGCACCTTTATTCTGGAAGATATTTGCAGTTTTCCTGTAAATAAACCAGTAGAATATCTGCAGAATACAACTGTAGTATATCTGTATATTCCATCTGTGGTTCATTTTAGGACAAATGGTATTAGGGCAAATGTCCCTTTAGGGCAAATGGTTTTAGTTTCAATCATCTTTTTAGGACGAATGGTTTTAGGCCATTTTTGGTTTTGGGCCTTTGGGTTTTAGGCCATTATTTAGTCCATTTAGGGCACATGTCTTTAGGGCAAATGTCCTTATTTTTATAGCAAATGTTTTTGGGCAAGTGGATTTAGGTTGTGTAAAACCAGTTCGAATTTTCATCTTTTATATGGGAAAATTAAACAGAATATTAAAACTCAAAACAGTGGTGACTTTATTAGTTATTTTCGCAACTGACTACCGAATTGTGTGTATTAAAAATTGTTATTTCCCAGGCGAAGCCGGGTATATAAGAAATGACACTTGTCGTCATTATTTTAACAAGTGTAAATGCATTTGTAAAAAAAAATCAAGTTTGAATTTCTGCCACTTTCTTCCACTCTAATGGCGGATTTTGTTATGTTAAATTTGAAACATGTCTCGCACCATTGTAGACCACAGCAGAATGTGGTAGAGGGCCTTAATTTAAACAAGAGTTTCTACTCAGTTGGTGCCGCCACCAGCTGGCTTGTCACTAAACTAATACAAGAATAATAACTAGTGTTAAAAAAACGTGTTTTTTTTCCATTTCCCAACCTTACTAGTGTTGAAAATGAACGTGTGACAAACTGGCGATGTTTGTCATCTTTGCGACACATGTGAACACCACCACCCATGCAATCAATATAGTATGCTGAAAACAAACACTTTTTTGTGGTAATGTACAAAGTGTTTCACGTGAAGTAGGCCAAAGACATGTCAATAATTGTTTGCTCAAAGTCAACTCCCGTGTTTTACTATGGAAATGGAAGTATTTATACCAGAGCAGCAAACAAATTGTGTTTATCTATGTTTTTAGTACTACAGTATGTTTTCTAAGTGCTTCTTATTGAAAACAAAAACCCTTTTTTATGAGGGGGGGGGGGGTTGTGTTTTGAGGCTGTTGCTTGCATTGTTGTTCATCTCTTCTATCTCTTTGGTTCGTTTTCAATGTTTCTTCGGACTAATCAGTTTTGACCAAAGCGGTGCTAGCTGGCAGGCCCGGACTGGCCCGGCCGGCTGACCGGTGATCGCCGGTCAATTGGGGGCCAAAAGAAAATGGGGGCTGAAGGTTTATAAGGGGCAAATCATTGGTTATTTTGGTGCTAGGCCAAGGCAATTTCATAGCCGGTGGGGCCAACCACTAGCCAGTCCGGGCCCTGCTAGCTGGTAATGGACTTGGTTATTTACTCGTTGACCATTTTTATGGCTTGAATCGACGCAACCACCAGCTATGTCTCAGGCATAATCCTATTAAACAGATACTCGCATAACTTTTTGTGACAAATGGAATTTGTCATTATTTTGATGATGAACAAAAAAAAAATGCAAAGCCAAAGCATATAACTATAATACCAGCTTGTTCTCAGTTAAAGAGACCATTACGCTCAGGATTTTTTTTATTGAAATATCGTCTAGACTTACCCAACAATTGCTAAAATAATTTTTAAAATTAAAAATAAGACATTAAAATTATAAAAATATTTAAAAATGAAGTGACTCTTATTAGTCACCTAACGACGCCATTTTAAATTTCTAAAAACGAACGTCTCCCCTTCAATTTAGTGGCAAATGTTGTCTCCTCACATTTCCATAATTCTTTAATGAAATACATGTATTCCCTATGTATTCCCTCTTTCCAATCAACTCGAGAGCCACGTGGACAGGTGGGATAATTCCAATATTAAATCCACAGTACTTTCAAATGAATACGGAATACATGTATTTGAATAGTGAATTCAAAGTAATGCGAGGTGACAACACAGGCAAAAGGCTTAAATACCGATATATGGATATTTTTTGAGTAGAGGAGTATACTTTTTATTCTGAGACATATGTTCTTGTTTTTATGGTCACAGCCATCAATCATTCATAAAAGCTTCCTGTAGGTTACTGCCTAGTGGATGGGTTGTCAGGCATTACACATGTTAATCTTGTTTGTCTGTATCTTACAAAGCTGCATGAGAGTTCATCATGTTGTGTTGCTGTTACTTGTGATGGTGCAGCATCCAATTTGAGCATGTTTGTTGATTTTGGTGCTAAGCTAGACTGCAAAAATGAGTTACAAAATTGGTTTGAACATCCAATGGACACAAAACGGCGGCAAAAATGAACACAAAATGGCGGCGAAAATGGACACAAAATGGCGGCGCAAATGGACACAAAATGCCGGCGAAAATGGACACAAAATGCCGGCGAAAATGGACACAAATTTGTGTTCATTTTAGCCGCCATTTTCATTGCCATTTTGTGTCCATATTCGCCGGCTAAAGTTTGTGAAAAAGTTATCTTCCCCGGATTAGCCTATTCGAAAATAATTGAATAAATAAAGCGAGTGATTCGGAATCATTCTCTTAATTTATTCAATTATTTTCGAAAATACAGCGACTTTCATTTCGTTTTTGTGCGCTGGGGTCGCCCTTTATAGAAAAAATTTGTTCTCCATTCAATCAAACAATTTCCAGAACTGTATACAAGAACAGTAAATTAATAGTTGTAAATTAAAAGAAATAAGGAAATACAAAGAAGGTATGTATATTAACAATGAATGTATTTTAAAAACGAATTTTATGTTAATTTTTGAAAAAAGGGAAAATTTATTTAATATGTGGCAAGAAATTTAATCAACTCCAGTGATAAAACCACATATTTTTGCATTTGGAAGTTTATTCTGAAACATAATCGCGAGAAAATTCTCTTAAGAGATTGTGCTACCCCTTCTAGTTTCTAAAACCCTTTCTAGTTTCTCTTATTTTTTGCTCTCTTCTGAAAGACTGAATAACATTAATAACAGCATTTTGGCTGACTGATTTTGTATTGCTCGGCATTTGAAGTCAAGGTTTTGGCAACAGCTTGGCATTCGCTGCTTAAATCCGGACCAAACGAATGATAGCAGACATAAATAACTACGATAACAAATGAAATATTATGGTTAGTAAGAAATGTACGATGACTGTCACCAACATTCAACTTACTTTGTCTAGTTACAGCGCTGTCACAAAAGTAAACAAGAAAGACACCATTGCTTAAACTTTCAAAATAAGCTGGTACTGGCTGCGATGCTAAGAAAGAAATTCATTCAATCGAATCTTTTTTTAATGTGGCTGAATAGCTATTTATTTTGTTTTTGTTCCTCTGGATGGCGCCACTGCAGTGTGGCTGTTAAGTTCCATAGAAAGTCTATTTCCCTACAGCTGAAATTTTGAGAAAATATTTTTTTTTTCAAGAAAACATTTTTCAAGAAAATCTTTACAAAAAAATTCAGTGGTTTAGAAACTAGAATACAGTAGTTGGTGCGAATGCTACTGCCATGGCACCAGCCGATGGGAAGAAGAAAAAAAAAAACAATATCTATTCAGCACTCTTAATTGAAAAAAAAATAATTACGTTATACTAAATTATAAAACTTACTGCCAAAATATTGAAACTAAATAGATCCCGTGCTGTTCCTAGTGCGTATTGCAACCTCGAAAAACACAGCCGTCGAATTACTGCAATAAATTTATTTTATTAATATAGGCAAATTTGGTGTTCAGTAAACTTTCCTTTTGCACAATTAGGAGAATAGAAGACGCTTTAACACGTGCACGCGCTGCACTATGCCATACAAGCAATGTTAAGCAAAATTTGACATTTCGGTAAAAACATGATCGCGGTTCTAAATACAAATCTCTCTTCAAACTGAATTTTGAACAATAATTATTGAAGTCGCAATCCCTTCTTGAATATTGTGGCCAGGTAGTAACATCTCTCGGTTGCAATATTTAAAGGCGTTTTTATTTTATACAATTTTGAATTATGCTAATTTGCTTCCCTCATGTTAAAGACAATTGACTTTAAAAAAGGTAAATTTTGCTAGCCACCTTTCGGTTCTTTAATCTCATATTTCATCTTTTAAAAAAATTGGGCCTATTTCTTAATATGTTCTTCAGGTATTAAGATAAATTCATGTTGTTTCGAATTGCTGTTTGGTTGCTAGAGCAACTTAAGCAACTTTTGAACCGCAAAATTGACTGTATTTAGTGACACGCGAAACTGGAGTGATTTCTAGGCTCTTAAGAACAAAATCAAACTTTGACCAAATTTATACTAAAATACTTAAAAGAACTTGAATTTGAATAAAAAATGTATTCTGCAAGCAACCCAGAGGGCCTATGACAGAGGGAATTATTACTTAGCTCAAAATCAAATAAAAACAAATTGTTAAAATAACCATTTAATGAATAGAAATAACAATATTTAATGACTCTCTATTTGTGACAAAGTTACTTTAAAATGCAACATTGAAGGAAATTTACGAACTAGAGGCCTCATTACGAAAAAAAGTCATAACATTGTGATGATCGTATTTTGTGATGTCTCAATGCTTGTACACTATTATTTTATGACTATCATGTTGTTCTGTACACCAGTGAATAACAGTGACTGTTACAAGGTTCGAGTTGACAATTTACTTACTGTCCTACAAAAATATTATTTTCTTTCATAAAAAATAAAAACCTATACTTACATCTTGAACACAAAAAAAACCACTTGATAAGTGTCATAATCCGTTACGAACACTTTGTAACACGAATTTTTGGTGTCCAAATTAATTATGTAATCGCAAGTAAAAACTCCATAACTCTGAAAAGCAAATCATAAGGCATATTAATACTAGAATTATGTTGACTAATTAATACATCAAAACTTGCCTTTGAATAAGAAACATCGGTTGTGGGTTTAGTGCATTCAAAGCTTAGAGAAAAAGGTAAAACACTCAAAAAACACAAAATGCCAATGAGTCCCGTTAATAATGGAAACATTCTCAAAATCCGACCCTGAATTCAGTAAAAACTTGCACACAGTAGTAGCTTTTTCGAACCTGCAAATAAAGCTCAATTAAACTGCTACCAACTGTTCAATACATACTGTATGTATACGACACGTACTTCCATTTGGTTATAAATAGCTTTACACCTGATCCATGTGAATGCTATAAAAATTTAAGTCCTGTGTAATATATTAGATTTTTATTTTTATCAACCACTTTTAACATATATCCATAATACTCAACCTGACATCAACGAGTGCGATAACTCAACATGAAGCTACTTAAGCGAGACAAACAAAAACATAATTCAAAGTGCATATAAGTATTAAATTGTTAGTCACACAAACATAACTATTAAAATGCAAAAAAACACTGGTTAGAACTACCTAACACTGATGGTTAACACCAGGGACGTCATTTCATTTTTTTTTTCAGAGGGGGGGGGGGCAAACCTGACCACCTTGTCAATTTATTTGACAAAACAGGTGGGGATATTGGGGGGGGGGTATCGAATATTCAATATATATTTTTATTCCAAATTTATAAAAAAATAGTGGGGTAACCCGTCATAAATGACGGGAGTAAAATTCTCAGGCAATTGTGCGCATGCGCGTCGTTTGTTCCTTTTTTTTACTCCTTTCATTTCAATTTCAGTCACCCCCTCTTTTTTCCCCCTCCACGTTTCTCTCTCCCCCCCCCCCCACCATTCTCTACACTTTCAATGATAAAACCACATATTTTTGCATTCGGAAGTTTATTCTGAAACATAACCGCATGAAGATTCTCTTAAGAGACTGTGCTACCTCTTCTAGGTTCTAAAACACTTTCTAGTTTTTCTTATTTTTTTTGCTCTATTCTGAAAGACTGAATAACATTAATAACAGCATTTTGGCTGACTGATTTTGTATTCCTCGGCATTTGAAGTCAAGTTTTCGGCAACAGCTTGGCAATCGCTGCTTAAATCGGGACCAAGCGAATGATAGCAGACATAAATAACTACGATAACAAATGAAATATTATTGTTAGTTATAAATGTATGATGACTGTCACCAACATTCAACTTACTTTGACTAGTTACATCGCTGTCACAAAAGTAAGCAAGAAAAACACCACTGCTTAAACTTTCAAAATATGCTGGTACTGGCTGCGAACCTAAGAAAAAAATTCATTTAATCGGATCTTTTTTTTATTGTGGCTGAATAGATATTTATTTTGTTTTTGTTCCTCTGAATGGCGCCACTGCAGTGTGGCTGTTAAGTTCCATAAGAAGTCTCTTTCTCTCCAACTGAAATTTTGAGAACTTTTTTTTTCAAGAGAACATTTTTAGAAACTAGAATAGTTGGTGATAATGTGACGGACCTTTTTTGTCTTGGTAGAATCTGCTCAATTTGGCAGTATGAGCGAGTTTTCACTCGTATCTTAAGTGGTTGGCTAGGTCACTTATTCTACCTGGCCCGGGAGGATTAGGCCGATATAATACCTAGTTAACATCCTCACTAGTCTCTTTGCAAAAAGACTCACAGTTTTAGAAAATCTTTTGTTTTTGTACTCCAGCAGACTTTTGTCCGTAAATTATCCTTAAAGATGGTGTTGACTGCTTTCCTCGAATTGGCAGGTTTGCACCCAATCGTTGACTTGTAGTAGACGATGAAGTGTAAAGCTGCAATTCATGATGAATGCAAAGTTGTGAAAAAGAATAAATAAATTCACTACTGGTTTTAAAGTAAATGAGAATTTATTTCGTAGATAAAGATAATATTCCGAACTTGGTTTAACACACCAAAATATTCTACAAAAATATTGCATCAAAATCTATCCCAAGTCGGGCATAGATTCTCTGTTTTAGAGGGAACATCAAACATAAAAATACGTCTCTATTTATACCCTGAAAATCCACAAGTCAGATTCTCAGGACACTTTTCTCTGATTGGTTAATTAAAAGTTTGAGACCAAATAGACCAATCAAAGGATTGGTCTATTGGCCAAACTGATGACTCAGGCGTTTTTCTAAGAAGGGGAGAAAATGTAAACAACTTCAAATTAAACCCTATAAGATTTCACTCATGTGGAAGTGGAATACATTGGGAATGAGGGGAGAAACAGATAAGGTCAAGTTAAAAATAGAATCTGGGTCAATCGGTACCTAAATGTACCGAGTGGCCCAGAAGCTACAAACAAAATATACACAATGTAACATAAGTTTGAAACCCCAAAATAAACGGCACTAAAAGAAAAATAAAAGCGGCGGGCCGAAAACGTCTCAATAATGCTAAACAGAAAACGAAAAAATTGGTCGTTTTCAAACTACTATAAAATAGCTTATGTTTTAAGATATTGCTAAGAAAGAAAAAATACTTTTAGCATTACCTTTTACCATTCTAATTTTAATAACAATTTGAATTATTTTTTTTTTTTTTATTTTTTTTTAAAGGTTTCCTTTACGTTTTCGCGTCCAAATTTTACAAAAACATCTATGGAGTTTAAGCATCAGCTACTGCCATGGCACCAGCCAATGAGAAGAAGAAGAAAAAAAACTATCTATTCAGCGCCCTTAATTGAAAAAAATAATTACCTTATACTAAATTATAAAACTTACTGCCAAAATATTGAAAGTAAATAGATCCCGTGCTGTTCCTAGTGCTTGTTGCAACCTCGGAAGACACAGCCGTCGAATTACTGCAATAGATTTATTTTATTAATATAGGCAAATTTGGTGTTCAGTAAACTTTCCTTTTGCATAATTAGGAGAATAGAAGACGCTCTAACACGTGCACGCGCTGCACGATGCCATACAAGCAATGTTAAGCAAAATTTGACATTTCGGTAAAAACATGATCGCGGTTCTAAATACAAATCTCTCTTCAAACTGAATTTTGAACAATAACTGAAGTCGCAATCCCTTCTTGAATATTGTGGCCCGGTATTAACATCTCTCGGTTGCAATATTTAAAGGCGTTTTTATTTTATACAATTTTGAATTATGCTAATTTGCTTCCCTCATGTTAAAGACAATTGACTTTAAGCCACCTTTCGGTTCTTTAATCTCATATTTCATCTTTAAAAAAAATCGGGCGTATTTCTTAATATGTTCTTCAGGTATTAAGATAAATTCATCGTGTTACGAACTGCCGTTTGGTTGCTAGAGCAACTTAAGCAACTTTTGAACCGCAAAATGAACTGTTTCGTGACACGCGAAACTGTGGAGTGATTTCTACGCTCTTAAGTACAAAATCAAACTTTGACCAAATTTATACTAAAATATTTAAGTGAATTTGAATAAAAAATTTATTCTGCAAGCAACCCAGATGGCCTATGACAGAGGGAATTACCACTTAGCTCAAAATCAGATAAAAAACACATTGTTAAAATAACTATTTAATGAATAGAAATAACAATATATAATTACTCTCTATTTGTGACAAAGTTACTTTAAAATGCAACATTTAAGAAAATTTACGAACTAGAGGCCTCATTACGAAAAAAAAAGTCAAAAAATTGTGACGATCATATTTGGTGATGTCTCAATGCTTGTACACTATTATTTTATGACTATCATGTTGTTCTGTACACCAGTGAATAACAGTGACTGTTACATAATAATAATTTGTAATTTGCTTTTGTGACAAAGTTACAAAGTTCGATATGACAATTTACTTACTGTCCTACGAAAGTATTATTTTCTTTCAGAAAAAAATAAAAACCTATGCTTACATCTTGGACACAAATAAAACCTCTTGATAAGTGACATAATCCGTTACAAACACTTTGTAACACGAATTATTGGTGGCCATATTAATTATGTAATCGCAAGTAAAAACTCCATAACTCTGAAAAGCAAATCATAAGGCATATTAATACTAGAATTATGTTGACTAATAAATACATCATTAAACATCAAAACTTGCCTGCGAATAAGAAGAATCGGATGTGGCTTTAGTGCATTCAAAGCTTAGAGAAAAAGGCAAAACACTCAAAAAACACAAAATGCCAATGAGTCCCATTAATAATGGAAACATTCTCAAAATCCGACACTGAAATCAGTAAAAACTTGCACACAGTAATAGCTTTTTCAAACCTGCAAATAAAACTCAATTAAACTGTTACCAACTGTTCAATATATACTGTATGTACAGTACATGTACTTCAAATTTGGTTATAAATTGCTCTACACCTGATTCATGTGAATGCTATAAAATTTAAATCCTGTCTATTGTATAATGAGTGTAATATATTATATTTTTATTATCATCAATCACTCTAACATATGAATATTTATCAATAATACTCAACTTGACAACAACGAGTGTAATGACTCAACATGAGCGAGGCAAACATAAACATAATTCAAAATGCATAACTTGTATTAAATTGTTAGTTGGACCTTGGATATGTTTCTTTGAATCAAAAACACTCGTTAGAACTGGCTAACACTGATGGTTAACACTGGCTAGAACTTTTAAGTTAACACACATTGATAGTGCAGTGCGTTTCCTAGAGTTTGGGTACAGTAAGACCATCGATGGATTACTGGAATACGTCAGTTATCAAAACTGTCGATTATCGGAAACATTCTTTTTACTTAATTTTATGAAAATAAAAAATGTTCTTTGCAATTGTTTTGTTCTTCAATTTCTCCACCTTTTTTAATGAGAGTTCGATTATATGAATTTTTAATTTTCGGAACTATGCATGTGAGACATATTAGTTCCGATAATCGATGTTCTACTGTATGTTGTATTTAGCTTCACTCTATGGCCCTGGGTTAATAAATTTGATAACTTGAAAAGGGGAATGAGTTAGGGCTAACAGATTGGTTCTGTTCCAGACAATTTGCCCATAAAGGGAACCACTATCCTTGTTTTGATTAAGTTGTGCCCCCTATGTTACTCAGTGTATACTTATTTTATTGACCTTATTTAAAAATAAAATATTGGTTTCCTACCTTTTCTTGACGCTGTTTCGGATGTCCAGTTAACTTGTGGTTGTGGAGTTCATGCTGGTTTTGCACACTTAAATTAAACACCAACTTAAATGACGATCACAGAACACAATGAAGTTTGCACACAATTTATTGTCTGAATGTGTAAATCAACCAAAATTATTTATAATTCTGAATGTTTAAACCAACCAAAAATTTTCAGAGTTCTGAATGTGTAAACCCAAAATATTTTAGAGTTCTATATGTGTAAACCAAAATACTTTCTAAGTGAATCAAACAATATACTAGGTTCCTATAGGAAACTAGTTAAAAAAAACTAAGTCCCCTGGTCCCTCTACAAACCACTTGTAATATTTTATCTCTCTCTCTCTCTAGCTGTAGACACTTTGCACAAAACATTCTCCTTGAACTCTCTTTGAGAGTCTGCCACACTCTGTTTGAAAAATAAAAATATACTGAATATAATTCAGATTTTTAGTCAATTCTAGTCTCTAATTGGTCAATACGAAGTATTTATTTCATTATCTAATTGGTCAGCCTTACGATTGACAAGTGAAAATATTGTGATTGACAAGTGAAAATATTGTGATTGACAAGTGAAAATATTGTGATTGACAGGGCCTACTAACATTGTAAAAACAGCTGTCACCTGTCTTATAAAAGTAGTGTTAGTGCAATGGCCAGGTGACAATAGAACAATAGTATGTCTTATTTTGATTGACAGGCCACTTTAACATTACCTCTTATTGTGACAGTAAAGTATTATAAATTATAAACATAATTTTGACCTTTGTTATAAAGGTTAAGTTTTTAAGTGTTTTATTATTTTTTCTCACCCCATCATAGTTTCCGTAGGATATTCTCTGGTGTGCGCATGCGCATCATTTGTTCCTTTTTTACTCCTTTCATTTCAATTTCAGTCATCCCCTCTCACTTTTTTCCACTCCATGTTTCTCTCTCCCCTTCTACACTTTCCAACCTTTTCCCCTTTACAATTTAATATCATGGGGTTCTTGGATGGGGAGTGTGCAACATATAGTTGACCTTGAGAAAAAAAGTGGTTTATTTATTCATTTAAATTTAAATTTATATAAATTCCGACGTCCTTCATAGCATAATTATTACTATTATTAATATTACTATTATTACTGTTCCTCTTTTATTTTCTCTCTTTTTATGTTTCTATTTGTTTTAAACTTTGTTTTTGTTTATATTTATAAATTCATGTTAGGTGTTTTAGTGTACTGGGTGCATTATTTAAACACCTAACATGAATAACTAGTTACACTTGAAGGATCCGCCTGAAATTTTCAACCTAAAAAGAGCATGTTATATTATAAACATTCTACTAGGCAGAATTCGGTAGGCTGCCCCCCAATAAATTTCAACCAAAATAAATTGAAATTTACGTTCTTACATTCGTTTATCTTTTTAATGGCATATGTTATGTACCTATTAGATTAACAGTTAACTAAACATAACTGTCAGTTTTGGCTAAACTACTGTTAAATACACAACATTGAAAACAAGTTAAAAATTGTGATTGTTTTTGTGTTTATAATCATCGTTTTACAATTTACAAAAGATTTTAGTCCATGTGGAGCCCCCCTCGCTACACTTCTGATTGTGACAATATAGCATCTAAACAAAACAGTAAGTAACATTAAAATTAATAAGATATCTGACTGCCCTTATGTTTTATACCTTAAAACATTCTTTTCTTCATACTTTAAACTAGATTTATAAGCATATTCTGCCTTGAAGCCGCTAAAATGGCATTTTTCAGGTCTGCTACTGCATCGATCATAATCACAGCAATCTGCGTAATCTTAATGTACAATGTTGTGCCAAAGGTTCTCTATAGAATTAATTCCAGAAAACACACTGGTCATTAGAGTGGTAATATTTTCGTTTTGTTACCGTTCCTTCCATCTATTACTGGAGTGAACGGGAGTGTTTTCCTGCTGAAATACTAAGCTAATGCTAGGGAATCAACGTTTTTATGGCAGTACCATACCCTTGTAAAGTTGTCTGATAATCAATAATATCTGTTTTGTTTGAAATAAAAGCTAAGCTACTCGTTTCAAAGACTAAGTTGCTCGGTTCCGAAGGCCTGAAACGTTCGTCATATCACTAGGCTCCCCCCACTAGACAAATATTGTGGTTTTTTCTCCTGATTCTTCTAACATGAAGGGGGCTTGTCTGTGGCAGATATAAGTTTACCAATATAGTGTTACTTATTTTGTAGAAAAAAAGTGTAGAAAATCTGCAAGTTTTTGGCACCTTTATTTTTACAAAAATAGTTGGAAGGATATATTTCTGTAAATTTCTTTAGAAAACAATCCTACTGCCCGTCATAATTCTGCAGAAATGTGGGTGCAAAATAGAGATGCCAAAAACTTGCAGAATTTATACGCACTTTTTTGAGAACATCTCTGCAGAGTATTATTTCTAGCAGTGTTGGGCCAGAAATTGAGAGTTTCTTTATATTGCATAAAAATCCGAACTAAAGTAATGGTATTTTGATAACAGGCAGTTACTTCGTCATCACGCTATATGTCTATATCATTCATAAACAAACAAGTCACCAATGAAATACCACAAAATATTTATAAAACTGTTTGCTCATCTGTGGCAGTCTGCTAATTAATAAACAATACATAATAACCCAATTAATATTCAATATACACTGTAGATGTTATCATGATGTCTACGTCATTGTCTCATGCTTAACAATTTCCCTAATACCTAGTACACAAATGCATTTAAATAATAAACGTGTTCTACAGAGCCCTGTGAAAGACAAAAAACAATATGTCGAATTCAATTTATTCAGTTAATAATCTGAAAATATTGAGTTAATGCGGGCCAACAGAGTTTCTACTCGGTTGGTGCCGCCACCAGCTCGCTTGTCACTAAACTAATACAAGAATAATAACGGTGGCGCTGATCAAGCGCCAAATTGAACAAGCGCCAAACTGAATAACCGCCAAAATGTGATAAACACATTGTTAGGTTAGGTTTGGTTTGGTTTGGTTAGGTTAGGATTGGTTTGGTTAGGTTAGGATTGGTTTGGTTAGGTTAGGTTAGCATGTTCTGTTTGTAAATCTGCACAGTCTGACGTCTATAAAAAGCTCACAATATTTGAACCATCAGAATTTACAAAAAAACCTGAATAAACGCCAAATGGAACAAACGCCAAACTGAATAAGCGCCAAATGGAACAAACGCCAAACTGAATAAGCGCCAAATGGAACAAACGCCAAACTGAATAAGCGCCAAATGGAACAAACGCCAAACTGAATAAGCGCCAAATGGAACAAACGCCAAACTGAATAAGCGCCAAATGGAACAAACGCCAAACTGAATAAGCGCCAAATGGAACAAACGCCAAACTGAATAAGCACCAAATGGAACAAATGCCAAACTGAATAAGCGCCAAATGGAACAAACGCCAAATGGAACAAACGCCAAACTGAATAAGCGCCAAATGGAACAAACGCCAAACTGAATAAGCGCCAAATGGAACAAACGCCAAACTGAATAAGCGCCAAATGGAACAAACGCCAAACTGAATAAAAGCCAAATGGAACAAACGCCAAACTGAATAAGCGCCAAATGGAACAAACGCCAAACTGAATAAGCACCAAATGGAACAAATGCCAAACTGAATAAGCGCCAAATGGAACAAACGCCAAATGGAACAAACGCCAAACTGAATAAGCGCCAAATGGAACAAACGCCAAACTGAATAAGCGCCAAATGGAACAAACGCCAAACTGAATAAGCGCCAAATGGAACAAACGCCAAACTGAATAAAAGCCAAAAATCACGTTAGTCACAAAAGTCACGGTTAGTGTTGTAAAAAAACGTGTTTTTTTCTTGATGTTTCTTTAGAAGAAAAAAAATGTTTTTTTTAACCCGTTTTTTGTGTGTGTTTTTTTACATTTTTTTTATTTTCCATTTCCCCATCGGTACTAGTGTTGAAAATGAACGTGTTTTTTTTTACTATTATGATTTTTTAAGTAAAAAAAATGTTTTTGAGATTTACCATCATATAGTGAAGGTAATTAAAATAACTTAATTCACAAATCTGACATAATTTATATTCTTAATTCATTAATTTGCATTTCACTGCTAATAAAAACTATTTTTCTCTATCGTAGAACTGAAACCAATCAGGAATCAGGATTCAGTACCAACATACCTAAAGAAAGCCTTTTTTTTTGTATTTCCTTCCCCCACCCCCAGCTTTTTTAAAAAAATAAAACATGATTTTATCAAAACGAACACTTTAATTTACATTTCTAACTGAATCATTCAGTAATTTCGGGGACACATGTATTTTAAACGGATCAATTTTCTTTCTTCTTGCGTTTTTCTTTTCCCGCCGTTTTTTTTTAATTTTTCAGTTACCGTTTTTTTTAAACACGTTTTTTTTAAATTTACAACACTAACTTTTTAATTAATTACCCTTTAACCATAAATATATTTCATTTTGCTTTATTGAGAATTCTTGAGAATTTCTGTACAATTTCAAAAAGAAAACTTAATGCTAGAATTTCAACTTTGAGCATGATGGTTCCTCTGCTAAGAGGGTATAAGTTAAAGTTTAAATACTAGATCATTGCTCTAAGATGATTTTCAAACTCATGATTTTTCTGTCTTTCAGTAGAGCAAAATTAAGAAAAACAAGAAAGTGTTTTACAAACTAGAAGAGTATAGCTCAACCACTTGAAGGTATTTTCATGTTGAGAACTTTCAAAATGAACTTTTAATCGAGAAAAATAAAAATAAATTATTGCATGCTTAAAAGTTCATTCATTTTCAAACTCCATTAAGAAGCTTTTTTTTTTTAAAAAAATATCAAAATAATTGAAATTAAAATATTCTGATAAAATTAACCGTGGTTTTTGTTTTGGTTTTTAGTAACAACATGGCGGTTGGCTAATTTTATACAAACTTGCATCTGAAGTTAAACTGTTTGCAACTGCTTTTGCCTCAGCACTATAATCCGGGCCAGTCGTAAGATAAGAAACAAATGTTTCTTCGAGAAAATAACAAAAAAAGTCAATTATTTGCAACAAAATGAAAAAAAAAAAAAAAAAATAAAAGTTTAAATTACCTTGAGAAATTCCAGTGGGATCACACACATAGCAAACCACAATATGGCCGTCATAATGGGTTAGACAGTGGACCTTCTGTAATTCAGTAGCTGTAAATAAGAAAAATATACATCGAATTTTTATGCAAATGTTTCAAAATCTGTGACCCAAAGAGCCAATTGTGAATTAATCATCATCATCATCATCACCAGCAGCAATAGCAACATTAGAACTGGATGTATGCTCTTTTCTAATCAAAAAGGCTGGTTAGAGGCTAGTTTTCTAGTCACAATCAATTGTCAACTAGACAGTTCTAGCCATTAAAAAGTGTGATGGTTGGCAATCACTCCAGACATGCAGCCTATTCGATCCAGTATTGTTCTGTGGGGCGACTGAATAAGCGCCAAATGGAACAAACGCCAAACTGAATAAGCGCCAAATTGAACAAACGCCAAACTGAATAACCGCCAAATTTTTGGCTTTTATTCAGTTTGGCCTTTCTTCCATTTGGCACTTATTCAGTTTGGCGTTTGTTCCATTTGGCGCTTATTCAGTTTGACGTTTGTTCCATTTGGCGCTTATTCAGTTTGGCGGTTATTCAGGTTTTTTGTAAATTGTGATGGTCCAAATATTTTGAGCTTTTATAGACGTCAGACTGTGCAGATTTACAGCTAACCTAACCTAATCTAACCAATCCTAACCTAACCAAACCAAACCAAACCAAACCTAACCTAACCTAACCAATCCTAACCTAACCATGTGTTTATCACATTTTGGCGGTTATTCAGTTTGGCGCTTGTTCAGTTTGGCGTTTGTTCAATTTGGCGCTTATTCAATTTGGCGCTTGTTCAATTTGGCGCTTGATCAGCGCCACCTGTTCTGTCACAATGTCTGCATTGTTTTGATCTAAACAGAGATTGTTACTTCACTCTTGGACCACAGATTGAGAAACACTTTGCTTGATATTTTGAATAAAAATCCAAGCCCTAATTATTACAAATTGGTAAGATTTCACTTGGAGAAATAAATTATACATCTCTATCGAGAAAGAGAAATCAAGACATGAAAATAGCTTCATGTCATCCAGTTATTCTTGTAGTTTCTAAAGTACATTTTAAGTTTGATGTTGAATGCAGGTGTACCGAGTTGAAATGAATTGAAGGTTTTTTTTAAAAAAAACACTTGATTATAAACTAGAAGAGTAACTGGATGACGTGAAGCTTATTTTCATGTCAATGGTGTCACACAGCCTAAGTCCTGGAACATTCACACCAGTGGTTCCCAAACTTTTTTTAGCACACGGCACAGTATTTTTTGCCTGGAGAAACTGCGGCAAAGGCATCATTTAAAAAAACCGGGGGGGGGGGGGGGGGGGGATGGAAGGAGAAGGGGCAAAGTTGAACAAAAATCCTAGTCCTAGCATGTAGTTCAAAAGTGATGATAACTATCTGACCACATTGTATATTTCAAATTTATCAATATGGTCCTCATGTAAAATGAGTTTGAGACCCCTGTACTACCAACTGTAATTAGTTTGAATTATGTTGCAAAAACGTAATGTAATTTCTGGTCATGTGGAACGAGCTAAATAAATTTTATATATATATATATATATGCTAAATACAATTCCAGTGTTCATAACTTTATTTAGCCTAACTGGCTATATTATCAAGGCACACTAGTATACCAGAGCAGACCGTTTGGACCTTTGGAAACCACTAGGTTTGGCCATTTTTTGGAACAAAAAAGCAGAGTCTTAATTGATTGAAAAAGCAAACAAAATTTTTCCCCATTTTTTTTTAATTTAAAACATTCTTAAGCTTTTTGGGACTTCTGGAACCAGTTGAGGCCCTTTTCAGGTATTCTGAGTGTATTTTTCGATTCTTTTGTAATTGGTGTAAAATAAATAAGGCCAAACATTTTCATAAAATACCCAAAATAATCACGAAAAATAATCAGTTTAAAACAAAATAAAAATGCATAAAATGTACAAATATCATAGGAATTAGAAATCTGTTGAAATTTGCATAATTTCAGTTGTTTCTTGATTAAATAAAACGTCTTTTGGTAAAAAAAAAAATTCTACAAACCGTTTCTTAAACCAAATCGTTCTGACTATTTGCATTTTCTGTTGTTGTTTCTGATGATTGTAGCTATTGATTGCTAATTAAGATTTTTTTATTACCAATATTTGCATCTTTGCGGGTTTATTTTCTATTTGTATAAAACGCATGCCGGGTTCTTATTTGCATACAACTTTTGAGTTTAGTTTTTTAAAAAAATACACTTTTCTCTTATGTGAGCAGCACCCATGGCCTAAATTTGCTATTGCTCGCATTAAACATGATAACTTCCCTTTGAACTTAATCACAAATGCATTTTTTTTATTAACTTACGGGTATCATCATATGCAAATGAAATAGTTCCATTACTTAATAGCCGAGCAGTTGAAAAAACACTGAACTCGGTCACACCATTGCTGTCAAAACCAAAGAGAAACGAAAAGACAATTTACATAAGATCATACAAAATAATTAAATCCATATGTTACTGTCAATCTGTGGAATCAATCAATCTTCAGATTGCCCAGTCAATCTGCAAAACAACCAGCCTGCTAGTGAGTCTGCAAACTTCAACACCTAAAACGTATTGAATTTTGCAAATTCACTAGCCGTCTTGGTGGATTTCGAGATTGCAAAGGCAATCTGCAGACTGATTCCACAGATTGACAGTAACATATACATAGACAAAATTAAAAACCCGAGTCACGTAAGCTCTCGTTATCTGCATGCGACCAATGCAGCTTATGCGGCATTACAGAACAGTAACGTCAAAAAGACGTCACAGCAGGCGCCTTGAATCACACTGCAATGCTTGCTGCTAAACGCTAACTGTCGCTGTCATGTCATTGTGACTTAACTATTCTGTATTGCCGCATGTGCTGAATTAGTCGCATGAAGGTGATGAAAGGTTCACTACCACAAGGCGAGCGAGGAACTAGCCGCGGGCACAATGCTCAAGACGGGGAAAGAAGGGCGCAAATTAACTAGAATGGCAACACTCAGGGGCGCCAGTTTTATTAACTTGGGTGCAAAGATCAGGGGCACAGAAATAACTAGAATGATTATATGAAGGGAGTGCCAGTTGTCAAGGCCTAAAGGCACTTGCCCTAAATGAACATTTGCCCTAAAGGGACACTTGCTCTAAAACCATCTGTCCTAAAGAAAGATTTGCCCTAAAACAATTTGCCCTAAAGGGACATTTGTCCTAAAACCATTTGCCCTAAAGGGACATTTGTCCTAAAGATACTTAATCTAAAGGGACAAGTGCCCTAAAGACACTTGATCTAAAGGGACATTTGCCAAAAACCATTTGCCCTAAAAGGATGTTTGAAACTAAAACCATTTGCCCTAAAAAGATGTTTGAAACTAAAACCATTTGCCCTAAAAGGATGTTTGAAACTAAAACCATTTGCCTTAAAGTAACATTTACCTAAAACCATTTGCCCTAAAGGGACATTTGCCCTAAAACCATTTGCCATAAACCACTTTTTGTTGTCTTTTCATACAGTTTAGTGTCTTTTGGTGGAGTACGAGTGCAATGGCAAGTTGTATAGGAAACTGCCACCACTTAAACTCAAAAGGCATGTCAGACTCTATTAGAGGGATACATGGAATGAATTAATGTCCATTTATTTCAAATGCCTCTTTATGTCAAACGTTGTTTAGGTCGATTGTTCTTTGTAGGTCAAATGGCTATTTAGGTCTAATACATAGCCTATTCTTATCAAATGTCCTTTTAGATAAATTTCTCTTTCGAACAAATGGGACTTTAGGCGTAATGGCTATTAGGTCAAACATTGTTTTATGTCAAATGCAACTTTAGAATGCAACTTTGGTGAAATGCCCCTAAAGTCAAACACCCTTTAGGACACATTTTTCTTTAGGTCACACTCATTTACTTCAAATGTGTATTTGGGGCAAATGAATGTATAGCAAATGTTTAAGGCATGTGGTTTCAGGACAAGAGGTCTTTTAGGTGAATTGGTATTAGAGCATGTATTTTAGGTCAAATGATGTGTGTTTTAGTGCAAGTGCCAAACATGTCGATAGCTTTTAGCAAGATATGTACTTATAAAAAGCTATGAGGACGTGTTTTAATCCCCCTGTCTTGCATGTGCAGGGTGGTATCCTAATTCACTTGTTCAGTCATTGACTCATTGGAAGTATTTCTGCCAAATTTGGTTCCTATAGGTGAAAGGGTTTGGGAACACATAGTGGACAAACAGACAGACAGACAACCCACATCCAAGAATATAGATAAGATATAGTTCAATTTTTTTAAAAATCAACTTGTTAGCAATCCAATTGGACTTTAATAAAACCCGGAAATGATGGAAAAAACTTACATTTTTGCCAAGTAGAAAAGGGCGGTATTTGTGCCATTGCCATATGCATACACACGGAAACAAGTGTAATTGATAGTGTTGTTAATCAGGTACGAAACATGAAACGACCCATTAACCTAAAATAATAATGAATCAATTAGAATTATAGAGACACAAGTAAATATAACAAAATTCATTAGCATTGTAGTATAAAGGACCACGGATTTTACACTAAGTGAGATGACAAAATTGAGAAAGTGAGGAATTCGTAAAAACAAAAGTGGGGAAAAAATCCAGCCTGTGCGGGATATACTGAAAAACGCATGCAAAAGTTACAATTTTTCCATAGAGTTAATAATAATAATAATAATAATAATAAGTTTTTAAGCCTATTTTAACACATATAGGGGCCCGCGCTCCACAAGCCACTTCGAAACCCCTCTCCATTTGGGAAGTCATGAATGTGTAATTAACGTGCCAACTCTTTGCACGTGCAGCGATACACGCGTTTGAATTTCGTTAATAAAGTATACTTTTTCTGTATAGATCTATCTCGAGTTTTTTTTTGTGTGCGCATTTGTTTCTGTGTGCGCATTTTTCCGTATGCACATTTTCTCATGTGCGCATTTTTCTTGTACACATACATGAGTGTAGTTTTTGTGCGCAATTTTCGTTTTGGATTTTTTCGTGTACGCAGAACCATAATGAACAGATTGCATATTTTGCATTTTTTGAAAAGAAAAAAACAATTTTCACATTTGCATAAAAGTTTTTGTCTCAATAATAATTTAAAAAAAATCAATGCTACTTGCACTACTGAAGCCTTGCTGGGTTGACGGATTCATGCATTCGAGGTTTGAACCTTCATGTTGTGAATACGAACCCAACAAAATGCCAATAAGTCCCAAAATTGTCTGGTAAACCATTTTTAAGGAATGTTATAAATCTGTCCAATAAGTTTCCCAATAAATAGGATATAAACTAGAACCAACCATATATATAGCCTCTGAACGGCTGTGTCCATTTGAGACGATTCTATCTCGGAAGGAGTCGTGGGTTGGAAGTGGAGGCTAACAATCACTTGCAGGTAGCTAAAAAAAATTATAAACAGATGAGTTGTTAAATAGCAAAAAAAAAAAAAAAAAAAGCATATGCAATTGTAGCAAATTATGGAAGCGAACAGATCTCGTTTTCGAGTTGTTCTTTTTTTTCTGCTACCTTTATGTCACTACTAGCGTCCACCTCCAACCCTCGGCGTTGTCCTAGTTAGAATCACCTCAGATGGAACACACCATATATATATAAATAGACAACAAACATCTACTTCGATCAGGTTAAAATAATTAATCACATGATGAATACCAGCTATTCACTAATAAATTTGCCAATCATAAAATAGGAGCTCACATTCCAAAGTAAACAATAACAACTTATTGTTACAGTTGTCAAAATATAGATGTCCTTAATCCTTATGGCATTGATTTATGTTTTTTGCCTTGATTTTAATTTCAAATACCCGGTAATGAGTAATATACTAGTGACAACAGGTAGTTTTTCAATCGGACAGATGAGTTTGCAAAAATGTCATTGAGAACAAAAAACTTCATTTAAGATTGAGATTCAGAAAACGATGGGTCACATGAATAAAAAGTAAGTACTAGCTTATAGAATGAGTATGAGCATCAAGCAAAAGACACTATTGAGGTCGACTGTCACCCTATGAATAAATTCAATTCAATTCAACTCAGTACACCTAAAATCAGCTCGAGAGCCATGTGGCTGGGGGGATAATTCCCAAACACAAATGATTGCCATTTAGACAAATTTTACACATCATTGTCAAATTGAAATCGTCCTAACACAGAACTATTGGCAGGAATAGAGTTCCATACTCTAAATACATATGGAAAAAAGAACCAAAAATATATGTATCAGTTCTTGCTTGCAATTCTTTGATTGGCTTTGAATGGCCATGCCTACTTATACGAAGATTTCTAGTGAGGATGCCATCTAACAATGCCATGTTTTCTTCAGTTAGTAGATGTAACACCCAGTAACTCACTATCCCGACAAAACACTAGCCTGGGGGTGAGCAACTCATCTTTGTCCCTCCCTCCTTCTATATTCAAAACCCAAGTGGCGGATCGATACCTTTTAGGACCATGGTCACTTGGACCTGGTTACACCTCGTAAGTGTACACAAGTCCAAGGTATAACAGGACAATGCTCCTCTTTGTTCTTGGTCCACTCTTTCGCTCTACTTTTGTACTACGTCGATTATCATATCCGTATCACATCATGGGCACATGGACGCACCTTTAATTAAAAGAATTCATTCTTGTAACGTTACTGTTTCTGTGCAAGAATGAATACGATATGAAACTGCGTTGTCTACTGTTCTGAAACTAATCCTTCTCTAGACAAGCCGGAGACACCATAGAGCAAGAAAGCATATATATCCCAATGAAGCAGCAGATCTTCCAACTAAGAGGAAGATGAACTACAATGGCGACCAGAAGCGGATGGTAACCATCCTTCTGATAGATTACACCCCTACCCAGAAGGATGACTACAATCTCTGTGTGGTCACCACGCGATCCAGGAAAAAAAAAGCTATAGAAAAGAGCATAATGAGTTGCTCAAAGGGTCAAGGAAGCCATGAACGGTCAAACAGACATTCAAGTAGGGCACGGCTTTGCTTTGCCCTACGGTTTGCCAGTGATTCCCACTGTAGTTCATCTGTCATTAGGGTTACCACAGTCAGAAAACATGTATTTTACCTTTAACAAATCTTGCAGATCTACATTTCATAGATGAAATTAACTCTATATGAATTAAAAATACATGTAAGTGAACAATATTCTAAAAGTGGTCTTACAAGAATCAAATAACAAACATTTTGTACATTTTCTGTGCAATATTTTAATGTATGGGCTCCCTCACAGAGGGAGGCACTTGTCCCCCCTGAAAAAATCATATCTAATTTTTAACTACTACTTTTTGGTTTTTAACTATTACTTGGCTGAGACACATCACAATCAAATTGTTTTTCATATATCTACAGCATATCCACGTCATTTCCTGTAATCATGGTTATATATGTATAGTGGCACTTCTAGATTATTGCTCACAAAGGCTTTCATTAGAATAGACCTGCATTTTCCTACTTCCCTCTATATGTGTGTACATCTACCATTGTGTTTTGCCCCCTTTTACAAAAATTTCTGCAGGCACCCATGAGTGGAGCAAATACTCCAAAAAATAAGCAATTGCTTGCAAAGAAAATTGAGTTGGGTCAGCAGGAGTGTAGACTGAACTTTTATAAAACACATAATTTCCATACTAGAAAATGACTAAATGTTTTTTTAGATTTAATCTATAAGGTCTGTTGTAGTCAAAACTTTGCAGACAGTCATTTTGTCTCAGATGAAATGAGACTGCCAGCACACTAGATCAGTCATTTTAGCTGGGAAAAAAACATGGCAACTCTGTGTCAGCAACACCATGTGAATGTCAGTTGAGCTGGATTTGGCCAGCCAGCCAGCACATGCCCAGAACAGTCTGTCTGATAACTCATTCAGACAAAATGAAGTGCAAGGGACTGTCATGGCTTTTACCAATCCTGACTGACATGAACGTTGTCTCAGACAAAATGACTAATGCAGTGTGCGTCACCTCGTTGGATACAATGTATTCACCATAATTTTACTCTGTTCAAAACAGTTTTTGTTTGACTAAGGCTGATTAAGTCATTATTGTCAGTAAATTCATGGATAGACTTTCATTTTTAGAAATCTAAATTGGCATTGTTTGGTGACTCATAAAAGTCACTTTACTTTTAAGATTTTTATAACATAAATGACTTATTTTTAATTTTAAAAATTATTTTGGCAATCGTTACGTAAGTCTTCACGATATTTTGACAAGAAATTTCTGGAGGTAATGGTCTCTTTAAAAAGTAACACTTGTGATCAAGTGATGGAAAAAAATTTTCATCGTAAAAAGAAGAGTACAAATGATTTTTTTTGTAAATTTTACCGTCCTAGGATGGGCTACACTACTAGTTAGTAAATAATAGAAAAATGTTAGTAAGTTTTTATTGTTACGTTACAGGAAGCTATAAATTTACAAACAAACAATGAAAACTATAAAGTAATGACCAGTGTTGGGGAGTATTTTAAATACATATATTTAAAATACTATTTTAAACACTTCTTTTGTATTTAGTATTTGTATTTGAAATACATCCATTAAATAATGTATTTGTAATTTGAAATTACTTTTTATTTATATTAATTTAGTATTTTAATTACAACAAAATACTACTTAAAAATTGTTAATTTCAAAAAAATATTTTTTTACTTTGGCAAAACTTTGACAAAGTTAAGTCGGAATGCCTTCATTACATTGAAGAAAACCGAATGTTAGACATCCAAGTCTTGCATCAGTTTCCAAGCATCAAGGTTGAATGCAACTAAATTTACCTTCATCGGCTCCTGTTGAAAGGTTGTTCTCAAATGCAGCTTTGACAGTAATTCCAAGAAGAAATAGAGATTAAGTGACAAATGCTTCCGACAGTTATTACTAAGCAAGACATACGATGAAGTAAATATTTGTAACACCCAGTAACTCCCGATCCCGCCAAAACCATAGCCTGGGGGGTAAACAACTCCTGCTTGTCCCTCCCTCCTCTCTGACTCATATCGAAGTGGCGGATTGATACTCTTAGAACCGTGGTCACTTGGACCTGGTTACACCTCGTAGGTGTACACAGGTCCAAGGTATAAAAGGACCGTGTTCCTCTTTGTTCGTCGTCCTTACTTGCTCAACTTTTGTATTACGAAGATTTCTATATCCGTACCACATCATGGGCCCGAAGACGCACTTTTAATATAACAATTCATTCTTGTAATCTTGATGTTTCTGAGCAAGAATGAATAAAGCATTACAATGAGAAACTGCGTTGTCTATCTGTCTGGAAACTAATCCTTCTCTAGGCAAGCCGGAGACATCACAAGGCAAGGCGACATACAGATCCTGGAGGAGCTAAAACATCTTCTGGTAACAACAGGAAGATGTACATCAGCGTCGACCAGGAGAGATGGTCATCATCCTTCTGCGAAGACTACACTCCTGCACAGATGGATGATCACAATCGATCTTCATCCGACTATTTCTGTAACTCGAATCTTCTTCGTGCAGTCACCGCGTGATCAGAAGAAGCAACGAGTTATGGAAAACATCATCATAAGTTGGTAAAATTATACGGTCAACGTCAAAAGCTCACATATTTTAGTATTTTAAATAATTTTTTGAAAGTATTTTGTATTTCGTATTTTAAATCAAAGTAAAACTTTGTATTTTGTATTTTAATTTAAATACATTTTCATGAAGCTATTTTGAATTTTATTTAAAATATTTTTTAAAAGTATTTTCCCCCAACACTATTAATGACACTTGTAGTTATTTTTTGACACAAGTAAACGCATTTGTAAAAAAGATCAATTTTGAATTCCCGCTACTTTCCTCCACTCAAATAGCAGATTTTATGTTCAACTTGAAATATCTCTCACAAAATTGTAGAGGAACACAGCAGACCAGTGGTAGAGGGCCTTGTCTTCAACCAAGTTTCAACTCGGCATAGCTGCCGCCACCAGTTGGCTTGCCACTAAACGAATACAACACTAACGATACTTTAATTAATTACCCTTTAACCATACAGATTATTTCATTTTGCTTTATTGAGAATTTCAGTACAATTTCAAAAAGGAAACCTTAAGACTAGAATATCAACTTGAACCACCTGAGCATGGGGGTCCCTCTGCTAAGAGGGTCTTAAGTTAAAGTTTAAATGCCACTAATTGTCCTGAGTTGATTTTCAACCTTTTTTTTCTATCTTTCAGTAGAGCAAAATGAAGAGACTAGAAAGTGTTTTTTTCAAACTAGAAGAGTAGCTCAATTACTAGAAGGTATTTTTCATACTGATATCTTTCAAAATGAACTTTTTTTAATAATCCAAAAATTTAAAAAAAATTTATTGCCTGCTTAAAGTTGTTTCATTTTCAAACTCACATCAATAGCTTATTTTCAAAAATATCAAACATGAAAATACTCACAAGTGATTGAATTACCTCTTCTAGTTTCTAAAACACATTCAAGTTTCTCTTTATTTTGCACTTTAAAGAGACAGAGTAATCAGAGTTTGAGATGCACCGTTTACAACTTAAACCCACCTTAAAATAGTTTAGAATTTGAATAGTTTTTTTTTAGTCAGGAAATGTATTTTGCAGTTAATCTCAGATTAATTAAAAATGATTAAAATAATAAACTACGACAGAAATAACCGTAATTTTTTTTTAGTAACAACACGGGGGTTGGCTAATTTCATACAAACTTGCCTTTGAAGATATAGTGTTTGCAACTGCTGTAGCCTCTACACTATAATCCGGGCCATTTTTAGGATAAGCAACAAATATTACTTTAAGAAAAAAAAATGAAGTCAATTATTTGCAACAAAATGAAAAAAATAAAAGTTTAAATTACCTTGAGAAGTTCCAGTGGGATCACACAAATAGCAAACCACAATATGGTTGTCATTTTTTTTACAGTGGACATTCTGTAATTGAGTAGCTGTAAATAAATAAAAATATATGCAAAGAATTATTTAGTAGGGCTCGAATTTTTATGTAATATTATGCAAATTTTCTATATCAGTGGCCCAAAAAGTTAATTGTGAATTAATCATCATCATCAGCATTAGAACAACTGCAATTATGCTTTTTCTAATCAAAAAGGCTGGTTAGAGGCTAGTTTTCTGGTTACAATCAATTGTCAAGTAGACAGTTCTCGCCATTCAAAAGATGGTTGATGGTCCCCATCGCCTACTCTCCCCTTAGAGTCAGCCATCACTCTAAAATTGGTAAGTGCGTTTATATTTTTAAAAAATATTTCAAAATTGCTAATTTCTAACTCTTATGTTATCCATTCAAATGCTCGTAAAAATACCTAAAAATAATTTAAAAAAAAAAACAGAAAAAAATCAGCAAGTACGCCAATGTGTTGGCTTCACTATGGTTTAATTGTGTTTTTTTTTTTAAATTATTTTTACGTATTTTTACTAGCATTTTAATGGATGTATTTTTTTTTTTGGTTTGCGAGCGCGTACTCAATGGAGTTTAACATAAGAGTTAGAAATTGGCGATTTGAAAATGGTTTTTAAAAACAGAACCGCACTTACCAATTTTTTGTCATTCTATCACTCGATCAGCTTATATTTAAAGTGCACATTGCACTTTGAACCATCAAAATTGGACAACTTTAAATATGAAAAATAAACATATTGCCACCGCGACTGTGTATTTTAAAAATTAACGTTTCTTCTTTAACATTGGGTCTATGGGCTCAATAATAGAAAAACGATGCTAGCGCTCTTTGCGGAGATTTTTCGAAGTAATTTTGCGATGTGGCCTTCATAATAAAAATACACTTTTGTCTTGTGCGACCACCCTAAGCCTAAATTCGCTATTGTTCGCATTCAATATGATAACTTTCTTTTGAACTTTATCACCAATGCATTTTTTAATAACTTACGGGTTTCATCAAATGCAAATAAACAAGTTCCATTGCTGAGTAACTGACTTGTTGAAAAAACACTGGACTCGGTGACACCATTGCTGTCAAAACAAACAGAAACAAAAAAAAACAACAATTTACATAAGATCATACAAAAAATTGAAATCTAAAAATAGATCCATACATTATTAATACCAGAGTGATAATATTATAAGCTCTCGTTATCTTCATGCGGCATTACAGAATAGCGAGGTCAAAATGACCTCAAAGCAGGCACCTTGAACCGCAAAGCAATGCATTGCTTGCTGCTAAATGCTAACTGTTGCTGTGATGTCAATTTAACATAACTGTGCTGTATTGCAGCATGCATTAGTCGCATGACGATAATAAGATACGAGAGAATTTTCGAAAATTTAAAAAAAAAAGTTTTTTCCAAAAAAAAAATAAAACCGGTGCCAAAACGACCGGCGCTGGCCGCATTTTTTGCCGCCATGCCCAGTACATCCCTGGCAGAAAGTTTATAATACATGTATAACATGCTCTCTTTATGTTGAAAATTTCAGGTAAAATCCATTGAGTGTAACTCGACTTATAACCTATTTCTGGGGTACTAGGAGACTGCCAGTTTTCAGGGGCCTCAAATAGTTCAAATTTAAACAAATAATTTGAAATAAATATGTAAAAAGTACATTTTTCGGTTCAAGTTTTGTTTTGGGAACTACAGGAGTGTAATTTTTCTTTTAATTTGTTGAAAACTACGTTATTTAAGGTACCGTACTCCTATAACGGCGGATTCTGGACAGGTCATTCCAGGATTCGTCAAAATTTAATAGATAAACACTAAACAGGTCGCACAAGTATAGAGGAAGCTGTGTACAAAATTTCAGCTCTCTAGGTTATGGGGAAGTTGGTTAAAATATTAGAAATAATACACAAGTCCACACAAACCAGACAATGGTCAAGTTAACTTAAATAAAAACTCATAAAAAAAAAGCAACTTGAGTAGCAAACCAATTGAACTTCAATAAAATTATGGCAAAAAAAAAACTTACATTTTTGACAGGAACAGAAGGGCGCTATTTGTACCATTGTTATATGCAAACACACGGTAACAAGTATAACTGACAGGGCTGTTAATCAGGTACGAAATATAAAACGAACCATTAACCTAAAAATAGTAATGAATCAATTAGAATTAGAAACACAAGAAAACAAAACAAAATTGGCGAGTGAGAAATTCGCAAAAAAAAAAAAAACAGTGGGAGAAAAATCCAGCAAGTGCAGGACATACTGAAAAACGCGTGCAAAAGTTAGAATTTCCATGGAAATCTATGGCTTTTTAACATTTTTTTTTAGCCTATTTTAACACGTGAGAGGCCCGCGCCCCACAAGCCACTTTGAAAGCCATTTCCATTTAGGAGGGCCATGATTATGTCACACGTGCCAACTCGTTGCACGTGCAGAGATACACGCGTTTGAATTTCGTTAATAAAGTCTACTTTTTCTACATATCTGGAATTTTTCTGTGTGCGCACTTTTTTTCACAGAACCAAAATGAACAGATCGCATAATTTGCATTCTTTGAGAGATTTCTTTCAATTCGCATAAAACGCACAATTTAAAAAAAAAAAAAAAAAAAAAAACAATTTGCACATTTGCATAAAAGTCTTTTCATTAATAACAATTAAAAAAATCAATATTGTGCTCCAAACCTTATAAAATGATTCAATTTAACATGGAACATGGCTACCAAATTGGAAACTTGTCAAAGTGTTGGAGCAGAAGAAGTTTTGAAATTTAAATTTTGAAAAATATTTTCAGTTATATTGGAAAAATATAAAATTAATACTTGCACTATTGTAGGCCTCTTGAGTTGTCGGTGTCATGCATTCGAGGGCTGAACCTTGATGTTGCGAATACGTCGAACCGGACAAAATGCCAATAAGTCCCAACATTTTGTGGAAAAACATTATTAAGGAATGTTATAATCTGTCCAATACGTTTCCCAATGAAATACGCTCGTAGGATACGAATGAGACCCATACATAATAGGTCTATATATACACGGCTGTATCCATCTGAGACGATTCTATCTCGGATGACGCCGTATGGGCTGGAGTTGGAGGCTAACAATGACTATAGCAAGAAAAGCATCTTCAATTATAGCCGATTACAGGAATGCATGGAACAAAACAAAAAAGACAATACAAAAATATTAAACAGTGGCGTAGCTAGAGTTTGTGCCGCTCTGGGGGGTCCTTGAGTTTGCCGCCGCCCCTCCCTTTACGAAGAACACAACAAAAACACAATGGCATAACCAGGATTCTGGTCTGGGATGGGGGGCCAAACGATATTATCAATATCCAGGTGATTGAAATGGTTTATATAATTTTATATTAATTATGAAATTATTAAATAAACCAGTAAACCCGGACTTAAAAACATAATTCTGGATTGCATAATACATTCTGCGAGTGCAGCGAGCAACAGAAATTTCATAATTTCTTCTTGGGCCATCTTAAAAGGGTTTTATAAAGCTCCTTCTACCATCCCGACAGAAGAAAAAAAAACTTTTCTTTTCGTTGGTGCCGCCCCCAAAAAAGTGCCGCCCCCCCCCATTCAAATCCAGTTTTTACCATTTGTAAATCTTTTTTTTGAGCTCCACTTCGCTCCAAATGCATCGGATTTGCGCTAATTACCCGCTAATTTCATTATTCTTTTTTTTTTCGCTACCTTTGTCATTGCTAGCCTCCACCTCCAACCTTCAGTGTTGTCCTAGTTAGAATCGCCCCAGATGGAACATCCAATATGTACACGTCGAACATTATTATTCTTAAGATACCGATAATTAATCGCATAAATAATGATGAATATCCACTAATGGTCGTAAAGCATATAATTGGAGCATACATTCCAATATAAACAGTAACATCTTATTGTTACAGTTGTCAGTAATATAATAAAGGTCACCTCCATGACAGGGATGTCTATGTAACAGGCAAGTGTGGCCAGCAGTAAAATGTTGTTGGTTGTTGGCCCAGCCCTTTTATGAGCATCATCAATTTCTAATTGGTTTGTTACTTGGTCTGATCTGTCAGATGCCCCGCCCTTTTCAATTTCTAATTGGTTGATATTTGGTCTGACGCTCATAAAAGGGCGGGACCAACAAAATTTTACTGCTGAGCACACTTGCCTGTGTCTATGTATTCCTTTTTTGTGGACCATTTGCATCAACAAAAGGAAGAATAACATCATCATGTACAGAGGGAACAATACACTAGTTTTGTCACACATACATAAGTCAAATGTTGACATTTACATATGGACCATAATAAAATGAAAACGACTATGACATCACACAACCAGCTCCTGTCAACATAACATTTACATTTACAGGGGGACCAAAATAAAAAAAAGTTAATAATCCACAAGGTTAACCAATATTTATGAGAATTGGTAATAAACAGTGATCATTTTTATCTCATTAGAGTAAACAATGACCAATGCATTATTGTGCCATATATGAATGAATAACATTATACATAGTACATTTAGAAAAAAAAAAATCAATCATCAGCAACTAGATATGACTGATATTGTAAGGAATATTTGTACCTTTTTTCCAAAGACACACACGGAAAAGAAAAATAGAAAATGAACAGAAAATTTATTTTCGTTTTTCTGTATTGCTGGTGGTTCACACATAGAATAGACACATCACTACATGGTTGACTATCGAAGACATCTTCTAAAGACTCCATGTGTTTCTTCACACAACAAAGATGAACACGGATGAAGACTCCTGAGGTGCAATTCAATTCAATTAAATACACCTGCAATCAGCTCGAAAGCCATGTGGCAGAGAGGGATTGCTCCCAATCACGACTGATTGTCATTATTTAAAAATAAAACATCATCATGAAATTGAAATCGTCCTAACAAAGAACTATTCACAGGAAGAGAATTCCATAGTCTAATAACATTAGGAAGAAAAGACCAAAAATATGCATCAGTCCTAGCCATTAATTCTTTGAAAGTTTTTGAATGCCCAAATCTACCTTTACGAGGATTTCTAGTTAGTAAACCATTAAGCAGGGTAATGTTATCACAATCATGGGTCTCAAGAAAAAGGACGTTCAGTAATCGAAGAGGACAAAATACAGAGGTGTACCCCCCCAAACCAAATGTGAGTATTTGACGTAGATCTATGTTGTATTTTGATGTTTCACTCACATATGTGCGACACTGGTAAGGACAGTTAGGAGATGCCACACCCCCAGACTAGCATTCTGGGGGATCAATTATAATAAATTAATAAATAATTATTATTATACTAGTGGGGTAACCCGTCATAAATGACGGGAGGAAAATTCACAGGCAATTGTGCCCAGCATTAGAATTTCTTTTCCTCCGCCCTTTTATGACGTCAGACCAAGTAACAAACTAATTAGAAATTGGAGACATTCATAAAAGGGCTGAGCAAAAGAAATTCTAATGCTGGGCACAATTGCCTGTGATAAATTCTAATTTAATTTTGCTACTATTATTTCCTCCCCTTTTTATATTTGAAAGAGAAAATGAGATTTTCATTTTTTTTCTGGTGTGCGCATGCGCGTCGTTTTTTTTTTTACTCCTTTCATTTCAATTTCAGTCACCCCCTCACACTTTTTCCCCCTCCCCGTTTCTCTCCCCCCTTCTACACTTTCCAACTTTCCCCCCCTCTCAAATTTAATATCATGGGGTTCTTGGATGGGGGGGGGGGGAGAGTGTGCAACATATAGTTGACCTTGAGAAAAAAAGCGGTTCATTTATACATTTAAATTTATATAAATTCCGACGTGCTTCAAGGTTTGTACAGCACTCAATATTTTCAGATTATTAACTGAATAACTTGCAACCGACATTGTTTGTTTGCCCTTTACAGGGCTCTGTAGAACACATAAGTCTGTCTGTCTATAACGCTGTACAAACAAGGCCAAAACGTTTAAGCACATCGGAATTCACTTATTTACTTAAATTTAAATGAACCGCGTTTTTCTCATGGTCAACTTTATGTTGCACTCTCCAGATCCATGCCCTAAAACAATTTGTCCTAAAACCATTTACTTTATTTTTTACTCTTCTGAAAACAGCATAAAAACCATAAAAAAAGTAGTTCAGAAGTTTAATAGTTTTTTTAGTCAGGAGAATAAACACAGAATTAATAAAAATATACATATTTTGCTGTTTAAACTCGGATTAATTAAACACAAAAAGTTAAAAAAAAAATACAACAAAATTAACCGTGGTTTTGGTTTTTAATAACAACATGGCGGTTGGCTAATTTTATACAAACTTGCATTTGGAGATATAGAGTGTGCAAGTGCTGTCACCTCAGCATTATAATCCGGGCCAGTTGTAAGATAAGCAACAAATATTACTTCGAGAAAATAACAAAGAAATCAGTCAATTATTTTGCAACAAAGCGAAAAATAAAAGTTTAAATTACTTTGAGAAGTTCTAGTGGGATCACACAAATAGCAAACCACAATATCATTGTTATAGACTTTATAGTAGACATTCTGTACTTGCGTAGCTGTTAATAAAAAAAAATATGCAATGAATTATTACTAGTGCACAGATTCTTATGCAAAATATTATGCAAATGCTTCTAAATGTGGTCCAAATGGGCCAATTGTGAAGTAATCATCATCATCATCATCATCATCATCATCATTAGAAAAATTGCAATAAGGCTTTTTCTAATCGAAAAAACTGGTTAGAGGCTAGATGTCTGATTACTATCAGTTGTTAACGAGAGTTCTAGCCTTTAACCATAATTGTTGGTTGATTTAAACAGGCATTGTTACTTCAAACATGGGCTCTTGAGCCACAAATTGAGAAACATTTTGTTTGATATTTTGCATAAAAATCCGAGCCCTAATTACAAATGGGCAGAATTTTGCCATTTTTTGATTAACTTACGGGTGTTATCAAATGTATATAAACAAGTTCCATTTCTCAGTAACTGATTTGTTGCAAAAGCCATGGACTGAGTCACACCATTGCTGTCAAACCAAAGAAAAAGAAACAGAAACTGACATCATTACATACTTAACTTCAGAGAGTTGCCTGAATAGCAATAAAAATGAATTAACAGCGAACCTGAGAAGATTGTGCCCAGCATTAGAATTTCTTTTCCTCCGCCCTTTTATGACGTCAGACCAAGTAACAAACCAATTAGAAATTGATGACGTTCATAAAAGGGCTGAGCAAAAGAAATTCTAATGCTGGGCACAATTGCCCGTGATAAATTCTAGCTTAATTTTGCTACTATTATCCCCTCCTCTTTATTATATTTGAAAGAGAAAATGAGTTTTTCATTTTCTCTGGTGTGCGCATGCGCGTCGTTTGTTCCTTTTTTACTCCTTTCATTTCAATTTCAGTTTCTCCCTTCCCCTTTTTTCCCCTCCACGTTTCACTCTCTGTCCCCCCACTACACTTTCCAACCTTTTCCCCTCTCCAATTTAATATCATGGGGTTCTTGGATGGGGAATGTGCAACATATAGTTGACCATGAGAAAAAAAAAGCGTTTTATTTTATTCATTTAAATTTATATAAATTCCGACATGCTTCAAAGTTTTTTGTCCTTGTTTGTACAGCATTAGATCACACACAGACGGCGCTTAATAATTGTACATGGTCAATGTCCCAAACCACAGTCTAGTGATATATGTAAAGCATTATATGTGGGAAGGGGTGACCATCAAAGGATTGTTTTCCGAGGGTTATACCACAATGGAATGCTCTTCCGAAACAGGCTATTGATGATGTCATTAATGGATTATGAGTTTAAATTTTCATGACTGCATTTATGTTTTTTTTTTATATTTGCAATGCAGATTATTTTTTGTAGTCATATATTGACAATGCACCTTGCAGCACCCCTCCCTCTGTCCTACTCCAACCGGCTGCTTGTAGAATATTAATTGTAATTGTAACAGTTATTTTTTTGGTGACCTGTTTTGGACAATTAATAAACCAACAACAAACAATATTTGTGATCTCTTGGCCATCTGGTCACAGTAACTGGAGCAGTGATTTCATTAAGTTATTTGCACTGAAATTTCCATTACAATTAAAAATTGCAAACTCTATCAAGAAGTTAAAATTAAATTTTTTTTTAAAAAAAGAGCAACTTGATCTAATTGAACTTTAATAAAAAATGATGGCAAAGAAAACTTACATTTTTGACAACAGCATAAGGGCTCCATCTGTACCATTGTTATACGCAAACGCACGGTAACAAGTATAACTAACAGGGCTGTTAATCAGGTACGGAACATAATACGAACCATTGATCTAAAAATAGTAATGAATAAATAAGAATTAGAAACACAAGAAAATCCAACAAAATTAAAAAGGCTCACGCCTCTCAATAAGTGAAATGACTAAATTAAAGGAGGGAGAAATTTATAAAAAAAAGTGAAAAAAAAAACCCAGGACGTGCCAAAAAACGCGTGCTTAAGCCTGTTTTAAAACGTGTAGGCCCTGCACGTGCAGAGAGATACACGTGTTTTTTTCTGAATAGCAAGCATGTACTGCGGCAATTAAAAATAACCTATAAGCCTTGTTTCTACTGGGTTGAAAAGTTGAACTTTTTGAAAATTTCAACTGGTGAAAAATAGAAGAAACGTGACCTACGGCCAATCACTACCTACTAATCGTTACCCCACTAGTAATATTAATAAAAATCAATGTTTTGCCCCACCTAATAAAATAATTCAATTTCACATGAAACATGGCTATCAAATTTGAAACTTTAAACGAGTTGGACGACAAAAGGTTACAAATTTGAATTTTGGAAGCCATGAAGAGCCAGTCAAATATTGATAAAATATGAAATTGATACTTGCCTTGTTGTAGTCTTCTTGGGTTGTCGGATTCAAACATTCCAGGGTTGAATCTTGATGTTGTGGATACGAACCCAACAAAATGCCAATAAGTCCCAAAATTGTCTGGGAAACCATTTTTAAACACTGTTATAATCTGTGTCCCAATAAATAGGATACAAAATCAGACCCATATATATACAGTATATAATATAGCCTATGTAGGGTTGTGTCCAGTTGAGACGATTCTATCTCGGACGACGCCATGGGTCGGAGGTGGAGGCTAACAGTGACATTGGAGGTAGGAAAAAAGCATAATATAACAAAAAAAAACCATATGCAAGTGTGGCAGATTACAAAAGCAGAAGAGAGCGCTAACAGGATTTACATTTTAACCATTTTAACTTTGTGTCACTGCTAGCCTCTACCTTCAATCTCTGGTAACGTCCCAGTTAGAATCATCTCAGATAGAACACACCGCATATACAAGTTGAATGTTTAGACAACAAACAACAACTAATTAACATCGAAGATGTATGAAGCTGTAATTAATTTAAATACAGAATTAATAATGAATATTTACTACGTACTAAATTCATAAATGAGGTGCATATATTCCAATGTAAACAGTAAACATCCTGGTTAAAATGTTTACATTCTTGGCATTTGATTTATGTTTTCGCCTTGGTTTTAATCAATTGATTGATTTTCAAATAATGTGTAATATGTTTGTGATACAGGCATCTGTACCGAGTTTATAATTGGTTTGTTACTTGGTCTGATGTCCCATTTCCCGCCCTTTTATGAGGAACAGCAATTTCTTATTGGTTGATATTTGGCGTGACGCTCATAAAAGGGCGGGGCAAAGAAAATTCTAGTGCTGCACACAAATGCTTGTGTTTGTGACAACTGGTAAGTTTCCACTCTTATTCATGAACCTATACTGTACATGCAACATGTAACATGCCTGGAGACCCAGGCCAACTTTTTGACATTGCTGGACTGCCAAGCATATTCGATTTCTTACGGGTCTCTATTTCTAATTAAAGGAATAGTGATGTTTGCCTACACCTCCAAAAGGTGCTCCAAAAAGAACACACGCCACCAGTTGAATAAGATGCTTTTTATTACAACTGATGAACACACATACTTGCAGTTTCTAATACAAAAACCGACTTTACAAATAATGCTCAACTCTGAAGGAGGAGACATAAATCTGGATGAAAATATTCCTAGCATAGAATATTTTTTAGTCCCAAAAAGACTTCTTTTTGGACTTAGTCTTTAGACTTGACACACAATATTCCTTAGACACTGTGGAGGAGGAAAACTCTTTCCGTACTTTTCTGCTGTCTGCCCTCTCGAGGTTACCTTGCGGACCTGTTTTATTCTTTTGGCCCTTGGGAGGAGCCACTGATGGACAGGGATCGCCCATAGGTCAGACGGACCAATGATGAACTCTAGTCCCAAAACGTTTCCTTTTTTTGAAAAGAATTTCCTGGAATTATGCAAATACTTTCGGGGAATCTTCTCTGATTTATTTCCTGTGATCAGCCCTGAAAAAAAAGTTTGAAGGAATTCCAATTTCCTCTATGTAATTGCTTTTACATATGTTGCAGGAGGTGAAAACCCCTTTTTCGTGACACATCTTAGGGCCATCTGGGCACCAGGGGGTGCCAGACTTCAGAATGTGTGGTACACGATACCTCTCACACATGTGTATGCCGAACACATGTGCGGGTGGTGTCCCAGACTTGACATACATTGTATAGTTCGTATGAATAAATATTGAGCATTTGCTCATGTGTATGAGCACAAAAACAAAACACAACTGTTGTAATGATTGCACAACTTTAGATAAAATAAAATAATTTCACACTACAAATTGCCTTTTGAATATCTTTATTTCCTGCATCAGTTTATCTGCTAGCAGCACTAGAGGAATTGCCTGAAGTCGAAACCTGCAGAACAACACCTTAGCTGGTCCGAAATGACCAAGTGCCTGATTACTATCCAGGAAATGCTGGAGTTCAACTGCAACAATTAGATGACTAGCAATACAAACTGTCCATTGATAAGAGCAGCTGAAGGCACTCCAATTGCTTACTTTATTGAGTAAAAGACTGGAAGAATTTAATGGTAATTGCTGTAATGAATAGAAAAGATTCATCGTATAGACAATGTTTAATACCATTGAGCCCAACTATCACTGTATAAAGTAGAACAAATACTCCAAATAGTTTGCAATTGCTCCCAAAAAATTGATTTGGGTTAGGAGCGTAGACTCAACTTTTATACAACATGTGTTTCACATACAAGAAATTTTAAATATTTAAATATTTTTTTAATTGTCAGTTTGCTCGTGCTGCACGACTCCATAGATGTAAAATTAAGCGAAATTTGATGTTTCCAAAAAAACATGGTCTCGATTCTAGCCACCTTAGTACTTTTAAGCTGAATACTTAACGATAATTAACGTAATTTCTTCGTGAATGTTGTGGCTAGGTATTAACGGCGGTTTATAAAACTACGACAAAACTAACCTCGCTATACGGCCCCTCTTCATATGGCATTCACTACGGCCTTTTTTAATTATAGCTCTGTTTCTATTTACAGCCAAAAAAAAAATTCAATAGGCCTATACTTCCTATATGGCCAAAAAGAAATAGGGAAACCCCCATATCTACATGTATTTTACTATGGATGGTTGTATACCATGTTAAATCCTATTCCCTTCACTGAAGAAAAAAACTTTCTGATGACTCCGCCTGTAAAATTTAGGTTTGGTCACTTAACACAGTTTACCTCTGAGGAACTGATATTAATTTTTTTAAAAAATAAATACATGTCAAAGTTAGGTTGTATTAACCAAAACATTCCACACTATGTTTGAAAGTAGATGTCGCATTGAACCGTGTGGCAAGATTCCGATTAGAAACGTTCTTCAACATTTTAATTTGTGTCTTTTTAGTAAGTAACATGTATGTTATTTCTGATATTTTTGTTTTTAAATATGAATATGTGTAATGATAATGTTATTTTTAAACAAAATAGAAAGCAAAACAAAAAAAAAATGCATTTCCTATGGAATTTGTATCAAAATAACCGTTTCATTATACAGCATTTCGCTTTACAGCCAACTTTCCTGGAACGTATATCTCGGCGTAAATATTGCCAGCTCTAGAAATCATCACTAAGTTAGGAAAAAGTCAAGTAATTTTAAGTTTTTCAAGCAAATAGTTTTAAAGTTATATATCGACATCAAAATTCAAAATGGGTCAAATAAACCTATAGTTTTTATCTTTAATAACAACATGGTGGTTGGCTAACTCGATACAAACTTGCATCTGAAGTTAAAGTGTTTGCAAGTGCCGTCGCCTCAGCACTGTAATCCGGGCCAGTTGTTGGATAACCAATAAATGTTACTTAGCGAAAATAACAACAACAACAACAAAAAAGTGAATTATTTGAAACAAAACGAAAAAAAAAAATAGCAATTTTAAATTACTTTGAGAAGTTCCAGTGGGATCACACAAATAGCAAATCACAATACCGTTGTCATAGCGTTTAAAGTAGACATTCTGTAATTGAGTAGCTGTAAATAAAAACAAAATATGCCAATTCTTACACAAAATACTGTTATTATGCCAATGTTTCTAAATCTGTGACCCAAAGAGCCTATCTTTGTACTTTCTTAAGCTTATTGGGACTTCTGGAGCCAGTTTCTTGGGGTCTTTTCAGATATTTCGCATGCTAAATAGAAATCCATAAAATTCACAAATTTCATCAATAGTTTGAAATTTGTTTTAATTTGCATACTTTCACTTCGTTTCTTTCTTTTGGTAAGAATACATGATGATGATGATAGGTAATGCAGTCCATGGACTGGTAATTTGCTGCATACTCGGGAAAGGTGAAATGCAGTGGTTTCCCCTTGTCTTCTGCATATGAAGATGAAGATGAAGGATGAAGACACACACAAACAGCCATGCCTGTACCAGGATTCGAACCCGGGGAACCCGGGGGGTCCCGGGCGTCCCGGGGACCCCCCCCCCAACACCGCAATCGAAGATCATCCCATTTCGCCACCAAGGCGTCGGCGAGAAGAATACATACAGTTTCTTAAACCGAAATTGTTCTGATTTTGCATTTTCTGTACGACTAGTGGGGTAACCCGTCATAAATGAGGGGAGCAAAATTCACAGGCAATTGTGCGCATGCACGTCGTTTTTTTCTTTTTTTACTCCTTTCATTTCAATTTCAGTCGCCCCTCCCACTTTTCTCTCTCTCCCCCCCCCCCCCCTTCTACACTTTCCAAAGGAAGAGTTCAACATATAGTTGACCTTGAGAGAAAAAAACGGTTCATTTATTCAAATTTATATAAACTCCGACGTGTTTCAATGATTTTTGTTATTCCACACACACACACACAGACCTGGGATATTATATATAATAATTGTAGTTATTTATTGCTATTTAACATTTTTTATTAAAAGAATTTGCATTTTTTTTTTGTGGTTTATTTTTATTTGTATAAAATGAATAACTTCTAAAAACATTATGCCTCTTTTCAGACAAGTAAAGAAGGGGCACATGTGGGCCAGTTGGCATGGGCCTACGATTTTTAGGAGGCCTATATACTCCCCTTGGTATACTCCCCATTCCTAGAGCTCAACAGAAACACCTGAAATGATTGTTTTCAGAATTTTTTTCTTCTGAAAACGTGCCATATTTTCAGAAGTTTCTCAAATGAAAAACTCTGAAAACGAAACAGGAACCGGAGAAATAAGAAAAGTGTTTGCAAGCAATGCAAGCACTGCAGCCAGTGTGACAGGCAGTTAGAAATAGGTGAAAACTTCAGTTGGCTCCGCCCGGCGCCCTTGTTATGACGACTGGCAACTTCTAATTGGCTGGTTATGAAGTCTGACGTCACATGCTCCGCCCTTTTCAACTTCAGACTATACATAACCAGCCAATTAGAAGTTGCCAGTCGTCATAACAAGGGCGGAGCCAACTGAAGTTTTCACCTATTTCTAACTATACCTGTGCCAGTGTGACCATACAACCAAACTGTAGAAGCCACGTGGATGACACTGAGACACAAATACACTACCATCGGTCTTACGGTGGGTGCTAAGGGCAACATTCCCACATTCATTCAACATAATAAGTTTCCTTTGCAGTTTATCACAAATCGATACATTACGCTCGCTCATAGATCCAAAAAACCTGTTAACGTAGAGTCTTGGGGTCTAAACCCCTTGAGTTAAGAGGTTTATTGGATCTAACTTCATCTAAGGTATCGAAAAGCATTTTTGTTTTGGTTTTGAACTTACGGGCGTCATCGTATACAAACAAACAAGTTCCATTGCTCAGTAACTGAGATGTTGCAAAAACACTGGAAAGCACACCATTGCTGTCAAAAACAAAGAGAAAACATAAAGAAAATTACATACAACATCATAATTAAGTGCAAGGCAAGTGGGCACAGAGCTCAGGGCTCGGAAATAGAAGGCACAAATAGGTGCCCCCCCCCCGGTTGGTACCTTGCACCAGGGCCGGACTGGCTAGTGGATGGCCCCACCGGCTATGAAATTGTGTTGGCCCCATTTTTTTAATTTATTTATTTTTGGCCCCCAATTGACCGGCGATCGTCGGTCAGCCAGCCGGCCGGGCCAGTCCGGGCCTGCCTTGCACCCTCTTTACATGTTGTTATCATGACACTTCATTGTTAAGAAAGTTCCACTTTTTTTTTTAAAAAAAGTACAGGGTTGTATTATTTATTTTATACATAAAACATAAACTTTGTATAAAAGGTTAAATAAATATGGGGCCCCCCTTGCAGTCCGCACAGGTAGTTCTGCCCAGCAGTAAAATGTTGTTTGCCCCACCCTTTTAATAGAACCCCCATCTTTAATAAAAATGATGGCAAAGAAAACTTACATTTTTGACAACAGCAAAATGGCGCCATTTGTGCCATTGTTATATTCATACGCACGGAAACACGTATAATTGATGATAGGGTTCTCAATCACGTACGGAACATAATACGAACCCTGAATCTAAAATGATAATTTAATGAATCCATTAGAATTAGAAAACACAACAAAATATAAAGAAAATTCGTCAGCATTGCAGCATAAAGGGCCACATGCACTGCATCCCACCCTAAAGTGAGATGACCGAATTGAGGGAGTGAGGAATTCGAACTCGCAAAAAAAAAATAGCGGAGAATAAAATCCATCACGTGCATGACATACTGAAAAACGCGTGCGGAAGCTTGGAAAGAGTAAAGGGGGGGGGGGGGAAGGTTGGAAAGGGTAAAGGGGGGGAGAGAAACGTGGAGGGGAAAAAAGGGGGAAGGGAAATTGAAATTGAAATGAAAAGAGTAAAAAAGGAACAAACGACGCGCATGCGCGCACGAGAGAAAATGAAGATTTCATTTTCTCTTTCAAATATAAAAAGGGGAGGGGATAATAGTAGCAAAATTAAACTACAGTTTATCACGGGCAATTGTGCCCAGCATTCGAATTTCTTTTGCTCCGCTCTTTTAGGAAACGTCATCAATTTCTAATTGGTTTGTTACTTGGTCTGCCGTCAAATTTAAAAAAAAAACTTCAACGAGTTGGAACAGAAGTTTTCAAATTTGAATTTTGAAAAAATACTTTGTGCAAGTGGAACCCATGCAGAGCCCCCAGTCAGTTATTGGGGAAAATATGAAATTGATACTTGCATTATTGTAGTCTTCTTGGGTTGTCGGGTTCATGCATTCGAAGGATGTAGGCCTATTTGGCCATTGCGAATACGAACCCAACAAAATGCCAATAAGTCCCAAAATGTTGTGGCTAACCATTTTTAAGGAATGTTATAATCTGTCCCAATAAATAGGATTACGAAATCAGATCCAACCATACAGTATATATATATATATATATATATATATATATATATATATATATATATATATATATATATATATATATATATATATATATATACGGCTGTGTCCATTTGAGAAGACGGATTCTATCTCGGACGACACCGTGGGTTGGAGGTGGAGGCTAACAATGCCGGTGGAGGTAGCGAGAAAAGTACAAATGGATTGGAAAAAAAGCATATGCAATTGTAGCCTTTATGTCAAAGCTAGCCTCCACCTTCAAATCTTGTTGTTGTTGTTGTTGTCTCAGGTAGAATCGTCTCAGATGGAACGCACACCATATTTTTAGACAACAAACATCTATTTCAGGTATAAATAATTAATCACATAATTAATGATGAATATCCAAGTAATATACATCGAGAGAGCGTACATTCATTCCAATGTAAACTGTAACAAATAATAAACATCCTTGTCAAAATGTGTATTGTTCTTATGGCATTGATTTATGTTCTTCTCCTTGGTTTAAATCGATTATGATTTATTTTTTTAGCAAAAAAAAAAAAAAAAAAAAAATTATGTCATATATATGCTTGTGACAACAGGTACATTTTCACTCAAGACTCATGGTGAGTGTGACAACATGACATTGATAACAAAAACATCCTTTTCAGACTCATAAAACTATGCATGGTTATATGAATAATAATAAGTGAGCACTTGCTCATGAATGAGGATGAGCACAAAAAGCAACAAAAAAAGATAAATAACATTGAACGTAACTGTCAACGTATAAATTAAAAGTAGAGCAAATACTTCAAATAATAAACAATTTGCTCGCACAAATAAATTCAGTTGGGTCAGGAGTGTTGTATTGACTCAACTTTCGTAATAAAAAAAAAAAACACCTGTTGTACACATACCAGAAAATGGCTGCCTTTTTAAGCAAAGAATCATCAATAAAAATAGCAATGCATAGATCTTGCAAAGTCACAACATTTGTCATTGTACTAAAAATTATATATATAATATCCCAGGTCTGTGTATGTATGTATGTGTGTGTGTGTGTGTGTGTGTGTGGAGTAACACTACAAAACCCTTGAAGCACGTCGGAATTTATATGAATTTGAATAAATGAACCGTTTTTTTTTCTCAAGGTCAACTATATGTTGAACTCTTCTTTTGGAAAGTGTTGAAGGGGGAGAGAGAGAGAGAGAGAGAGAGAAAAGTGGGAGGGGGTGACTGAAATTGAAATGAAAGGAGTAAAAAAAAAAGGAAAAAACGACGCACATGCGCACAATTGCCTGTGAATTTTGCTCCCGTCATTTATGACGGGTTACCCCACTACTTATTATATATATATTAAGCCAGGTCTGTGTGTCTGTGTGTGTAACATCAGAATTTATATAAATTTAAATGAATGAACTGCTTTTTTTTTCAAGGTTAACTATATATTGCACACTCCACATCCAAGAATCCCATGATATTAAATTGGAGAGGGGGGGGGGGGGGGAAAGGTTGGAAAGTGTAGAGGGGGAGAGAGAGAGAGAGAGAGAAACGTGAAGGGAGAAAAAGTGGGAGGGGGTGACTGAAATTGAAATGAAAGGAGTAAAAAAAGGAACAAACGACGCGCATGCGCACACCAAAGAAAATGAAAAACTCATTTTCTCCTTCAAATATAAAAAGGGGAGGGGATAATAGTAGCAAAATTAAACTACAGTTTATCACGGGCAATTGTGCCCAGCATTAGAATTTCTTTTGCTCAGCCCTTTTATGAACGTCATCAATTTCTAATTGGGTTTGTTACTTGGTCTGACGTCATAAAAGGGCGGAGGAAAAGAAATTCTAATGCTGGGTACAATTGCCTGTGAATTTTGCTCCCGTCATTTATGACGGGTTACCCCACTAGTGTATTTTATATAAATACTTTACTTTGCCTTGTTTCCACTGGGGTGAAAATTTGAACTTTTTGAAAATTTCAACTGGTGAAAAATTAGAAGAAACGTGCCACCACCCTCCCCCGCCCATTCACTATCATAGGCGGCGGGCCACGTGTGTTCTTGTTTTTCACCAGTTGAAATTTTCACAAAAAAGTTCAAATTTTTGCCCCAATGGAAACAAGGTCTAAAATCTATATATTAAGATATGTGTAAACAGAACCAAATAAACCATTTTCCTAAAAATATCTAGTAGGGTAGCGCCCGTCCTAGGACGGTAAAATTTAGAAGAAAAAAAAACAGAAGTGGGACAAATCCTAAATTTTCTAGAATCCGAATCGGAATCATAAAAGATTCTCGAATCCTTCATATAAGAATCCTCTATTATTCATCAAGAAAGATAAAAATAAATGAAATAATATTAAATATTAAATTATTAATAATTAAAAAAAAAACAGTGTGGCTTCACTCAGGGGCGCCACAAGATGATATTGGTGATCCGGGAATACCACCGAAATTGCAACAATCGCCGGGTTTTTTTTTGTTAGTGAACGCTTCTATTTGGACGTCAATGGAGTTAAAACAAATTTTATCAAAGTTTTTAACAGTTTTTTTTTAAGGTTAGGATTCGAAAAAGACGAAAAAAAGCGCGAAGATTCGAGTTTTCGAATCTCGACTATTTTTCAAGATTTGCGGGATTCGAGGACTCGAATGTCCCATCCCTAAACCTTCCAAAGTATTTAACATTTTTTAAAAGTTATGATTCGAAAGATTCGAAAAAGACGAAAAACTATTTAAAAAGAAATCGATTTTTAACGATATATCGAAAAACCGAAAACATCGAAATATCGAAAAATCAAAAATATCAGGAAAAAAAACTAAACTAGTATTAGTTATGATTTTCAACCTAATCAATTACATTTCAAAGTTGTAGAGCAATTTTTATTTCACTAGTGGGGTAACCCGTCATAAATGACGGGAGCAAAATCCACACGCAATTGTGCGCATGCGCGTCGTTTTTTTCCTTTTTTTACTCCTTTCATTTCAAATTCAATCACCCCCTCCCACTTTTTCCCCCCTCTACGTTTCTCTCTCCCCCCTTTTACACTTTCCAACCTTTTCCCCTCTCCAATTTAATATCATGGGGTTCTTGGATGGGAAGGGTGCAACATATAGTTGACCTTGAGAAAAAAAGCGGTTCATTTATTCATTTAAATTTATATAAATTCCGACGTGTTTCAAGGTTTGTACAGCGTTATCACAGACAGACACCCACACACGCACGCACACAGACCTGGCTTAATATATATATAACTAGTGGGGTAACCCGTCATAAATGACGGGAGCAAAATCCACACGCAATTGTGCGCATGGCGCGTCGTTTTTTCCTTTTTTAACTCCTTTCATTTCAAATTCAGTCACCCCCTCCCACTTTCCCCCCCCTCTACGTTTCTCTCTCCCCCCTTTTACACTTTCCAACCTTTTCCCCTCTCCAATTTAATATCATGGGGTTCTTGGATGGGAAGGGTGCAACATATAGTTGACCTTGAGAAAAAAACGGTTCATTTATTCATTTAAATTTATATAAATTCCGACGTGGTTCAAGGGTTAAAATGTTACTCACATGAAAAGGACAGACCTGGCATAATATATATATAATTTTTTTTCATATAAAGTTAACTGAAAGTCTAGTTACGCCTATAATATTTATTATTCTTATTGTCATCTGTGTTATTCATCAATCCAACGCTTGTAAACTTGAAATACTAAATAGTAAATACCAATCTTATTATGCATTAAGTAACCCGGTACATACAGTGTAGTATCAATTTTTATATTGAATAAAAAAAAACTATTGGCCATTCAAACATTTTACGGAGCCCTGTTGAGGACAGACGATATTTTTTCTGGACAAGATAAAAAAAATATATGTCCTGTCCTCAACAGGGCTTGGTACATTTCTGATAATTTTGTTCAGTATTTTGATACTGTATATCAGTTTCTACTAGGGTTTCCATTACCGGTCACCTTACAGCATTACCGGTTTTTCGGTAATACCGGTAAATTTCAGTAATAAAAATTTAATTAGCACTGTAAAAAAAACTCAAAAATTGAATTTTTTTTAAATTAAAATAAATATAAATTCATAACTAATAATTATATAATTAAAAAAAAAATAATCATGTTAAATAGGTTGGTTTTTATTTCATCTCTCCATGCAAATTCCAATTTTTTGTTTAAGTTTTTTTTAATATTTTTATGTATAATTAATAATTATTGTTTTAAATATCACAAGAGTAACAAATAAAGATGTTGCGTTAATTTAGTAAATAAGTATGTACGGTATACAATGCACCGTGCACGAAAAAAGCATTTTAACTGCACGAACAGTGTTGCCACCAACTTTCTAAGAAAAATCCTTCCAGCTCCACTAATTTTACCCTCCAATACCCTCCCATTGTTCACAGTATGAGATTGAAGCCAATAGATGGCGCTATTTCTTTAACTCTCTGGTTAATCAATAGGCTCCGTTGTTTATGACGTCACGTTTACATAAATTAATAGATTTAAAAGCGATGGCCATTGGTTAACCGATGAGTTTAAAAATGTGGTTTAATGTTTTTCAACATAATTGAGTCATTTTGTGGAACCATTTTTAAACAGGTGCTCATTTTTATCAAAATGGTTCATTTACGTGAATGGAAATGTTTAAAAATAAGCATATTTGCTTAATGGTATTTGTTTTTCTCAATTTACTCTTAGAATATCCTCTGCAGTTAAATACCCTCTTTGTACTCTCCCACCTTTTAAAATACCCTCTAAGAGGGTAAATTCCCACCAAGTGGCAACACTGCAAATGATTCCCTACTGACACTGCTGTCGTGCATTGAATCTTTGAATCTTGCAACATGATTTTTCTTTGTCCATCTCCTACTGGTTTTTCAAAAAGTTTCAACGCCGCAGTAGGTGCTGCCACCTTGTTGCCAGTCACTACATTAATGTCAAGAGTAACAACGCTTTACTTAATTGCCCTTTAATCATATACTTCTTTATATTGTATTATTTTTTTTTTACTCTAAAGGATTTGGCTACAAATTCAAAAATAAGCCTTAACTTTTAACTTGAACCCTCTGATCAGGGTTCAAAACCACAGAAAAACTAATTTTCACAATACAAGATTTTTCTATGTTGGAATCCTGATCAGAGGGTTCAAAAAAGTTGTAGTTTTCTTCTTGAAATTAGGGCCTTGCAATTAGGATCCATAAAACTAACAATACAAATTTTATAATGATTAGAAAAAAATCTAAGCTTCTTAGAAACTAGAATAGGAAGTTTGTAACAAAAATATCGTACTGTTTAGGGCCTTATTTCCACTGTGTTGAAATTTGTACTTTTTAAAAATATCAACTGGTGAAAAATAGAACGCACGTGACCTTTTGCCTATGATAGTGAATGGGCGAAAAGGAGGGGGGGGGGGGGGGGGGGGGGGTTGTGGCACGTGTAATCTATTTTTAACCAGTTGAAATTTTCAAAAAATTCAAATTTTCAACACAGTGGAAACAAGGCCTTAAAGTTGGTTCATTTTCAAATTGACATCAATAGTTCATTTTGAAAGATATGAACAATTCATCTTTCTAGTTTTTAACAAAACTTTCAAAATTTCTTTTAAGGTGGTTTTAAATTTTAAACGACCAGGACAAACAGCTGGTGAAACTCGAAGGATTTTTTTTTAGAAACTAGAAGGGTAGCTCAATTACTTAAAAGAGTATTTTCATGTTTTAATATCTTTCAAAATAAACTTTTTATTAACAAAAAAAAAATAACAATACCGTCCCCGTCTGCTTAAAGTTGGCTGCATGGATCATTTTCTCAAGAGTGACAGAAAAAGTTTATTTTGAAAGATATCAAAACATGAAAACATCCTTAAGTGATTGAGCTACCCTTCTAGTTTCTAAAACACTGTCAGTTTCTTCTTAAGATGTTTTATTAACAGCTGATTTTCGAACCCTTGATTATATTCTGTCTTTCAGGAGAGTAAAATGAACAGAAACTAAGTGTTGTAGAAACTAGAAGGGTAGCTCAATCACTTAAAGGCACATTTTCATGTTGATATCTTTCAAAATAAACTTTTTTGTCATTTTGAAAATAAATAAACTTTAAGCAGATGATAGTTTGTTTTTTATTAAATTTCTGTCTTATAAAAAGTTTATTTTGAAAGATATCAACATGAAAATGTGCCTTTAAGTGATTGAGCTACCCTTCTAGTATCTAAAGCACATTCTAGTTTGTTTTTTTCAACGTGGTTTCCAAGTGTAAATGCCTCGCGCTCTCTGATTACTCTTGTCTTTCAGAAATCAGAAGCCATGATTAAGAAAAACTTGCATGCGTTTTAGAAACTAGAAGGGTAGCTCAATCACTTAAAGGCACATTTTCATGTTGAATATCTTTCAAAATAAACTTTTTTGTTATTTTGACAATGACCAACTTTAAGCAGATGATATTTTTGTTTATTAAATTTCTGTCTATAAAAAGTTTATTTTGAAAGATATTCAACATGAAAATAGCCTTAAGTGATTGAGCTACCCTTCTAGTTTCTAAAACACATTCAAGTTTTTCTTAATCATGGCTTCTGATTACTGAAAGACAAATGTAATCACAGAGTGAGAGGCATTTACACTTGGAAACCACGTTAAAAAAAACTAGAATGTGCTTTAGATACTAGAAGGGTATCTCAATCACTTAAGGCTATTTTAATGTTGAATATTTTTTCAAAATAAACTTTTTTTGTCATTTTGAAAATGAACCAACTTCAAGCAAATGATATTTATTATTTAATTTCTCTGTCTATAAAAAGTTTATATTAAAAGATAATCAAAAAGATGAAAATGTGCCCCTAAGTGATTCAGGGTACCGTGTTCTCGTCTCGTTGTTTTTCTCTTAATTTTTCTTACAAGAAAACCAAAAAAAAAGATGAGATAATGACTTTATTTTTCCTAATTGGTTAAAAATAACAATTTAATGATCGATTATCAGTTGAATAAATTTCTAATTAGAGAAAATATCTCCAAAAAAAATTTCGGTGTCAAAATTAAATATTAAAAGAAAAAAAAAAAACGGATGTTGATTAAAAACACGCGTCAGTCGAATTGATTACAAACAGCGCATTATTATTATCATTAATATTATGATTATATAGGGCTCGGAGTTTTATGCAAATTATCAAGCAGAGTGTTTCTCAATTCGTGGCCCAAGTGCCAATATGGAAGTAATCATCATCATCATTAGAATAACTGCAAATATGCAAAACAGGCTTGGTCAAAGATTAAATGTCTCGTTACTATTAAAGTTAACTAGATTTCTAACCTCTAACCAGTGTTTTTCCATTGAAAAAAAAAATCGTAATTGTTGGTTGATCTAAGCGGAATTGTTACTTCATTTGTTATTTCCCTTGGGCCACAGATTGAGAAACATTTGTTTGATATCGCATAAAAATCCGAGCCCTAATAATTACCTTCCCAACTGGCAATTGGGGCCACAGATTGAAAAACATTCACTTAATTTATTGCATAAAAATCCGATCCCTACTTATCATTGCAATCAAAACGTCTGCCATTTTTTTTTTGTATTTTTTTAATAAAATAATAAAAATTTTAACTATTGAATGGTTTTATGGTTCTTCGAATAAAATTACGAATTTAGTAGGATTATTTAATAAGAATTATCATCAACTATTAACTTCAACCCTCTACACAGGGTTCCATAGTATGGAACCCCATTGGACTTAAGTAATTCTAATATTTTAACCAACTTCCCCATAATAACCCTAGAGAACGCTGAAATGTTGTACACTGCAGCCTCTAACCAGTGCAGCATGTTAATCTTATCAAATTTTGATGGATCCTCGAATGACCTGTCCAGGATCCGTTATAGGCGAAGAGGGTACCTTAAACAATTTACTTGTTTTACTATGAAGAGGAGGAACCCTGTTGAGAGGGTTGAAGTCAAACCCTCAATCAGGGTGGCTGGTTTTTTTAGTTTGAAGAAAAAAGAAAAAAAAATTAACCTGTTTTTTTTTTTTGGTTTAAACCTGTTTTTTTTTTGGTTTAAACCATAAAATGTGTTTTTTTTTATAAAAGAAAAATGACTACATTGACTATAAGACACTGCCACACTGGGAAGTGTATATTTTTGCATTTTGCATATTGTGCATATTTTCATTTTTTTATTCAAAGATCAAATACTATTGTAATATAAATATTAAATTAATTAAACTAATAATTCGATTAACCGAAATCGTCTGAATAATGTGTGTGGGCAGCAAAGATTAACATAGACATAAAACCTTCAGTTAAGCCTCGTTTTCACGATGATAGTTTTCACAATAGTTGCTGGCATGACATGACAGTTCAAGAAATCTTCCAAAACTATCAAGAAATCTTCCAAAACTATCAAGAAATCTTCCAAAACTATCAAGAAATCTTCCAAAACTATCAAGAAATCTTCCAAAACTATCAAGAAATTTCCAAAAAGCTTCAAAGCATCACATAAAGTGTTAAAAAAAAATCTGTAAAACACATCAAGAAAGCCCCAGAAAATATCAAGAAAAGCCCCTAAGAAATGTCAAGAAAATATCAAGAAAATCCCTCAAGAAATGTCAAGAAAACACGCAGAAAGAAAATCCCCAGAAAGTATCAAGAAATCTTCCAAAGCTATCAAGAAATTTGCAAAAATCTTCAAGATATCCCCCCCCCGTAAAGTGTTAAAAAACGTGCATAAAAAAAAATGAAGAAATCCCCATAAAATATGAAGAAAACATCAGAAAGTATCAAGAAAAGCTCAAAAATATCAAGAAAATCTCAAAATCTATCGAGATAACTCCAAAAAGTATCCATAAATTTGCAAAACGCTTCGAGGTATAGCTTCAAAGTATTAAGGGAATCCGCAGACAGAATCAAGAAAACCTAAAAATAAAAGTTCTTTCCAAATTTTACAAAAACTTAAATCACACAAATTCTTCTAAGTTTCCTTCAGTTAAGCCTCGTTTTCACGATGATAGTTTTCACGATAGTTGCTGTCACATGATAGCAGCAACTATTGCGAGAACTATCATCGTAAAGACCACATGATAGTCACTATCACAACTATCTCGTTTGACTAGATAGTTGATAGTACTGTCGCAATAGTAATAGTTGTTGAGTGACCCGCTTATAGGGAAATATCCACTTTGTAGGGAAATTTGGCTTCTGATGGAGGGAGAGAGGCAACACTGTTGTTGACTCAATGATATCCTGTGAAGTAGACTGAGTCACTCTGTCGTCGTGACAGACAACTATCACCGTTACTTCAAGATAGTTCACTCTCACGATAGCGTGAGAGTGAACTATCGCAACTTTCATGACAGCTACTCGCACAATAGAACTATCGCCATAAAAACAAGGCTTAAAACTAAAGGTTTATTAAAAAAAACCAAGTGGTTTTATCCATGGTTTAAACCACAATGGTTAAAACTACGCCTCCCTGCCCTCAATTGCTAAATTTCATTTGTATTTGCCAATTAAAAGCAGATTGAAACTTTATTTTAAGGGAGTGGAGAGAGAGAGAGAGAGAATATTAAAAAAATGCATTAGAGCATGTCCAATTGAAAATCATGTTTTTGCATTAAAAAATTGTTCAAAATCAAAGAGAGAGAGAGAGAGAGAGAGAGAGAGAGAGAGAGAGAGAGAGAGAGAGAGAGAGAGAGAATGAAGGGAGGAAATATTAAAATATCAAAGATTAAGAGACAACTTACATCAATACTTAAGAAACTCTCTCTACACAAACTATTTTCATGCATAATTTTCTCCACATTAATTTGGTCAACTAAAAATTATATTAAAAGTAGAAATCTCATTATTATTCTGAATTTCCAGAAGCAACATTCAAAAAGACATTGGAAAGTTTTTTAAAAACTAGAAAAGTAGCTGAATCACTTAAGAGGCTACATCGCAAAATTTCTTCAAAAAAACTCCACAAAGAGCGCTAGCATCGTTTTTCTATCGAGCCCATAGACCCCAATGTTAAAGAAATGTTAATTTTTAAAATACACACAGTCGCGGCGCCAATATGTTTATTTTTCATATTTAAAGTTGTCCAATTTTGATGGTTCAAAGTGTAATGTGCACCTTTAATATATGCTGATCTAGTGACAGAATGAGAAAAAATTGGTAAGTGCGGTTCTATTTTTAAAAACTATTTCAAAATCGAAATTGTTTTAACTCTTATGTTAAACTCCATTGAGTACACACACAAATAAGGAAAAAAAACATCCATTAAAATAAATGCTCGTAAAAATACCTAACAATAATTTTTTTTTAAAAAAAGCACAATTAAACCTCAGTGAAGCCAACACATTGACGCACGTGCTGATTTTTTTCTGTTTTTTTTTAAATTATTTTTACATATTTTTTACAACATTTTAATGGATGTTTTTTGCCTTATTATTTTTGTCTTAACATAAGAGTTAGAAAATCGCGATTTTGAAATAGTTTTAAAAAAATTGAACCGCACTTACCAATTTTTTGTCATTCTATCACTCGATCAGCATATATTTAAGGTGCACGTTGCACTTTGAAAAATTAAAATTGGACAATTTTAAATATGAAAAATAAACATATTGCCGCCGCGACCGTGTATTTAAAAATTAACATTTCTTCTTTAAGATTGGGGTCTATGGGCTCAATAGAAAAACGATGCTAGCGCTCTTTGCGGAAATTTTTCGAAGTAATTTTGCGATGTAGCCTCTTAAAGATATTTTCATCTTCATATCTTTCAAAATTAACTTTTCATTGAGACAAAAATGAAAGATATCTAACATACAAGTATCCTTAAGTGATTGAGCTACCTACCCTTCTAGTTTCTAAAACATATTCAAGTTTCTCATCATTTTCCTCTCCTGAAAGATAGAATATGCAAGAGTTCGAGAGCCCCCCCCCCGCCCCGTTTACACTAAAAAAACTACTTTAAATCAAGGCGGAAACATGTTTTATTTGAAATTGACAGGAAAATAAAAATAAGAAAGGAAAGAAGAAATGTTTTGAAATATCAAAAACCGATTCTAGTTTCCTTTTATATAATTATGTTAATGATGTATGATGTTATGTGTTTTTGTTAAAAGAACTTATAGGTTTTTTTTAACAAAGTGATGAATGGAGGCGGGTTTATAATTGTTAGAGGTTAGACAAAGACAAGTGAAACCATTTATCACACAAATAAAACCCTGTTTCTCTTTTTAACAACTGACTTCCAGAAGAAGTTGACCAAAACAACTGAAAAGTTGCTCCTCAACTTCCCCTCCCCCCCCCACGCCCCCAACCTCCAAATAATAAGTACAATTTTAGATAAACATAAAAGTGAACTCCCCGTTTCATTTCAGGAAACCTTATTATTTTGAAAACAGTAATAAAAATCACCAAGAAATCCTCATAAAATTTCAAGAAAACACCCAGAATGTATCAAGAAATCCTCATAAAATTTCAAGAAACACCCCAGAATGTATCAAGAAATCCTCATAAAATTTCAAGAAAACACCCCAGAATGTATCAAGAAATCCTCATAAAATTTCAAGAAAACACCCCAGAATGGTATCAAGAAAACCTCTCAGAATGTATCAATAAAAAACCCAAAAAGTATTAAGAAATTTAAAAAAATGCTTCAAGATTTACCATAATGTATTAAGAAATCTGTAAAAAGAACCCAGAACTCCCCATAAATATCAAGAAAACGCCAGTAAGTATTAAGAAAAGCTTAGAATATATTAAGAAAATCTCAAAAAGTATCGAGAAAAAACCCCAAAACATAAAAGAAACATGCAGAAAGGATAAAGAAATCAACAGAAAGTATCAAGAAATCTTCATAAAGAACAAAGAAAAATCCCCCAAAAGTATCAAGAAAACCCACCCCAGAAAGAAAAATCATAATAAGTATCGAGATATTTTGAAAAAATAAAAGTTTCAAGGTATCCCATAAAATATTAAAAAAAAACCTATAGAAAGAGTCAATAAATCCTCATGAAGTATCAAGAAAAGCCAAAAAGTATCAAGAAAAGCCAAAAAGTAACAATAAACGTTCAGAAAGTATCAAGAAAACTTCCAAAAATATCAAGAAATTTGCAAAAAACTTCAAGGCATCACACCAAGTGTTAAAAAAAAATCTGTAAAAAACATCAAGAAAGCCCCAGAAAGTATCAAGAAAAAGCCCTCAAGAAAAGTCAAAAAAATATCAAGAAAATTCCCCAAGAAATGTTAAGAAAACACTCAAAAAAGAAAATCCCTAGAAAGAATCAAGAAAAACTTCCAAAACTATCAAGAAATTTGTAAAAAGCTTCAAGATATCACATAAAGTGTTAAGAAATCTTCAGAACAAAATTAAGAAATCCCCATAAAAATATGAAGAAAACATCAGAGTGTATCAAGAAAAGACCAAAAATATCAAGAAAAAATCTTCAAAATCTATCGAGATAACTCCAAAAAGCATCCATAAATTTGTAAAAACGCTTCGAGATATCCCCTTTCAAAGTATTAAGAAATCTGCAGACAAAATCAAGGAAACCTAAAAATAAAAGTTCTTCCTAATTTTACAAAAAAATCACAAAATTTTGTTAAGAAATAAAAAGGCTTCTAAGTTTTCATTAATAATCACAGATTATGATAGAAAATAAAAAAAATTTCCAAAAACATCAATAAATATAGATTACATTTTTAATATAATTCGATTTGATGTTCTTCATAAAATATTGAAAAGTAATTTAAAGTGAAGAAAAAACAAAAGAAGAAAACAGGTTTCAAGTTTACAAAAGCAGTTAATCAAAGTGGCTTCAAATGGTTTTTTTTTCTCTCTCTCTCATTCTTTCTTTTTTAAGTTTAGAAGATGATGTTAAATGAATTTGCGTATTCAAATGATTCTTGTCAACATTTTTCTTTTCATTTTGATTTGCATACTAGAAATGCATTGATGTTTCCCAATTGCGTGGTTCTTATGTAACTGACATACAAAAAAGTCATTGAGATCATGAAAAATTCAACCATCCACACTTTATTCTAAAAACAACAACAGTGTAAACGTAGCAGATTTCTTTAATTTCAATTTCCTTTGGCTATGAAGGCTAGATGCACATTGTTACATTACAGCTCGGTTCGACTAGTGTCTAGGCGCCTTAAAAAGTAGATTAACCAGAGTTCCCATTCACAGTTGATTATCTGTACTATATTACGGAAAAGTTTCTATATTTGTCTGAAGACGCCATAACTTGCTAACGGAATGATATACCGAGATGAAATGTTCACTGAACATTTCTAATGACCGATTTCTAGATCAATGTAACTTATTTCAAGTTGCTATGTTGTTCAATTCACGCATTGAGGGCAATATTGTAACCAACCACCTTCTAAGAGAAATAGAATTTTCTTGAAAGTGGTTTTGGCTAGGCCACTTATTCTACTCTGGTTCGGAGGAAGGGGACCAACTCGTTTCCTCACAAGTTCCTCTTTTATGAACTTTTACAGCTTAAAGAATCTCTACGCTGTCTGTTACTCCTCATGCTTAAGCTCCTTTACAAGCCATTAGATCGTGTTGTGTTGCTTAGCTTCATTTAAGAGTGTTGTAATCCAGGTTTGAACCTTGGTTGGCAGCTCTAAATGGAAAATTGTTCAAGCTCCACAATCAACTTAAAAAAAATAAATAGAACTTCAGCAACTTTTGAACATTAACAGTTTATCCCTAGTTCATAAACAACGTAAACAAAATTGAGCATAGATTCTCTATCTCGAAAGTGCTTGATTCTTAAACAAAAACACGAACTTATATACCCAAGAAGAGGATTCTAAGAGGACTTTCTCAGAATCCCCTAGCTAGTCACTTACAGAAACTTCAACCAAATGGACCAATCAGACTGACTGACCATTGTTCACCAAAAATATTGAATATGACTCATTTATATTAAAAATGATAAACAAAAAAAGCAACCCCATAGACTTAGTGAAGATCTCTTTATGTTAAGGAGTGGCACTGAGAGGAAAGGGCCCAGGCCCCAGCGAGGTGCGAACTAAGTAAGGAAGTTTATGTCCTTATCAATATTGAAAGAAAAATCAGCTGTGGCAGAACTGGGTCAATTCTCCGTATGGCTGTACAGAGGGATGACAAAATTCCGCACCATTCTATAAGAAAAACAGTGCCAGGGTTGCTCCTGGACTGGTCTTTTCAATATGAGTATTTAAATCCTCAATATATCAGCGTGTTCCACGTTTCATAATGGATTATATCAAACTTGAAGTCACACAGACAACAGCAAAATTCAAAAATTTAAATTTCCTTCTATTTATTGTATGAAAAGTTTTGACTTCATTTGTATTTTAATACCGAATTCGGCGAATTGTGTAATTAAAAAAATTATGTGATTTCTCGGTGAAGCTGGGAAAGCGCCACGAATGTCAAAGGGGTTAAGCTGGAACTTCATACCTGCTACCTTGAGCGTAGTATCTGCGACTAGCGACTAGTGACTAGCATAGTGACTTGAAGTAGCAAGTCGCTAGTCGCTGGCACACACTACGTATGTGCCTCACCTACAAGCATTTTGGGCATGTCTTCATGGTGTGTGATGTCATATAAAATGGCGTCGAAGACGCCATATGCAACAAAATCTGGTCTCTGATTGGTTGTTGGGTAGCGACTTGAAACGTTTGCGACCTGAATCTTCTGTTTGAACAGAAGCTTGGCGACTGAGTAGCAAGTTGCGACGCTTTGACAAGTCGCGAATAGTTGCTTGTATATGATAAGAAGAAGCGCATGCGCGGTGACGCTCGCTCGAGGTAGGTCGCTCGACGTCGCGTGAATGAAGTTTAAGCTTTATTATATCGCACCTCGGTTGAAGAGTTGCACAACTCAAACACTTTTTGGGGGAAATGAGTTTAAAGTTAAGAGAAGATTCATGGCTTACTTTGCTGAGCTTTTTTCAAGTGCAAAACCGTTGTAACTATTCAGAATATCGGTTTATTTGCCCGCCCCCTTTACAATAAATTTTAGATAGAAAAAAATGCAACTTAACTTTAGACTCATTTCCTCCCCCCCCCCAAAAAAAAGTGTTTTTTTTTAGTTGTGCCACTCAGTCATTCCAGCCGAGGTGCGAAATATGTGCCAATATAACTATGGACCGATGTAGGGGCACTGACATCGTTAAAACTAATTATCGTTTGTGAAAAATGTTTTATTTTTAAATATTTCTAACAACTTACAAGTGTAATAAAAGGTATTGCATGATTAAGAAAACAAAATTAACTTGATAATCTGTTGTATTCCGATTAAATGCTCACAAGAGCGCAAAAAGCCCGATCCTTATACACGACTAGCAAACGTTTTTCCTGTTGGAACTATTTTTTTTTTTTTTTTTGCTAGGCGACCCAACGGAAAAAAAAATCTGCCAGAGAAGTACAGTTGCAGGGGCTACTGAGTCAGGCTTTCACTCCTCTTGTGAGCGTTTAAACGGAACAGTGAACGCTACAGATTATTGAAGTTAATTTCGTTTTCTTAATCATGACAAAACCTTTTATATTTAATAAGTCATTAGAAATATTTTTAAAAACTATTTTTCGCAAACGGTAATAAGTGTTAACGATGTCGGCCAGTATATGGGCCCTTTTATATCGCATCATTGACGTCCGTGGCACTATAAATCCTCTTAAAATTTTGAAATTCATTATTATTGTTTCTTTTTTTTAAAAATAAAAAATAAATTAATGTAATTTTATTTTGGTGAAAAATCTACTTTTAAAAGCCTCTTGAGCTTCTAATAAATGATAAGCATCTTTTGAAATAGAGAGAGAGAGAGAGAGAAAGAGAGAGAGAGAGAGAAGAGAGAGAGAGAGAGAGAAAGAGAGAGAAAGAGAGAGAGAGAGAAAGAGAGAGAGAAAGAGAGAGAGAGAGAAAGAGAGAGAAAGAGAGAGAAAGAGAGAGAGAGAGAGAAAGAGAGAGAAAGAGAGAGAAAGAGAGAGAGAGAGAGAGAGAGAGAGAGAGAAAAAGTCACCTGCTTAGAATAAAAAACAAGCTTCTAAAATAAGCAACCGAACCAAAACACCACCAAAATCAAAGCAGAAAAAAATGGACTAGTAAATAAGTCAAAGAAAAATCTTAAACGTGAGGAACTAATGAAAATAACTGAGGCGTGTTTCTTTCACTCAAATCATCTTCTTCCCTTCTTTTTTTATTTAAAGTTTTTACTTAAATTTAGAAAAAAATCAACAATGCGTTAAGTCGTATATAATCAACTCTCCTTTAAGAGGGCCAAAACCTTTTAAAAACAGTCACAATTGTCAGAGAGATTGTTTAAAATTGAAAAACAAAAATTGCCTTGGTTTTTTTTTCTTTTTCTTCTTCTTCTCTTTGCTTGTGTGTCTTGTGTTTCATTATATAAATAAAATATTTTAAGAATATATTTTTTGTTTCAAAGTTCAATGATTTCTCTGAATTTTAACCTCATTGATGTCAAGAAGGCTTTTTTTTTGTTGTTTCCCCACCTGAAAATGTTTTAAACCCCTTTATGTACCAACAACACATACATATCTCTCTCTCACTCACCCCCCCCCCCCCCTAAATAAAAGACCTTTTCATGCAAAACAATTGAAAACAGGTGAAGGACCCAACCTGTCACCATAAATTCAACTTTGCAAAAAAAAATTACAAATTGAACTAAATACGGAAAAGGATTTTTAATTTTCCTTTTTTTTCTTCTAAAAAATCAAACAATAACTAATAACCAGAAGTGATAAACAAAATCATAATCTCTCTCTCTATCTCTTTCCGCCTTTCGATAATCTTCTTACTGAAAAGTTGAATATATTCTTTTTTTAATATGACGTAAATTATATCATTTTTTAGTATCACTATAGAAATCGTTTATTTTTATATAAATTATCAGCTATAATTTAAAAAAAAATAGTTAATATAATAAGGAATTGCGTTAAATTGCATAGAAAAAGTGACTCAAAATAGAATTTATAGAATTTAAATAATTCTAGTCTTGTTTATTTAAACTGAAAGTAAGCAGAAAAGAAAGCTGAAAGCTGAAAATATAGTCAAAAGAAACAGCGTATAGTATCGTTTTTTTTTTTCTCCATTGAGCCATATAGACCAGATGTTAATGAATAAACGTTAATTTTTAAAATACACAGTCGCGGCGTTAAAGTTGTCCAATTTTGATGGTTCAAAGTGCAATGTGCACCGTAAATATATGCTATTCTAGTGATAGAATGACAAAAAAATTGTTAAGTGTGGTTCTATTTTTAAAAAAATAATTCAAAATCGCGAATTTCTAACTCTTATGTTAAACTCCATTGAGTTCGCCAAAATAAGAAAAAAACATCCATTAAAATGTTGGTGAAAAATACTTAAAATAATTATAAAACAAACAATAAAATCAGCACGTGCGCCAATCTGTTGGCTTCACTGTGGTTTAATTGTGGTTTTTTAAAATTATTTTTACGAGCATTTTAATGGATGTTTTTTTCTTATTTGGGCGAACTCAATAGAGTTTAACATAAGAGTTAGAAATTCCGCGATTTTGAATATTTTTTTAAAAATGGAACCACACTTAACAATTTTTTTGTCATTCTATCACTAGATCAGCATATTATTTACGGTGCACATTGCACTTTGAACCATCAAAATTGGACAACTTTAAATATGAAAAATAAACATATTGGCGCCACGACTGTGTATTTAAAAATTAACGTTTATTCATTAACATTGGGTGTATGGGGAGAAAAAAACGATACTAGCGCTCTTTGTGGAGATTTTTCGAAGTAATTTTCCGATGTATAGCTTCTTAGTAGAATTGTGCACATTGTTCAAAATAAAATGGTAGCCAACAAACAAAAAAAAAAATACAACCACAATTCAAAAATGATAGAAAACCATAAAAAGAACATCATAAGTCCTCATATTTGTGATGTTGGCATCGAAAACAAAAGACAGAAAACAATGTAAACCATTTTTTTTTAGGACCTGCGCAATAAAAAGCGCAAAAAGATTGGAAGTGTGGGGATCCGGATGCACCCATTGCATTTGCACCCACCATAAAATTCCATATAAACCTAAAAAAAAGAGACAATATGATAATATGCAAATTTTTACACATATACCAAAAAAAAAAAAAAAAAATGGCCCCCCCCCCCAACTTCATCAACACATATTACCCATGAAAATAACCCCTTTTTTATTCAGAAATACAAAATTAGAAACTTCTCTTAAGATAACAATTTTACTCATAAATATATATGTATAGACAAAATGAACAAATCAGTCATTCTGAAATTTCACTAGTCAGTTTTGCAAAAAAAAAATCATCATCATCAATTTAATAACATTTATGTTCATTGAAGACCGTTTTAGACAATGTGCAAAATGCCTAAATACGATGACAATGATGCATTTATCTAAGTTAAGCTTTTCTTGATATAGTTTTTCTGTAAAATGTCTGTAAATCTCTGCAGATTTACAATAAAAAATTGTGGGTTTTTTTTTGCAAACTGACTAGTTAATTTACAGATTGACTTGCTTTTTCACATTGTCAGTAACATTCTCCATTTCATTCTGTACAGTATGTCTCAGAAGCAACACCCCTCATCTCTATTATACCAAAGTATAAAGTAAAAGTTTAATATTTAAGAAACTATAAAAGTTACACATTTAAACGCAACAGAAAGCGGAAATGCAGACGACACTTTCATCTAATTTATTATTTCTATTTTCTGCATGCATCGTCCAGCCCTTAAAATAAAAAAAGGCTGAAAAGTGGATGAAAGTTTATTATATTCCTTAATTTCTATTTCGATTTTCTGAATGAAATAAAATTCTGCAACAGAAAACAGAAATGTAGATAAAATTTCATTTGAAACTTTTATTGCCATTTCAATTTCATTTCCTTTTTTTTTTAGTATTCTATTTTAAACCGTTTAACCCGAAATGGAATTGACTGCAATATTGTTTTCGTGTTAAAAAGAACGAATTTCTAGGTTGTTCTAAGGGCTGGATCACATATGCAGAAAATATAAATAGCAATAAAAATGTCCGAATAAAACTGCATCTACATTTCTTCTTTGTGCTGCAGAATTTTTATGCTATTCTAAAGGTTTGTATAACACAAGCAGAAAATAGAAATAAAAAAATAATAAAACATCATATACATTTCTGCTTTCTGTTGTATTTAAATGTGCAGCTTTAAAGTTTCATCTACATTTCTGCTTTCTATTGCATATAATGTGGAGCTTTTTAAAAGTGTGATCTACATTTCTGCTTTCTGTTGCGTTTAAATGTGTAGCTTTTAGACTGTCATCTACATTTCTGCTTTCTGTTGCAAGTAGCTTTTAAAGTGTGATCTACATTTCTCCTTTCTACTGCATTTAAATATGTAGCTTTAAAGTGTCATTGACATTTCTGCTTTCTGTTGCATTTAAATGTATAACCTTTTAAAGTGTGACCTACATTTCTGCTTTCTGTTGCGTTTAAATGTGTAGCTTTTAATATGTCATCTACATTTCTGCTATCTGTTGCATTTAAATGTGTAGCTTTTACAGTGTCATCTACATTCTGCTTTCTGTTGCGTTTAAATGTGTAGCTTTTAAAGTGTCATCTACATTTCTGCTTTCTGTTGCGTTTAAATGTGTAGCTTTTAAAGTGTCATCTACATTTCTGCTTTCTGTTGCGTTTAAATGTGTAGCTTTTAAAGTGTCATCTACATTTCTGCTTTCTGTTGCGTTTAAATGTGTAGCTTTTAAAGTGTCATCTACATTTCTGCTTTCTGTTGCGTTTAAATGTGTAGCTTTTACAGTGTCATCTACATTTCTACTTTCTGTTGCGTTTAAATGTGTAGCTTTTACAGTGTCATCTACATTTCTGCTTTCTGTTGCGTTTAAATGTGTAGCTTTTACAGTGTCATCTACATTTCTGCTTTCTGTTGCGTTTAAATGTGTAGCTTTTAAAGTGTCATCTACATTTCAGCTTTCTTTTGCGATTAATTGTGTAGCCTTTATAGTTTCCGAAACATGGAGTCTTAAAAGAGTAGCCTTTATAATTTCTGAAATAATTCATTTTAAACAATTTAGCTGCAGCAACTCTTTATACCTCGGCCATATATACTGTAGATTGAGAATGTTGGGTTCTGAGACATACTGTATGTTGTATATCAAGAGGCTAAAAAGTAGCATAAATCTGCAATGGTTAAAGTTATTGCTAAAAAAAAAAAAAATCCTTCTTTCAAAAGGTTTTCCTCTTTTTCTACTTTCTCATTCAGAGACCAATATCTCCATTTTATACTCTCATTCCCATATTTTGGGTATTATTACTACCACTGTTTATGTATGCAACATTAAACATATAACCAGGCTGACATATACAAATCTACTTATAAAAATGCACTTGTTCCGATTGAACGACATTTTTTTTTTTTTTTTTGCGACCAGAGAATTCGAACATTTTGAGAGAAAAAAAAAATTGAGATCAAGTTATTGGAAGTAAAGAACACCAACCAACCAACCAACCAACCAACCTCCTCTCTCACTCTCTATCATTCTAACTCAAAATAACCCTATTTATTATTCCACTCTTTATTTAAATTTAACTTCCAACCAGAAATACTTGATAGTCACAACCAGTATATACAATAATAATGTTGGAGGAGAGTACCGGCATTATTATTTGTCGGAAAAAGAAACTACATTTAAAGTCATTGAAGAATTTCTCTGCCCAAACCACATTGACAATCATTACTAGAGCAACCCATAGTTATGCCTTTTTGTTTCCAATCAGAACAAAAAAAAAAAAAAAAAGACTGGTTAAAGGCTAGAATTCTATTGTTAGGAAAACCTGGCGTCTAAAACTCGTAAGCTAGAAACAACTAAAGAAATTAAAACCAATAAAAAAAAAGTGTTAAGACACTAACGAATGTCTCTCCTCAGTGGGGGTTATATGTTAACTATTTATTCTTAGGCCTTGTGTTTCCACTGGGGCGAAAATTTGAATTTTTTTTTTAAATTTCAACATGTGAAAAATGGAAAAAAACGTGGCCACTCTCGCCCAGTCACTATCATAGGCAAAAAAAAGGCCACATTTGTTCAATTTTTCAACAGTTGAAATTTAAAAAAAAAATTCAAATTTTTGCTGTGAAAAAATTTCAACTGTTGAAAACACTGTTTTCTAACGGGAGAGTGGCAACATAAAGTTGACCATGAGAAAAAAGCGGTTCATTTAAATTTAAATAAATTCCAAAGTGTTTTAAACGTTTCTGTCCTTGTTTGTACAGCGTTACACACAGACAGACAGATAAAGCTTATAATATATATATATATATATATACTGTATATAAAATATAAAATTTTACCATTATGTAATAGGCCTATAACGCCCGCCTTTTATTGTAAAAACACATGTGTTTTCATGAATTCAAAACTTCCAATATAATATTTTTAATTAATTTTTATAAATTGAAATTTCAGAAAAGAAATTCCCTGACATTTCGAGGTTTTTCATAACTTTTACAAAACTAATAATAACTTTTCGCTGACTTTTCCAGGTTTCTAGGTTAGAGACAGGCAGTTAGAAATCGGGGAGAACTTCAGTTGGCTCCGCCCTTTTTACGACGAACACAACTTCTAATTGAAACCTCAGTAGGAGGAGATGTATGGACACCGAAGTAGCGTCGTATAAACAGGCCCAGTGTTAATGGTTTATTTCAGGGATGCTTCCATATTTTTAAAGAGACCATATTACCTCCAGAAATATCTTTTCAAAATATTGTCAAGATTTACCCAACGATGTTGCCAAAACGATTTTTAAATTTTTTTTAAAATAAGTCAATAAAACCATAAAAATAACTTAAAAATGAAGTGACTTTTTCTGAGTCACCCCAAACGACGCCATTTTAAATTTACAAAAATGAAAGTCCCTCGTCTCTCCCCCTCCCCCCTTTTTGTGGCAAATGTTGTCACTTTACATTTCCCATAATTCCTTAATGAAATATATAGGTATTCCCTATTCCTATTCAACTCAATACAACCTTCCATGTGGGGGAATAATTGAAATATTAAATCCAATAGTATACTTTGAAATGAAAGTAATGTGAGCTGGTGACAAACACATCAGAATTCGCGTAGAGGAGTAGACTTTGAGGGTTTTGTTGCCAATGTCTGTTGTTTGGTGGCGCATCTATCTGATAAAGTTCATTTACATGAAGTTAACTGATTTTTAATTTTTTAAATTATATTAATGACTTATTATAAATTTTAAAAATCGTTTTTGTAATCGTTGAATGATTCGTGACAATATTTTGACAAGGAGGAAATGGTCTCTAAGATAAAACTTAAGATTACCTATTTACGACTCTGGGTACAACCAAACTTTCCTAAAGATGCTCAACACTTTCCGACCTACTATCAGAATCTGTTTTAAGTTCAGACTCTTGTCATAGACAGGCATTTAGAAATCGGGAAGAACACAAGTTGCATCTTTTCAGAGCACATCCTGTAGAGAGGCAGTCAATACCCATATAACCTACCTCTCAATATCTAGAATTGATATGCAAGTCAAGTTTTTTGCATAAATAAGACACATGTCACACTTTAAAAGTGTACATTCTTTTCACCAAGTTCCAAAACTTAACAAGAAACAGATTTTTGCTCCATGTTAAAAAGCACCCAATAACAACAAATATTTTTAACGTTAAAAGCGCAAACAAAAAAAAAGTGTTTCTTTATAAAAAAAAAAAAAGTGGTGGAAGGAAATGTTAAAATAAAAAGGTAACAACAACAACCTTTCCATCAAAAT